>OX359280.1:5797500-6195000 GCA_947179155.2 Hedera helix | reverse complement strand
AGTTAAATTAAATTAATTACCTAGCCCAAGTTATAAAGATGTGTGAGTTGTGTTGGGTAGCCCAAATAATTAAATAAGGGAGCCCAATGCAAAATAAACTAGTAGCCCAAATATTGAGTCCAAATTTAAAAGTCAAATATTGGTCAATATATTGGGAGAATAAATTCAAGTATTGTTAAGTGTAGAGAATTAACTAATGTAGGGTTAATTGAACAACCCTAGTTGGTAGATAAGAGAGAGCATTAACCAAACATTGGTTAAATGCTAGGTGGGTGAATTTGATGATGAGAATTAACTATGGATGAGTTAGTTGAATAACCCTAGGTAGTAAATAAATTAAAGATTTAACTATGCATGGGTTAGTTGTAGGAAAAATATTATAGATACAATTGTGTATGTATATAATTCACCAAGGTATAATTTATATGTAACCATGGGTTGGATGTTGTAGAGAGTTAACCACATGTGGGTTAAGTGTTGGTGATTGTTGCTTATGTTACACTTCACCATTTATGTTGCTTGTAGTCAAGTTGATGGATGACATTTTAAATATCAAAAATACAAGTATTGTACATGTATAAGTGAATATATATACATATATTGGTGTATATATATATAGATGCTTATATAATTATATAGGACATAAAAATAAAACCTTAACCAATGCTAGAGTTAAGTGTTAGTAAATATATAAATATATTGGATATATATGTATACTTAATTGTAGAGAATTAACCTTACTTGGGTTATTTGGTGGAAGATGTGTGTATGTTTAATTGATGAGCTTGAACCATGGTTGATAGTTAAGTTAACATAGGTTACAAGAGCAATAGTCTTAACCACACTTTAGTTAAGTGTTGGAGAAAGGTTGCTTTTGTTTTACTCAATTGATAACTTGTAAGCAAACTTGATGGAGGTCAATCAACATGTCAATCCAAGAGTCAATCAATCAAATAGTAATCCTAAATTAGTCTCTAATTTAACCAATGTTAGTTGATTAGTAAGAGTTAATGATGATTAAGGGTGTGCTATAAATATAGTGCTCCACACATTGGCTATGTTTGTTAGTCATTTGTAGCATTTTCTAGAGAGAAAAAGGGAGAGCTTCTTGAGAGATATAGAGAGTTACTCTTATGAGATTGATGATCCACCAAGCAAATTTGCTAGAGAATGGACAAGAGAGAGTCACAATCCAAGATCAAGTCAAGAGGAAGGAGAGCATCCATGTATAAAAGGTTAAAAAGTGTTCTAAACCTTCTTTAGTTCATTTTTATAGTTTAGATATGATTTGAACGGTTAAAATGTATTTTTAACCGATCAAAACACGTTTTGATGTTCTAGAAGTCTTTAGCTATGTAATATATGTATATTCATAGTTTGATGGGTTTAACATGGGTTTTTATATGTGTTTGTGATGAAAAATTTCACCAAACTCATTGAATAAATTTTTACCGACGAAAACAAATTAATCTAATACGTAGCAGCCCCTTCACGGAATTACTGTTCACAATCCGTAAGTCGGATTTATGATCCGTCAATTTTGGGTGATAGATCCATGAAATATGAAGATTCTCCAAGTTGAATGACTAAAATCCGATTTAAAATGATCAAGATATGGATTTTCTACCAAAATACCCCATTGTTTTAGGGCTGTGCACAATAGTCCGGTTTGGAGCCAATTTCCGTGACCAAAACAAATCCAAATTTGATGTTTGATGACAGAAAAATGTAGTTCGGGAAGTTACGAATCCATCGATACCAAATAGGCCTCAATCGGACTTGTGGATTTCATTTTATTCAAGTTCCCGTCGGAGACCCCAAGTCTGAAAAATTCAAAAAGTAATCTGCCTATTTTTTTAAAAAAACCGGCCGGTTCGGTTTTTTTCGGTTTTTCATGATTTCTAGGTAGGGCCGGTTCGGGCATTTTTAGGCCGGTTCTTGGGTTGGTTCCAAAAGAGAAAATGCTTATAATTTTATAAAGAAAATTATCAAAATTTAAAATCCGATTTTTTTTGTAATTTGGTATTTATTAGAATTAATGGTGGATTAAAGCTTACTAAATTGCTAATAATTATGGGAAAATTATTTTTAATTTCAGAAAAATAATATTTGACCTATTGGCATGCTAGTTAAGTGTTATAAAATAAAATTTGAAATTATTGGAGTGATTCACTATATATTAGCTATTTATTAGTGTATAAATAGGCTAATAATCTAAGTAAATATTATTTAATAAATATTAAATAATATATGAAGTTATGTAATTAATTAATTATGATTTAATGAATATTAAATAATAATTAAAGGATGTTAAGATGAATAAGTTAGTTATTTATTATTTAATTGCACTTAAATAATAAGTAAAGTTAAATAAATAAATAATTATTATTTAAATTAATATTAAATAATAATTAAAGAATATTAAAGTTAGAAAGCTAATTATTTATTATTTAATTAATATTAAATAATAAGTAAGGTTAATTAAGTAATTAATTATTATTTAATTAATATTAAATAATAATTAAAGGATAATTAAGGTTAATAAACTAATTATTTATTATTTAATTAATATTAAATAATAAGTAAGGTTAATTAATTAATTAATTATTATTTAATTAATATTAAATAATGAGTTTGGATAATTAGTTAATTAATTATTATTTAATTCATATTAAATAATAATTAAATGGTAATTAAGTGGAATAAATTATTACTTAATCGAAAGAAGATTATTAAGTAATTAAAATATATTGATAATATTATTGACTAACTATTAAATGATAATAGTTAAGAATTAAATCATTATTCAATAATTAATAATGATATGTAATTAATTTAAAATATTATTAAAGGATTAATAATATTATTTAGCATTTAATTAACTATTAAATAATAATAGTTAAGAGTTAAATCATTATTAAATAAATAATAATGATAAATAAAGATTTAGAATATTATTAAAGAATTAATAATATTGTTTAACAAGTAATTAACTATTGGGTAATAATAGTTAAGGGTTGAATCGTTATTAAATAATTACTAATGATACGTGAGGATTTCAAATATTATTAAATGATTGATAATATTGATGAACAATTAAATTATTATTAAAATGATTGATAATAATGAGAAGTCAATTAAAATATTATTAAAGGGTAATAATATTAGCAAGCAATTAAATTATTATTAAAAGATTAATCATAATGATTAAGGTAAACTATTATTAAAAATAAATTAATAATAGTAATGATTATTTAAAGTGTTATTTAACAATTAAACAACGTTATAAGTTATTACTAATTGATAGTAAAATTTAAAATATTATCCAAGGTGGGTAATATTATGATAAGTATCGAGATAAATGATGTGATTAAGTTAAACCAAGGGTATGGTCCATTAGTGATTAATTGGTGGATCGACCTAAATAAATATAGGGTCCAAGTTTTAATGCAGTGACATTAATAAATGTCAGAATTGCATAGTTTCGAACAAAAGATTTATGATGTTGAATATGAAACACTGAGTCAAGTCAAAGAGAGACTAAAATATGAAATTAACCTTATTAAATAAAGGGGATGATAAGAAGAAATAAATATCTTTAAAATAAGATTTAGTATTGAGTCAAACTTTGACTGATATTGTGCACCGTTGATCTCACATACCGTGTAGGTGGTGCAAGGAACGTGAAAGATTAACGTAAGCTGGTTATACAAGTCCAGGCAAGTTTTTCAGAACGTGTTGTATTATGTGCATGAATTATAAGTTTGTTATTAAACTGAGATGTGCTCATACGTGGTTATGTGCAAAGATGTTTTAATGTGCCTTTGTGCAATAAGTTGATTTGAACTGTTGATATGCGGTAGTTGATTTAAGACAATTGTTCTGCATTGAACTATATGTCATGATAGAGGTTAGACATGAAGCATAGATTAAATGCGAGGCATGATATGCATGAGCAGTATGTCATAAACTGAAATGCATGAAAAACATGATGTTAGTATAAATTGTAAATTTTATGTGAAGCATGTAATGTGTTATGTGTAGCTGTTGAACTTGCTGAGCCGTCGTGCTCACTCTTGCCTAAACCAACATTTTCAGATAAGGCTAGTTACCTGAAGTTCTCGATAAAGAATAAGGAACAGGAAAATATATTACTTCCATTGAAGATCTAAATATCTATTGTAGATATCAGTCCGAATTGGACAGGTAAATGATTCTGTAGCATAAGACTTAGTTGGTATGTTATATGAGTATTAAATACTCAAATTGATTGTAATAGAATGTCGTATCATGTATGATATTGAGACATACTAGGAATGTATAAAGATTTCGATTCTGGAATAGAAGGAGATGTTATATAATTGTAAATAAATGATTATTTAGCAATTATAATATTGTTAAAATTCACGAAAGATAAGGAAAAGGTTGTACTCGTGTTGAACCGGATCCGAGGTTCGAGAAACCCGGATTCGGGGTCGTCACATAAATAATCTTAAATTAATTTTTAAAAATCAATACCGATCTTGAATCGAGTTTTTTGTTAATGTTTCTTTCAAATCATGAAATCAATGAAAAGTAAGTAAGGGTGTCGTTCAATTTTCATATTACAAAGCAAAACCCATTGATTTATGTATTGAAATTTCAAAATAATTCTGACTTTACTATTTATTTTTAAAAAAATAAAAGGATCTTACACTATACAATTCTTAGAAAACGGCAATTCTCTTATTGTTTTTTCTTTCATATTTTCATCATTATACGGCTAAATTTGAAAACATGTCGGAAATATTTTCTTCGCCGGCGGCATATGATCGGAGCTCAAGCTTCAGCAGTCTCATAACATGCTTATCAGATCCACTAAAAGTGAACGATTCGGAAGATTTGATTATTTATGCCTTTTTACATGACATCGTTAGTTAGTTTTGGATGGACGCCGTTTAACTTTTCTCTGTCTCATCTTATTGTTCTGTCTTATATATGTGAAAAAGTATAAGCCGACAACATCCAATGACAAAATCGTGTCGGTCCCACTTTTTATTGTTAGATGTTGTGGGTGTAATAGTGTCCCATGTATATAAATATTAAGTTTATTTATTTAAAAAGTTAATTATAAATTAATAATAATATAAATTATTTTAATTTTAAATTTAAAAATATCAAGTCCACCTCAAAGATGACAGAACATAACTTATCTAGAGAAACCTGAAGCAGTTTTACAATCCAAATAACAAATCTAAAATCACATAGAAAACAGTAACAAAACTTATTTAGTTAAAGGAGTAATGTTAGGGGTATAATAGGAATAATAATTTTAAAAAAAAAATAAATTAAAATAAATTTGAAAAAAAAATACAATAAAACAATTTAAAACAAAATAATACTTTTTTTAAAAATACAAAAGAGAATTAAAACAAAATTTTATAACTACAAAATAAAATTAAAATAAACTTGAAAAATTACAATACAAGAATTTAAAACAAAGTAATATTTTTTTTTTGATAAAATAAAATAAATTTTTAAAACTACAAAATAAAATTTAAATAACTTGAAAAATTACAACAAAATAATATTTTTTTAAAATACAAAATGAAATTAAAATAAAATTGAAAAATTACAAGAAAGGAATTTAAAACAAAAGAATAATTTTTTTAAAATACAAAATAAAAATAAAATTTTAAAACTACAAATTGAAATTAAAATAAACTTGAAAAATTACAATTAAAGAATTCAAAACAACATAATGATTTTTTAAAACTAAAAAATAATAAGTATCATTTTATTCTTGTAATATATAATTTTATCATTAAATAATATATTTTAGATTTTATAATAATAAAATTTTATGTTTTATGTTACTTTTGTACACTTAAACAAGATTTAAGGATATATAATTAACATGTGCCTACTCAGGCATCTCTTTCTCTCCCCTAAAACCTCTCCGACACCCACCATCATCCCAAAATCTCTCAGGAAAAAAAAATCAAATCTGAAACCCAAAAAACTAATTTGGAGAATTATGTCGGAAATATTTTCTTAAACCGCGGCATATGATCGAGGTGAAGCTTCAGCAGTCTCATAACGTGCTTATCAGATACAAGGGGTGACTTTTCAGAAGATAAGGTTATTTATGGCCTTTTTACTTGACACCGTTAATTTTGGATGGACGCCGTTTAACTTCACACCCAACGACGATAAGCCTAAGCCGTTTGATGAAAGAGTTCTTCTATAAGGATATAATAATTGAACATGAATATTTTATAATTTTATTTATTTGTATTTTTATTTATTTATTTTTATTTATAATATTTCTATAAGGATAGGAATGCTAAAGAAATTTCATTCTGATCAGATGCGTAGTGTATTTGAATATGAATTCAGATATGCTGTACCTTTTTCCGTCTCATCCATTCTCATGCCTCATATATGAGTATTTATCTATTTAAAAAGTTAATTATAAATTAATAATTACGTTAAATTTAAAAACAACATGTAATATGAGATAAAAGGTAAGACAGTGGATGAACAAAGGACTTCGACTATCAAATAATTATACATTTCGACAACATATTAAAAATTTAAAGGGGCACATTCAAGAACTGTTATACCAATACCAATATCCCCAGTACCATAACTGTTAGGGGTGGGAATCTCAAACAATTTTTTTAATTTTTTGGTTTTTGGACCGGTTTAAACAGGCCGATTCGGGATAAAAAAACTGGTTCGATACCGGTACAAAAAAATCGGTATATACGGATTTTTAGGTACTGATTCCGGTACCGCGTTTTTATGATTTGGTAAATACCGAACCGTACCAGTTATAGCTGTTTTTTTTATAAATATTATTATTATTATTATTATTATTATTATTATTATTATAATAAAAAAATTAATTATATTAATTTTTTATTTTTATCGATACCGATTCCGTTCAATATATTGGTTCAATCAATATCGATATCGGTACCAAAAATTTTCTATTTTCAGTTCTAATCCGATTCGAGCCAGTAAAAACTGATTAAACACCCCTGACAACAACTGCTACACAAGCCTTTCTTCTTCTTATTTTGAACAAATATGAGGTGATGTGGATGCAAATTGTCAATTTTAACGGTAGCCCCCAACTTGATATTTGAGTAACCATCACCACAAGTAGACATCCAATATGACAGGACATATCACAATCACGACAATGATAGAAACAATAGTTTGGATTTACTTCCACTGAACCCATTTCAAGGTCAAATTCATGTGAATGATCTTTAACAGGAGGATACATCAAGTGAATTGGATGTGGACCCTATTCTTTGCTTGCCTGACTGGCATAAGCACATCCAAATTCAAAACTTGAATATCGATACATACTTGCATAGTTGCGTTGCAGTCCGAGATTTGAAGTTGTTTAAGAGGGTGCATGTGAGTTTCATGTTTGATCTTATTGGGAAGTGAAGCGTACACGATATCCATTTAATAAATAAAACTTAATTTATATATATATTATTTTAAACAATAAAGTGTTAAATTGATAACAAGTTAAAATTAAGAATAATATGTGCAAATTATAAAATAAAATAAAAAAGTCTACGAAAACGTCAAAAAATATTTGGTTCTGTATGATGACACTGTAACAATCAATCATCGATGAACCTCATAACATAATAATTATCAGAAATAAAAAATAACAAAATAACTATTAATAAAAATTATCGGCTCCATTTGTGTTTCCGTGGAAGTTGGTTATTCTGTTATACGGATTGGTGTTGTTGTTTGTGACAAATATGTCTTCCGAATTTATATATATCTAGATTCGGTGAATCCGATGTATGTTATGCATGTGTGGCATTGTGATGCTAAACTTTAAAGTCCTTAGCTAGACTAAGCAGAATTTAGAGAAAAAATAGAAGAAATAGGAGAAGGAGGAGTTAATTCTTTCATTCCATGAATCCTGCATTTTACAATTTGGTGCCTTATATAATCACTAGTACAGAGTTCTAGAAGATCTATTACAACCGTACCCTTCACACTATTGGCTATCTCCTATCAGCACTTGGATTGCCTAGCTGTCAACTTTGCTGCAATAACATACTATTACTAAACTTTCTTGTGATTTCCTCTCTTGCCCTTGGTACTTGATTCATACCCTCAACTCTCACCTCTGGTGCCGTCGTTGATGCTACTGTAATCTCTTTTACCAAGTTGTTTCCTGTGTTAGCCATGTTGGTTGTATCAATACCCACCCCTTCAAGAGACACCTTGTCCTCAAGGTGAAAATTAGGATATGTATTTTTTAAACTGTGTCACAAAAATCCAAATGGCTTCTTCCGGCAGTAAACCTTCCCAATGTATGAGGACATGGGACTCCCAATGACTGTTGATGAACTTCTTTCTAGTAGCTAAGAGGGCAAGTGGTTGAACCAAAGGTTGTTTATAATACTGATCATAAAACTGGAATTCACCAATACCAGGATAGTGAATGGTGAGCAAAATTATTCCACCCGGATCAAATACAAATCTCATAAACTTGAATAGTGTTATTATCTCAGCCACATTTTCACCTTGAGCTTCAATGCAGATCTTCGTTTTCTTCACTAGTCGTATTTCAAATCTCACTGCAGCATCACTTAAATTTTGCCAAATGAATGTTCCTCTATTGTACTTTTCTCCAACCAGATTTGCTTCTTCCAAAAAATCTGCAGCCTCATTACACACATAAAGTTGCATACAGGCAAGTCTCATTTGGCTAAGAGTAACAACAAACAGTGCAGAATTCTTTTCACTAATTTCAGTCGTCATCTTACCATAGTGCTCCCAGACATCCTGATCAAATGGATCCTCAATTGACACAACAACATACTCAATTACAAATGTTTTGTACATATCTTTAAGCTTATCTCTTGAAAGCTTTTGTGAACCATTGTTGTTCTCCTCCTTGAAGTTCAAATCATAGGTTTTGTCGATTCCATAAAATGCAGACGCAGCAACATCCATTTCAATGACTACTTTGTCAGTGTAATCAATTTTGGCAATGGTTGTCTTAAGTAACTCTAGATCTCCAATTCGTACGACATTTGTAAGCTCAAAGTAAGGCCTCAAAGCCTTCTCCATGTCTTTCTGCATAAAAATAGTTCGCTCTGGGATCTCTCCCAGCAGTAGACGGACTATCACAACCCACTTATTGCATTGAACTCGGAAATCAAGAGCTGCCACAGGGGCTTTTCTATCAGCTTGGGGGAGAGATTCTTTTGCCTCTGTATACTCCAACTGGACTGTCCTAATCTTTCCTAGGTAAAATAGGTAGTGACAAAATTGTTGAGTTGAATGAACTTCAAAACGTGGCGCCTTTGACCTCAACTTCTCTCCCTGATCATATAAATTGTAGTGGAGATAATTACGACGTAGCAGGTTGAGAAGTGTTTCCTGCCCCAACTCATCATAGGGCAGTGTTGCAATCCAGTACAGGGCAAGAAGATTGCTCCAAATTTCAGTAAGATCACCAGTAAGAAGTTCATATCCAGCATGTTGAAGTTTTAGCATCCAGGCTTTACTTCTATTAGTCTCTCTGGCCCAACCAAAAACTGTTATAATCCTCTTCGGACCGAGCTCCCTTACATAATCAAGTTGTCTAGACAAAGCATCAGGAGTATGGGCATAGTCCACAGTCACCCCAAATGTATGCTCCTCATCTATCAACTCACATCTACCAGGCACCGCATCAACCTCTTCAATACCTTTAACAATGTCCTCCAAAGGTGCCCCAACAGAAATTCCAATTACAATAGCTGCTAGAATGTCGTAATTGTTATGCCTGCCAAGCAACCCCGATGAGATCTCTAAATTACCCTGAGATGTGTTAACTAGCACCTGTGTCTCAAACAAGGTGAGCTCATATTTCAATTGATGAATATCAGCATTCTTATTCTCTATTGCAAAAGTAACAACAGGCACACCCGGGTTCCCTTGGAAAATAAAGAAATCTGCATTTGGGTCATCAATGTTGACAATCTTCCGGTGCAGTTCTGAATCAATCCTTGAGAACAATTTTGCCTTGGCATCCCTATTTTCTTCCTCAAACCCATGGAAATCCAAATGATCCCTTGTTAGGTTCGTGAAAACTGCAATGTCAAAATCGACCTCATCATCACACCTCCTTAGAGCAAGTCCATGAGACGAAGAAGCTTCCATTACAAGAGCTTTTGTCCCATTATGCTCCCTCTTTGCCATCAACTTCTCAAGATCAGAAATTTCCTCATCAGAATCCTCCGAAATCACTGTTAACCCGTGAAGCCCATTAATTTCCTCATGGCCAGTTAAATCACCACCTTGTTGGTTCTGCAATTGGTTTTGGTAGCCATTTTCCTCTTCAAGCACCACAGTCGCATCATCCTCATCATATTCTGACCCTATATTTTCCATTGATACACATACACAATCCTCTTCTTCGGTATTACCACAAATTAGAACTCTCTTGGACCATTTATCTCTGTTTGGTATTTCATTGAACATACAGTAGGCATTATCCAGAGTATTCGACAGTGAAGAGTGTTTGGGATTCTGCTGAGTTATACTTGCATCTAATAGCTTTCTTTCACAAAACTTAGCTAAACTAATGGCATGATGCAAATTATAGGGTCTGGCAGCAAGAACTTCATATTGAATTTCATTTTTTAAACCATTAACGAAGTGACCCATCATAAAATTTTCACTTAATCCATAGATCCTTGTAGCTAAAAGTTGGAATTGTACCTCATAATTAGCTACCGGTGTGGTTTGTACGAGCTTAGAGAATTGTGTTCCTGGATCCTCATCAGGTGGCTTTGGGTTAAGTTTAGGAATGTATCCATTTCGTTTAGGACTTTTGTCGAACATCTCGTTTGCAATAATAAGTTCCTTTTTATTTGCACAGAGCATTCCTATTGCAGTGTTGGCGGACAATCTAGTAGATGAATAACCAATATAAGGAACAGAGGTTACCTTACCATGAACTGGTTGTACGCAAACTTGATTGACGAGTGAGCTTTGGTCTTCATTTTTTGCTAGCAATTCCTTATGATGTGGAACCTCAGGAATAACTCGGTCATCCCCTTGCCGGATCTGCAATTGCTCTTGATAGCTCTCAACCTTCTTAAAATTCAGATCCACATCATCTTCATCACTCTCATCTTGGTACACTGACCATATGGAATCTGTCACTTCACACAAGCAATCATCATCCTCAGTATAACCACAAATTAGAACTTTTCGTTGATGCTCTGGCTGTGGTTTTCGTTGAGCTTGATTCTGCAATGCATTATCAGTTCGCTCTGTACGAGTTTGCCGACGTTGTTGCTTAAGCTCTTGTACGAGTGCGGCCATGGTAGCATTAAGCTGCTCTGTAATTTGGGCCAAATTTGCATTGATAGAATTGGGATATTCCATTGGCACACTCTCAATGAAAGCACCAATGATGCTAAACTTTAAAGTCCTTAGCTAGACTAAGCAGAATTTAGAGAAAAAATAGAAGAAATAGGAGAAGGAGGAGTTAATTCTTTCATTCCATGAATCCTGCATTTTACAATGTGGTGCCTTATATAATCACTAGTACAGAGTTCTAGAAGATCTATTACAACCGTACCCTTCACACTATTGGCTATCTCCTATCAGCACTTGGATTGCCTAGCTGTCAACTTTGCTGCAATAACATACTATTACTAAACTTTCTTGTGATTTCCTCTCTTGCCCTTGGTACTTGATTCATACCCTCAACTCTCACCTCTGGTGCCGTCGTTGATGCTACTGTAATCTCTTTTACCAAGTTGCTTCCTGTGTTAGCCATGTAGGTTGTATCACATTGTTATTATTTGCCACTGTAGCAATATATATTCTGTTCTGTTCGGAATTCGAAATAAAATAATGCTTAACTATTTAATTCAGACTACTATTTATCGTTTAGCTTTGATCGTTTCAATTTAGTTTAATTCAATTTAGTTCAATTCAGTTCAGTGGTCCAATAATTGAAATTACTTTAGGGAAGGTAGTGGGATGATCAAACTGTCGACCATGCATGTTCTGTAGAGCATTCAATTTCTATGGGTTATTCGTGCATTCATTTGCTAAGCAACATTTTTCATTGCTTGTTTTTTCAGTGGTCCAGTAATTGAAATTACTATACTGGCTTTGTAAGTTTTTGTTTGAAGGGAAGAGAAATGGAAGGAAAGGGACGGAAAGGAAGAATAATTAAAATTTCTCTAAATTTTATGTTTATGAGGTTTTTTTTGGGAGAAAAGAAAGGAATTTAGAGGTAAAATTATTTCAATGTTTGGCTTTAGAATGATGGGAAAGGATGAAAAAATGATATATTTTATATTATCAAAATAACCTTGTATTAGTGTCTTTTTGTACTTTCTTTTAATTTAAAAAGAGAAGAAATTTAAACATAAAATTAATTTAATTTTTAACTCAAAATTTTCCCCTCATAAGTGAGAGAGTTTGGAGGAAAGGAAAAGATAAAAAGGTAAGATATTTTATATTATCAAAAATAATCTCGTAAAATTAGTATCTCTCCGTATTTTCTTTTGATTTGACAGGCGCTTCCGCTATTTTGCAAACTGAGAGAGGAAATATGTGGGTAGATCAGCAGATGTGAATGAACACTGCTAATAAACAATAGGCATTTAATTGTTTTCGGTTTTAAATATTTAAATACTATGTACATTTTGGCAAGCAGTGTAAACTGTTGGATGGATTTTTGTTTTACAAATTTACCCGTCTTATAACTCAATTTAATATTAAATTACTAAAATTTTAAATTGTTTATCAAAATTTGTTTATTACTTGTTAGAAAAAATACAAGTATGTTATATATATATACTCTTTATTTTATATCATTTGATTATTGTTAACATTTTAAAATTAATTTAAGAGATTTTAAACTCAAAATTAATATATATTCTTTTAATTTTAATCAGTATAATGATGAATATCGAAAACTATCTCAAAAGTATTACACATTGTAATAAGTTTTATTATTTTATAATTTTTAATGAATTATTTTAATTTTAAATTTAAAAATATTTTAAATTAATTTTAAAAAATTAATAATAATCAAATAATTTAGAACGAAAAGAATATATTTTATGTAACACAGGGGTGTACTTTTATTTTAAAAATCGAGTCAAACTAAACTATTGGCGGTCATATGCATCAACCACAATTGATGAAATTTTTTATAATTAATTTTAGATCTATTTATTATACCAATCTCTTGTTGAAATAGATTTTTGTGATTCTTTAAATTATAAGTATATATTTTTAACAAAAAAAAATATAGTACAAGTCAGTCAATATGTGTGTGTGTGTGTAACAAAGCAAAAAAAAAAAAAAAGCAAAATAATTTTAATAGATGGACATTATTAAATTATATTATTTTTATATTTATATATGTAAAGATAATATAATAATAGTGTAATTTAAAAATAAGAATCATTTTCCTTCCCTTTCCTATATCTAAACTTAAAAATAAAATAAAAATTAATTAAAATCTCATCTCACCCCTTCCTTTTTAAAACTAATATATTATATATCCCTTTCCGTCTCTAGAGAAACCTGAAGCAGTTTTACAATCCAAATAACAAATCTAAAATCACATAGAAAACAGTAATAAGGTCGACTCCATTATTCTTAAGCTTATACCCAAGTAAATTTTTCCTTCTTCCCCTCAAAAAATTGTTAAGAAGCTCCCCTGCTCAAACTGGTATTTTCTACGAGCATAATTATTGGACTAAAATGCAGTTGCGTTACCATGTTTTTATACTCTTTTATATTATGTAAACTATTACATTGTATCAAATTTTTACTTGGAACCAAACCCTTTAAATAATTAGCACGTGCCCACTCAGAATCTTGAATCTCTTTCTCTTCCCGCATTGATAAAACCTCTTCCACACCCACCGTCATCCCAAAATCTCTCAAAAAAAACCAACTCTGAAACCCAAATAACTAATTAGGAGAATCATGTCGGAAATATTTTCTTTGCCGGCAGCATATGATCGGTGCTCAGACTTCAGCATTATCATGACATGCTTATCAGATACATGGGGTGACTTGCCACTAAAAGTGGACGATTTGAAAGATATGGTTATTTATGCCTTTTTACATGACGCCGTTAATTTTGGATGGACACCGTTTAACTTCACACCTAACGACGTTAAGCCCGAGCCGTTGGATGAAATAATACCTAGCTATTTGATTCAACTTATTATTTAGGAACCAAATCATCTATAATAAAATTTTCATGTATCTCTGTTGCAAAGTTTATAGTCACGATTTTTAAGGTTTATGACCATAGTTTGTCCCGTCGTTATAGTTGTACTCTATAGCGTCGAAATAAGCTGTCGCAATGGACCCTAAAAATTATCGTTATAAGTCTCATAACAGAGTTAAAAAAAAAAATTATTACAGAAAATTTAAACTCTACTATTTATTGTGTTAACTTTATTTGTTTCGGTTCAATTCAATTTGCTGAAGTAATTATTTTAATTTTATCATTTTACATTTTATATTCGAATTGAACATTTGACTTAAATTGTGTTTTTTATTTCAACAGGTAAATATCAAATGATGCATACCATAATTTTAAATTGTACTTACCAAAATTAGCCCGTGTCTTCTACTAATTATTAATTCAATCGAGAGAGAGAGAATTCAAAATAACACTCCACGACAACCTACAGACCAAACAAACAGACAGCTAATGAGCCAAAGACTTTATGGAAGGCAGTGGGATCAGACTGTCGACCATTCATTTTCTGTAGAGCATTCAACCTCTGTGGGTCATCCATTAGTACTGCACTAAACAACATTTTTCAGTGGTTCCAATAATTGAAATTACTTTAGGGAAGTCTGTCATTTTCTGTAGAGCATTCAATTATTCTGTGAGTCAGTCATTAGTAGTGCATTCGTTTGCTGTAGCCCCTTCATTCTGGGACTGATAAGATAAGAATTCTATTTGAATATGATTTCACATCTGTTTTACGTTTCATCTATTATTCTGTCTTATATATAGATACCAAATTTATTTATTTAAAAAATTAATTATAAATTAATAATATAAATTATTTTAATTATAAATTTAAAAATATTTTAAATTAATTTTCAAAAATCAATACCGATCTAATAATTTGAATCGAGTATTTTGTTAGTGTTTCTTTCGAATCCAACCATGATGAAATTAATGAAAAGTAATAGTATATTTGATAAAACTGAATAAAATAATTCTAAATTTTTAAGAAATCTGAATGAAACAGAATTTTGAATACTGAATGAAAAAAGTTATTTGATAATTGATATGTCTAAAATATCTGAATAATATTTTTTTACTATTTTATCCCTCCAAACTATGTTGAACAAATATATAAATATAAAAATGCTAAAAAATAAATTTAATACAATATTAATTATATAATATTTTAATAATTAAAACAAACTTATTCCCTCGTAAAGCTCCTTTTTTACCCATTTGGATTTTGCTGAGCAACAATCAATGCCATTGTTCCCTTCTCCTTTTAAGGCTATACAACCCATCACTATTCACCCAAAAATTATTTATCCCCAATTATGTATCGTTGTTTAGTAGAGCACTCCATATTTAATGGTACAAATTCCAAATTTGTGAATAAAAATTGAATCTTTTTTCTATTTTATGATCTGAGTTATTGAACAGTGTTTGATTCATTTTGTTTTGTGTTTATTGTTTGATTTGAAGCTTACTGAAACTTCATCTGGGTTTAATCTCCTCTTTCTTGCCACTCCATAATAATCTGCTAAAATCACAAATAGGGTATTGGGATTTGGGAGTAATCGATGAAGCTTCGGAGAGGAGCAGTCGAGTAGAGGTGGAGAGTCGGAGATGACTTTGGGGACTGACAAGTCGTCGACTGTGAAACTCTGAAGTAGGAAGTGTGTAAAATTTCATTCAAACGAGTTACTTATCGATTTGGTAAGATAAAATTGGACCATTCAAACTTTTAAAAATTATAACCGAACAGTCTGAATCACTTTTTAATTCAGATTCAAAGCTTTACTCAAATCGAAACAAACAGGGCCTAGGGGCCGTTCAATTTTCATATTACAAAGTAAAACCCACTTATTTATGTATTGAAAGTTCAAAATAATTTCGAATTTACTATTTATATTTTAAAAAATAAAAGGGTTCTTACACTTTAGAAATTCCTAGAAAACGACAATTCTTTTATTTGCTTTTTCTTTCATATTTTAATCTTTCGTCATTATACGGTTAAATTTGAAAGCAAACATTTAATAACATCGGCTTTAGAGTGCTTTGAAACAAAGCTTGATTGACTAATTTAGATTAAAAAACATCGGACTACAAGTCCACCTCAAAGATGGCAGGAGATAACTTATCTAGAGAAGCCTGAAGCAGTTTTACAATCCAAATAACAAATCTAAAATCACATAGAAAACAGTAACAAAAACAACAGGTCAACTCCATTATTCTCAAGCTTATACCCAAGTAAATTTTTCCATCTCCCCCTCAAAAAATTGTTAAGAAGCTCCCCCCCTGCTCAAAATGGTATTTTCTACCAGCATAATTATTGGAATAAAATACAGTTTGCATTGGCATGTTTTTATACTCTTTTAGAGTTCGTATGTACCTTGTAACTGAAGCCGGTTGACAAAATCACGTTCACTCAGATCAAAAACTGAACCTTGGAACCCTGGGGGAAGGAAACTCTGGCGAATTAGTTAATTCTTAAATTCAAAATTTTCAAGCTGTTGCTTTGGATTTAGCCGCCTTCTGTTTCTTGGGTTCCAATGCAGACAAGCCTGAACCTAAGCCAACTGGTGTTTCGTCTTGTTTTTTTGGTTTCAATTCGTCCTCTTGCAGATTCTTGGATCCATTTGGAGGATGACCATTAGCTTCTTTCTTTATTACATCAGCAGCTTCCTCATTGTTCACAGCATCTGGGGTCTTCCCCGAGTTGATTATGTTGAGAAGCTGCTTAATCTGTGCTGGTAAAGCTTGGTTAGGAATACCATGTGGACGTATTACGAGGCCTCTTGCAGCAGCTTTCTTCCTTGCTTCGACAGCAGCACGAGCAGCTCTTTCATCAACTCCCCTCCCTCGAGGGAGGGCCTCACCAACCATTGCCGCGTTCAGGGATTTGTTGGCAGATGCACTGGTATTACCAGACACAGCTTGGAATGCTTGTATCAAATCAGGATTGGCCTGTCCAACCGTACACAACTTATATTTAGGAAGTTATTATGGCATGCTATCATTGACAAGGTATATTGATACCAGGAGACAGTGTACAGACGTCGCATACAATAAGGTAAATAGCAGAGTTACGAGATATCAAGAGAGTATAAATTCATTGCAACTGTTGATGTTCTACAATGCTGACAAGATAAATCCAAGTTTTTCAATGACAAAAAAGAGGCACCAAGATCAAATCATATTGCTTCTGACAAGCAAATTTTGTCCTTGACATTAGTGTTTTTCAAATATCCAGAAAATTTGAGCCAGACGAGCTAGAGTAATATTTAATTCATAATTCCCAATAAAAAAATTTTGGGACATCTTGGTCCCCAGTTATTACTAAAAGAAGATAACACCCTTACGTAAAATATTAGCCAATTTAGTCAAGGATTATACAATAAAGTGTACCTTTCAGCAGTGACTACTAGTGAAAGGTTAGATGTACTTCTAACAACTTGTTCTAAACCTACCACAATAAAAGTTTACAAAAATTTTAGATGATTAACAATACTGCAAGGGGCAAATTGCAAATATGTTTAGCTTAAGATGCCACAAGTAAAAAAAACCTCTCGTATCTGCTGTGATACAATATTACAGTAACTAGAATCTAATTCCTTTCCACCCCCTACTGTCCTCGGCAAACAATTCAACAGCAAAAAGTCTAGCTATAATCCTGCTCCTAAAATATATTAAGGGAACAAGTAAGAAGGACATCAATGTGATGGGATTTCAAACATACCTTCAAGATATCAATAGCTTTTTGAGCAGAAGCTGCATCTAGCGCTTGTCCTTTCTGCTTTTGTGCATTCATCTATCATACAAGATTAATAATTAAGAGAGAATTATAACATCAATATCAAGGGATATTGACTGTTGTAGAAGAGCTGCCATAAAAGTGGATTCGTTTACCTGTAATTCACGCTTTTTGAACGTATTCATCCAGTTCTGGGAATCGCGGGTTCTAGAATCGTCCTTTCCAAGTTGATTGACGAGTATATCGTATGTCTTCTTTTCATGCTGTCACATCAGAGAGCTTAGTTTGGTCTATGTAAGCAGCAAGAAATATTTCAGACATTCATAAAATACATAATCTTATTTAATACATGCCTGATGGGATAGCTTGAAGGTCCCCATACAGTTAAATGCAATGGCCAGAGCATGGTAGCACACAGCAGTTTGAATATGTTCCTCGCCTAGAAGCCTCTCATTCTTTTTCAAGGCTTCTTGCAAATAACGAAGAGCTGTGCTCATCTTTCCAATATCTTGGTACATCATTGCAACATTTATAAATGTTGCAGCCACATCAGGGTGATCTGGGCCTGAGGACAAACTTAGTAGGAGCAATGCGCGAGACATGTGCCGCAGAGCAAGTTCTGTTTGGTTGAGCCCGTGGTAGAAAAGAGCCATATTACCATAACTGCAGCAAACAATAGCAAATCAAGTGAATGAAGGATAAGTTGACCAAAAAGAGGTGGGAGGTAGTGATACCAGGAACCATACGAGTTATTGAGTTGAAACAAGTCTTTTGAATTTATCAAGCCAAGTAGTATATCAACTTTTAGCTCTTTAAGAAGCGAACATTGCTTTAATTAAGTACTTGAAACAATAAAAGATAAAAGAGGGTAAAGAATTGGTGCCTGTGAGCAGTATCTGGATGGTCCAGACCAAGGCACCGTTCATTTATAATAAGTTCCTTGTGCTGTTGCATTATGGCCCCAGCCATATCTCCAGCGTGGTACAGAACCATGGCAAGATAACTGAAAACTCAGAAAGTAACGAGATCAATTTTCAAAAGAGAAAAAAAAAAGAAAATAAAGAAAATTGAATCAAGTTCCAACAACCAGGGATATAAAGATGATTGGAGAAAATTAATATCAACATCTAAAAAAGAATTCCAATTAAAAACTACTCTAAAAATGTCAATACACGGCAAACAAGATTGCCTAATATGGAACACAGCATAATCCCTGTAACCAGCTATACACACACTTGGCTGAAATTTTTCAAAAAAATTATTTTCCTAATAATAATTAAAAGAACAGAAAAAATAAAATAAGATGGCAAAATCTTGTGCGAATTGAATAAGGTGGTGAACATACCGACAGCAGTTAGCAACCTCCCTATGCATTGGACCAGTAACCTGCAATGTGCATTACACAAAAAATTGAAAATATTACAAAGAAAGAGACAAAAAATACAAAGCAAAAGAATTAGCAGAGTACCTGCTGAAGTATTGCAAATGCTTCCGAAAAGAAACCGTAGGCTTCACTTAGCATTCCCTATGTGATGATTGAAAAAGAGATTTAGTAAACTTGGTGCGACTTCTTCTTGTAGTTCAAATTAAACTTATCTAAATTTTTTAACCACCAATTTATTTTTATGTTTTTTTAGACAGAAAAAGATTTTTAATACATCTATTATCCTACCTCACACAAAGATTAAGATATATGGAAACAGCAAGAACATATTTTCAGTTCACAATTATGTCAGAGAAGAATGAATACCTCAGCCAACTGGATCTTTCCTGTTTCCACAAGATCCTTGGCTACCGAGCATACTGGAATTGAATGCTTAACTACAGGTTGGAGATTTAAAATATCTGATGGTTGGAAAGGCAGACCAGCAAGAAGATCATACTTGCGAGCTGTAATTGTTAGGCCTATCTGTTTGGAGCACCAAATTGAAACATTATGTGAACCATTCAAGAGCTCTATAAAAAATTAAATAAGAAATACTATCAACTGTTTCTAAGAGGATAATCTTTTGTTCTTTTCTTTTTAATCTGACCAGAAATACAAATTACTGAAAAGAGTCGCTCCCCATAAAAATCAACATCAAACAACTAATGATTGGGCCAAACAATGTAAGATGTATATACAATCATTCATTGAAACCAAACACTAAGTTTGAAGTTGAAAGAAAAGATATTGGTTACACATTTCACTTGATTTACTTTTAACGAGAAATGAAAGGACACATTTAAACCTATACCTTTGTTGCAAATCGATGCTTTTGACTCAAACTATTTAGGGATGATAAATGATCTATATAGAAAAAGGCCAAAAATAAGCTAGGACAAACAAGTCCATCAGCAAGGCATCACCCCTCAACCACCAACTTGATACTTTCTTTTATATTAGTATAAAAAAGCTTAATTGAAGACTTTGATGTACATGGGATAATCAGTTTCCACGGGTTCAACTCCTTAGTTATATTTAGTCATAATAGATATCCCAAGTTTTTTCTTTTTTCTTCTCTATTTGTTTATGTTTATAAGTTCCCCTAACTTATGAAACAAGTATTGAATTACAAAAATGCTTTGCACTCTAATTCTGCCTACTTTGAAAGTCAGGCTTTCTGCATACCACTCGCTCCATGTTTTGGAGAGGAACAAGTCGTCTGGTGAAAACAAGTTTATGTCAAATATTTCTTAAATATGTAATGGTTTGCACAAATTCTTGAGAAAAATTACATTCAACATATAAAAATAATGGACATTGCTTTTTGTTAAATTAATTTTAAACACAATTTAGGTTCCATAAAAATTATGTCGAAAAAATCCTCCAGTGTAGCCATATTTTTATCACAAACTGCTTAAAGGTAAACCACGTTACACAAATACTAGAATAGATTATTAGGATGCAGTAGTTAAATAATCTACGGACTTGCAAAAGTATTATGTTTCAGAAAGAATTTAAACAACAAATCTAAAAAGAAAAATTAATATGAAGAGAAATTAAAGAATTCATTGCCCAAACCTACAAATTGAAATGGTTTTACGATATGAGAATTAAAATGCATTAAAGGACAAATGAGCTACCTTCTGGCAAAGGTTGCGTATAACAGAGATTTTCCTTACACGTGATCTGGCATCCTCAGGCAACTCAAACTGCAAGGAAAATAAAGCTCAACTACAAACTCAAGCATGAAAATATCAAACATCTAATCAACATTCCTTTGCAAATTAACATGTTTATGGTACCTGGTATTTGACTTTTGCAAATTCTAAAATGTCAGACCACAAGCTATCAGAGGTAAGACTCGTATAGGATGACAGTTTCCTTCTTGAAGACCCTCCATTTTTCAATTTTGCGTGTCCCCTAGAAAACTTTCCTGAAGTTTGATGATTTGCGTGATCCTGCTGAGTTTATACATATTGTTAACTTTAACGTCATTTCAACATAATTTATAATTCGTACAACTCCCGTCACTAGAAAACTGCTATTTTCCTTGGAGACCCCGTGAACTTTAACTTGACATATATCTAATATCTAGCTATGTGCACTAAATGGAAAAATTCCTTAGAGGTGCAGAACATGCAACACTTTGGCATCATAATTAACATCTCCAACTTAGAGATGATGACATTAGAAGAACCAGCATACTTGAACCAGAAACAACATTTCAATACCTTCTTCAGCGTTCGTGAGTGCGTACTATTAGCAACACCTTTTCCAGAAATAGCTTGACAATTTCCGAAGAGACAGTTCAGAAAATGTGATATTGCAGGCCCAAGATCATGATCCTCTGAATCTCTCAAGAAGTCCTGCACAGTACATAGAAACCACGTCAATCATGTAAACCACTTACAGGTTCTATGATAAAGCCAAGTTTACAATTTTGAGTTTCAGGTGTAAACTTAGTTAATGCCATTAGACTAATACAATGGTTTAAGGAGACAGAAATTGCCAAATAAACCTCTTTTTTTCCTAAAACAAAAGTTCTATCACTTAAATAGAATAAAGAAAGGACCAGCTTCGATATTGATTTTGAAAATGGATTGTGTGATGGGCTAGAGCCTAGAGGGATGTAGCTTGTCTAGGAAGTGGAGATCATATGGGCAGTTTCTAATTTCAAAACAAGTTAGCAGCAGATGAGATGGGCTTCACCTGTCTATGTACAATTTGAATTACGATAAAATATCACAACTGAATAGAAAATTGTGGAAATGGGAGACAGTCTAGTGGGTATATAACTCGTATAACCTGTAGAGTTAGAAATGACCCTGAAGAAGTTATTTATCCAACCGTACGGATACAAAGAGCATGAAAAATATGACAACATAAATTTCTCATATGATTGGCCAATTGGGTATGTATGTCAGTGACTTTAATAATGATACATAAACAAATACGAGCAGTCGAAAAACATACCTATTTTTTACAAGGTTAATAGTAATGGTACTCCACAAACTCAACTCAAATAAAAATTTACATTCATAAATTTGCATGCTCTTTCCATGCGTACGATTTCAAATTCTTACGAGGTCTAGAGATTCTAGATAGAGGATTTTTTATGAAACTATGGTATGTAAAGTAATATACCACTAGGGTGTATCCTGAGACCCTAGATTATTACACTCACTCAGTTGAAAATATGTTTTAGATAACTAACTTCCTTCAAGGACACCATTGCTAAACATTATAGATTGGCTACCGAAATCATATTATCATCTGTTCTAAAATAACATACATTTTAAGAACACCCACTGAATCAATGGGGCCTATTTTGGTGAAATTACAGATTTTATTACCTCCAACCACTAAAAAGGTTGCACGTGATAAGGACTTTTATGTAGCCACCAAAATAACATTTGAAATAAAACAGGAAGCAATAAGAACTACAGATTGAAAGAATATTACTATTTGATTTAGGTCAAATAAACGACTCCCTACGTTTCAATTTACTAGCAAGAAAATCCTTATCACCTTGAGCATGTGCTTTGCAGACCTGACTACGATCTCATTTGAACAAAGATCCCATAAATGAGGCAAGTGCTTGGTCCCATCAGCCACCTGGAGAAAGCGTGATTAAAAACATCAGCATACAAGTATACATGAGATATCAGAAACGCTAAAGCTTGGTATTATGCATCACAAATAGTATCTTGAAAGTCAAACACTTAAAAATGTTTACTAATCCAAGGATGAATACAAACCTTTCCGATGTAGCGAATATTAATTCCATGAGCATGGAGTGCGTCGGTTAATGTCTGACCATCCATGGGTGAAACTTCAAGTGTGCAAAGATCTTTAATAAATTTAGGGAGCACGACATCTTTAAGATGCAAACTAACTTTCCTCACATTTTCATCATCTGCATCTATCTCCTGGTGATTACCAATGAAGAACATTGTATGAATGTTAGGATAATTCATACAGATGACCAAGGAGGAAAAAAATTATCTTAATGTTACAAGAATCACCTCTCGACTCCCAGCCAACTTAAATTCAGTAAATACATTAGGGTTAAAAAGGATTTCCTCGCACATTTCTCCTCTTACAGCATGTGCACAACCACATTCTTTAGTAGACTCTTTTTCCCCTTGTTCTGGAAACTCCTGTGTAGAACAATACAAGGAGATACATAACTTACAGTGGGTGGAATATTAATTTGAGCACATCCAAACAATGCATTAGAAAGTAACAAAATGTCCTATAATAAGAGTTGAACATAGTAAATTATATACACATACAAGATCAGATATAACACTTGAGCACTTAAAAGAGAACTCAAAAAATAAGAGTTATAGGGGTATGCGCTTATAAATCAAGGCGTAGTTTCAGTAAAAGAGGCACCACTCTAAAGGAACATTTATACTATTTCAAACTAACTGCATCACTAAAGATAGTTGTCCACAAGGCAGATTACCTGTGTCTCAGCAGCTGCCACTGCTGCATCCGCCTTCAGTTCAACCTGCTCTTCAGTAACATCTACCTTTGGAGAATCATCGATTCCATGAGAATCAGTGGCTCCAGGGGAATCCTCCGGTTTACACCTAGACTTCGACTGCTCTGCTGCTTCAGCCTTTGCATATTAAACCAACTCAAATTAGAAACATACATAAAATAAAGTCCAGAAATAACTTCAAAAAAATATATAAATCAGCTTACTTGGCAAAAGGCAGTAATCAATTCAGGTCTCAGAATACAAAATCTGGAACCAGGTCCCGTATAGTTAGCATCACGAGGAGTGACTCTCATCAGGTCCAAAAGATAATGCCTGAATTTAAAAGAGAGTAAAACTTAGTGACAAAGCATAAGAAAGTTGACATACATGAACATTTTTTATTGTTATTCCAGAGTTTTTATAGTTGGTTGTATTCAAATGGTCAATAAAGCATCTGCTCAGAACCATCAATCTTTCCGTTGTAGCTTTCACATATACTCCATTCTACAGGAAATGTTGAGCTCTAATTTAAAATTTTCTAGCATTTGTACCAGGCCTAAGTTAAAGTTGTAAACTAGTTTTACACATCCAAAATTTTCCCATAGAAACTAGGCCATAAAGCAACCTATGGAAATATAACAAGTTTATGAAAAAATTAGAAGAAACTTTTCAATATGACAGTCGTTAAAGATAGCACTCACCTGTCATCGCTCCCTACAATACCCTTGCATTCCACTGGTGCAGCTAATTTAAAAACATCTCCAGATCCATCAACAACAGAGTGTTCCTTCAAATGAAGGCGCTTTGAAGCCTCTAGCACCTATGGTTATAAAGACTCTTTGTTGAGGTTTTTGCAACAAAAAGAAACACATAATATAAGACCCCCAAGGTGCGGAAGATATGACAACCTAGAGGAATAACCTCAAGGTCGCTAGTTCCAATCCCCATACTTGGCGCCAAATTACCAACCAAAAAATTAAATAAGTAATATAATTCTAAGACGGTAAAAAAAATTGCAACAATAAAAAAATCCTCTGCCCCTGATCTCCACATCACCAATTCCAAGAACATATGGAAGAAAATTGATTAAACAGTGAAGTCTTTTTAATATATTCAATAATGGATTGGATTTTAAGCAAAAAAAAATTCAGATTATGGATTTTTGTTTGTCCCTTTTCATGGCACTGGACCTGCATACCAATAGTCAAGGTCATCAACAGTCAAAAAATTAGGCATAATTAACAAAAAGAAGGGTTCTAGTTGGTAGCATTCTACAATGGTTCACATATACTTATATATAGTATTTCCTAGTTCAATCAAAAGTTCTAACATCTGTAGCAAGAGATCAGTCTCATTCTCAATAATGTGTACCTAAGAAGCAAGGATTCTTCACTAGATCAGCAAATCTCTGAATCCCTGCATATCCCCCCGCATCCAGATTCATGATTCTTCTAAATTCTTCAAGGGAATTCTTCAGCAGTTTTTTAATAATAAGAATTGGAAATAATACTAATACTATATACTACACTAACTAATATAATGTTTTATATACTAATACACTATCAACGAAATTAGTATAACAAACTTTAATAACAAAAAATACAATACTTGTAAATCAGCCACACAATAAAAAGGTCAAAATCCATGTTCTTTCTCACCTTGGAATGAAAATCTTCATTCCAGCAGATTTTCTTGCCATTGTCAACAGAACCATACAGAAGGGAGTCTGATTTATCACCTTGAAGAATTCCAGGTAAAACACTCTGCAAGAGAGGGGGGAAGGTGAAGTCAGAAATAAAGAGGGAAAATAAAAGAAAACAACCTTCCCTGAGCACAAGGATATTAGGGGGAAAAGTTAAACCAAAATTGACTCATGGCAAAAGTAAAGGAAATCCGGACAACAAGAAGCAACAAAGTATTGAGCAAAAGATTCAGATTCTTTTTCTAATTGAGAATTAATATGCATACAAACCATGGGTCTATCAACATCCCTCCACGAGGCAGGGGATAAAAGCTAGGTTATTTAGCTAGCATTAGAAAATCCCAACACCTTAAACAAGTTATACAACATATCCACTAGACAATAAGGTGGAGGAGGAAAACGTAATAGCCTCTTACAAAAATTAAAAACATCAAATAAACTCCTAGAGTAATATCGGAATCAAGAATCATTTACGTCAAAAGAAATCATACAAAAAAACAAGTTGAAATAGATTAATTACACACCTGTGCTACTACTCTATGACCTCTATAATCAATAATGGCCATAGCAAGATTATAAAGACCAGGAACATCAGCTTCCTGATATGACTTGGTGCCTTTCAGATCATTATTTGCAGACGCATAAGTGGCTTGCTCACTCTCAGCCAGTTGTGCCTCAGCAGGCACATCAGTAGGCAATTCCAAAACAAGATCCTTTGTATTTGAGCCACTAGATTTATCCTCGCTACGTCTAGTAACTCCTTGTGATAATTTATCAATCGCCTTCTCAGATAAGTTATGTGATGAGTTCGTGTTCTCCGTCTTTAAATTAGTGTCTGGTGGGTGTTTCCGAGAAAGCTCCTCTAGGTCCGCATCAACAGCAAAACTAAAGAATATATTGTTGTGAACATACCTAAAATGAAAACAAAACAAAGCCATCACCGCGACAGAAATTATGCACACACATTTTTGCAAAACTTGTTAGTGATGGCTTCTCCAAGCTCCAACAAAGTTACATGGCTCATTATTGGGATTAATAACATGATGTAAGAGGCATAAATAAAGAGTAAAAATGGATAACCACTAAGATACTGGAAGGAAAATTGCGAGAAACCGTGTAGAGGGACAATTAAGACATTTGGAAATATGAATAACTCGATGACTGCTTATACAATAAATAAATAAATGGGTTAAACTTATTTAATTTGAAATTGAACACGACATATACTCTTTTGGGAGATGTGTGTGTGTGTGTGTGTGTGTGTGTGTGTGTGTGTGTGTCCCATTTATTTGTAACGTATATCCATTAAAAACATGTATTTTGACCACAACTACCCCGCTTGATACTTTAGTGGGGACATTAGACAATTAAGCCCACATTTCTGTATCGGTGGCATTACTTGACAATACCAAAGCATAACAATTTTTCCAGCATTGGAAAGAAAATGTAAGAAACAAACATAAAAAATAGAATCAACTGGATATATGATACAGTTACCATATTGCAAGGCATTATACAATAGTGAATAGCAAGTGCCAAAAAGACTGTCAAAATATTAACAGATCATTTAATAGCCTATTGAGCTGAAAATACTAATTCTCGGACAACAAAAAGTTAAATTTACTGCATATATGATACAGGACAGTTGTAATAGATGTGGTTAACATATAAATTTCTCTGACCAATCACCAAGTTAAAGAGAGAACACTCGGTATTGAATCCAGTTTATACTAACATGTGAAAGCACTCCGGATCCATGGGGTTTATTGGTGGAATGCATCTGCTGATTACCCCAACAGCACCACTTGTTGCAGCATCAACAAAGTCAGAAGTCACTTTGTAAAGAGCCCTATCCCTCAAAATCCTGCAAATAAACATTTTAACCATCACGAACATGTCTAGAAATTTTAACAAGACAAAACAATAAAACAAATGCGAAACTACAAGCGCTATATAGAATAGCACTTGGATATACCTTTCCTGAGGAGTCGCATGTGGAAACTCTCGACAAGACTGCAACTCTTCATTCCAGTCTCTTTGCATGCCAATTAACTCGCTTCCAAATGAAAGCGTCAACGCATTCTCTGCTCTAGCAGCGTCACGCTTGTGATCTAAAACCAAAGTTAACCATAAAAGAAATAATAAATATTGTCAGCAAATGTATGGAAGGGAAGTTTACAAATCCTAGATGAAAAGTTATAAATAAAACGCAGACTTTGGATTGGGAGTTATATATATGTGCTTATATATAGAATCAATAAATAAAACATACTTTGGATTGAGAGTTAGATATATGTGCGTATATATAGAAAATAAATAAATACCTGCAATCTAGAAAATATTGAAGCACCTATCCAAGTTTTTCGCAACCAGATGATGACATGATGTATGAGGAATCAAATTAGGTTCCATCATATCAACTTACCAGGAACAGGATACAATCCAAGCCATGAATTAGGTGGCAACAGAGATTGGACATTTTCAAAAGGATGCGCAGATGCCTTCCACTCCAATATTTCATGAAAAGCTTCGACCCAAAAGAAAGAACAAGTAATTTATCAACATAAAAAAGATGATTAGACTTTCCAAATTAGTTAGATTCTCCAAAGAATTATTTTGCTACCTTTCTTAAACTTAGAGCTAATTTTTTGAATTACTCCAATAAGAGTTGTTGCTTCAGAAGCAGTTTTACTTGGCCTTGGGTCGAGGCTATTCCCTGAGCTTGAATTCACATAGAACGTTTTTGTGGTTCCCGTAATACAGTATTTGTTCCCTTCCAATGTTACCACATCCAGGTAAATCAAATCCCCAACAAGCCTGGAAGTGTCACAACAACTTGAACTGTGATATTGTACATATTTTGCAGAAGAGCTAACAGAAAAAGCCATACATTTTTACAAAGTTACAAGTGAATTCTCGAATATCAGAGGTGAGAAGATAGAACGAACCTTCTACAGCTTGGAGGAGGATTAAATGAAGAGAACACAATGCTCTCCACACATTTGATCTCTTTGGAAGGAGATGACAGCAAATTAGTAAGTGAGTCAGAAACATCCTCCATAAAACCCAAATTATCAAGCTCCTGTGCTTCAGTTTTTGTAGTTTCTGGAATATAATATAATCAAGAGCTAAGCTTGTTAAGGGTCACATGAAATATTATATCACAAACCCATATTAAAATATATGCAGGCCTAAAGTCCCAAACCTCCTGAATCTGCAGTTGTACTTTGGCCCGCCTCATGCTGTAGTGCAAGTGAAGTTGATAATGAGGAATGCAGGGTAGAAAGAGAAAGTAATTCTCTGGTACGGTGAACATGAGCCCTGATAGATCTATCATCATATAACGCTGCAGAAGTTACTTGAAGTGAGAACCAATAAATAAAACCTCACAACTATTAGTTAAGAAAATGACTGAACAGGTGGCATCCCTAATTAAAAGCCCTAATATTGCTCCTTCAGCACATTTTGAATGCATTATAAAATAGAGTACGGCAAGCAATTTGCACTTTGTTTATGTGAATAGTTTAGATGCAACCAATAAGAGAAGCATTATCATACCAGCCACCATCTCCAAGGAACATTCGCCAGAAGTAATGTTGGCAACTTCAGAGATTTCATGGTAGTCTTCTAGAAGATGGACCTTACCATCCTTTGCATGCAACAATAAATCATAACATGTAACAAAACAGGTCTCAGCAGCATCAAGAAGAAATTGTCGCACATCCATGACGGAATCTCCAGGGCTTAGCTGCAAAACTCATATCAACGTACAAATTCACAATATGGAGAAAACATGTCAAATGCCAAGACATAAGTCCTTCAAGAAAATTCAAAATACAAGTTTGATCAATAACATTAATAATTACTTTTTAATAAAGAAGTGTAAGATTATACAATTATGCAATTATGACTACCAAAAATAAGGATCAATGGCACAAAAAAGGTAAACAGAAGCATAAATTTCCCTCATTCTGTGATCAATTTTGCTACATGGTAATCCACCAGATACGGTGTAAATGTAAGGTAGCATACTTGTAGTTCAAGCTTCTCGCCACCTTGTGTCTTGACTGGTACAGGATATAGATGAATATCACCTGCACCTCAGAAGAAATATTCTCAGATAATATCTGACCCATATGTCAAAAATCCAATTGATAAATTCTGAATGCTAAACTCAATATAGTGTTAATCGTTTTAGAAGGCTATCCCGAATCAATTATTCTTAAGTTTCTACCTGTAAAATAAGTAAAGGGGATTGATAGAAAGAGAGAAGACTATCGTTGTAAAAGATAATTAGGATATAAAGACAAGGACTAAAATCAGGCCCACTTTCTAAATCAAGTATCAAAACAAATGGAAGAATGCCTATGGTGGAACATACCTATTCACGAAGCAATTCATGTTCGTAAGGGCATAACAAGAACAATTGCAACAACAGTTAATGAGGAAAACAAAAATCAAGGAGAAAAAAATAAATTAAATAAAAGCACCTAAAATTTTAGGCAACATAGTTAAAACGAGAAGAAGCCCATAACTTTAGGAATTATTTTTAAAGGGCACACACGATAGATAGTATCTGGCAAATGGAAAACCAATAGGCCATTACTAAAGACACACCAAGACCAAATAGAGTGGAAAATATTGCATTCTAAACAATTTTATTGCAGACAGGGAATTCATGAGTTTGATACAACTCTAAAAGGTGGTGTGGAAGTTTGTTTCTTGCTTAACTTACATTGTGTTAACTTCCATTGCCACATGTACATAAATGTGCTGTGAAAGTTTGTTTCTTTCTTAACCTATATTGTTTTACCTTCCCTTGCCACATGTATCAATTCCATCACTTCTTAGTGAATGTTCAATTACACAGCGTTTGGAGAGTTTAGTGTGTTTGGAACATTTCGAAGTCTACATGCACTTGAAAATCTTGATCGTGTAGAAACAACTTATATCAAAAGGGGCTTATTTAACACAAATACAGCGTTTGGGGCTCAACACAATGCACCAAAAATGGTGCGGTATGCTTGGAGTTACAAACATTACTACCGCAAACGCTACAAACACTAGTAACCATACAAAGCCTTAGTCAATTTCAACTATTTAACAATCACAACAAAGGATAGAGAATCAAAGTGAGGCAAGTAAAGATGTATAGATAGGGAGGACAGCGAAGAATTAGAGATGCTAGGCCTTGCCACTAACAATAACTTCTCATACTTCAAATACATTGAGATACATTTACAGCTTGGTTTCCTATCACTAATCTAACAATCTACCCATCCATCATGACACTCGTTGCTTAAATTATATAATAACATTAGATAACTAGGTTTTCCCTTCTTAGAATATTGATTTAAATGTCCCATAACACTCAAACAACAAGTGACAACGGTGATTCTGAAAAGTGATCGACACTGACATCCTAATTTCGACACTTACTTTAGGAGGTAGTAGTAGTGTTACCTGAAACGTAATTCGTTCAGTACGCGTTATGAATACAAGTACGTGATACGCTACAAATCTAAAATGCGATATGCTAGGATATTTTATATATGTTCTTATAGTTAGGAATTCTGTTAGAATTTAAATGTAGTAAACCTCAGTTTATAGAAGATTTCTAATTGAATCAATAAGTAGATTGTTTTATAGATTATTTAGTTATAAATGTAATATTTGATCAACACAAGTATCAACACGCGATTCGCTAGATCAATGAGAGTATCTAGTAACCCTGTGTTAGCACATCCCAAGATGAAAGATTGATAATTAATGTGACAGAGGAGCAATTGCTTTGTTCCTCCCATTTACCTAATTGCTTAATCATCTATTACAACCATAAAATGAATAACTCCAAAAGTTGTTCTTGCCAATGTCACCCATATAACCCCAGCCAGGATCATTATCTAAAATTAAACTATGAGATAACAACTAATATATTTGCATTATTTCAACTACTGAAGAACTGCAGGTTCCTCTCAAATCTTAGCTGTTTAATCTACTCAACAATAAAAATTAAAAAAGTTAGTTCTTTTTAGATGATAGCGTAGCAATGTGATAAGCCAATAAATAGAAATAAAAGAATTCCCAAGTCAGCAACTTTACCTGGCTTTCCCTGGTTCTCGGGATTTGCATTTTTTGACTCCTTGACCTCCGAATTGGCTGCATTTGCTTCACTGATGGGCGCGTCTCCATTAGCAACACCAGCTTTTGGTGACTCTAAAGATTTTAAGCTATCTTTTGAGGGTACATCAGATGAGGTAGAGGCAACAGTTTCTGAAGAATTTTCATTATTCTGCAACCCCTTCCTGTTCCTTCCTTTGTTCGATTTTCCAGCCATTCTATCCTCTTCTATACCTACAAAAAAGGACAAATTTCAAGCATTGAAGTTCCATCAAAAAGGTAACTAAGCAGAAATACTTGTTCTCTCATAATAATTAATACTTCAATTTCAGACTCTTCTGTACCCGGAAAAAATGACAAACTTTAAGATTTGAAGTTCCATCAAAAAGGTAACTAGGCAGAAATACTTTCTCAGATGAAAATCAACACTTTCATCACACCCTCTTCTGTACCCATAAATAAAAATGACAAAGTTTAAGCATTGAAGTTCCATCAAACAGGTAACTGAGCAGAAATACTTGTTCTTCATATTAAAATCAATACTTCAGCTTCTCTTATACCCCAAAAAAATTGACAAACTTTAAGAATTGGAGTTCCATCAAAAAGCTAACTGAACAGAAATACTTGTTTTTCAGATAAAAATCGATAATTTCACCACACCCCTCTTCTGTACCCAAAAAAACATAAATGACAGTCTAAGCGTTGAAGTTCCATCAAAAAGGTAACTGAGCAGAAATACTTCTTCGCGTAAAAATCAATACTTTAATTTCTCTTTGGTACCAAAAAAAATGACAATCTTTAAGAATTTTATTTCCATTAGCAGAAACAATTTTTCAGATAAAAATCAATACCTTCATCTCCACCCTCTTCTGTACCCAAAAAAATTGACAAAGATTAGGCATTGAAGTTCCATCAAAATGGTTACTAGGCAGAAAATCACTTGTTTTCATATAAAAATCAATATTTTCAATTCAGAACAGTGTTAACCATTTCGCCTCTCGTAATGAACTGAGTTGGGCGGCTCAGAACATCATCAAAACATGTAATTAGACATGAATTAACGAATACCTGCTGAAGAAATAAGTCGTGGTGAATCGGCGGATAACCGAGAGGAAGGAGAAGTATGGTCGAGTCGCCGTTAACTGTGAGAGAGGACCGAGGAAATGGGGGTTAACTATAGGGACGGCTGATAGATTTTTAGTTGAGTCACAGAATTAGGTTTTTCTGAAATTTTGCATTAAATACTAGTATTCATATCTCTTTTTAATTGATTAGTTATTTATGTTTAGTTTTAAATTTTAAATTTTTTATATTATTGGATTGAAAAACTTAATAGAGTTTTTTTTTTTAAATAGAGAAAATAATTAAATACAGTAAATAATATTACAAAAGCATATCAAAAAATGAAATCTCATTGGTCCTCATAAAAATAGTTAATAATACATGCATAAATAGTTGTACAAAATATAAATAATATGATCATGTGAGCACAAAATACGACTTACCAATCATCATTATATGATAGAGTAATCTTAGTTCACGCAAATTCAAAATATATACTTTGTGTTACCATAACTCACTCTCATTTGAACGACAACAAAAAAATTGTCTTCAAAAATATGTCTAAAATATAATGATAAAATTTTATATTAATTAATTTATCCTTAATTATATTACATTTTACTCAAACAGTAAATCAATCGCATCACAAATAAATAATTTACTTTTATTTTGTTACATTACTTTCGATATATCTGATGTTATAATTCTTTTTTTTTTTCATAAGAGAGCAAAGGCCCAAAAATGAAAAACTACAAGCATAACTTAAGAGTAATTACCCCTATAAAATTCATGTTCAAGAGTTCACATAATCTTTCAGAAAAATGATTAAAAAAAATAACAAGTCTACAAACACAACAATCAAATACTGTATTCATCTGCATCATTAAAAAGTGGGGCATGACACGAATTTCAATGTCATGCTCTAATTTTTAATGGTGTAGATGGATGTAATATTTGATTGTTGTGTGTTTATACTTATTCGATAAATAAAGCATGCATACTATCAACTTCCAAGGCTCTTTTGACTAAGAAGTTCATACATTAATTTTTTTTCTCCGACAGTACATCAAAACACAATTCTAGTATTTATTTATTAGCTCACAAATCCTTCAAATGAGGGAGAAATTGAGATCTTTAGAGTAAGGTTGAAAAAACTAACTTGAAATCCTTCAAATGAGGGAGAAATTGAGATCTTTAGAGTAAGGTTGAAAAAACTAACTTGAGAATCCAATTCACACTATACTTTCTTGTAACCTTCATCTTAAATAGCTCCAAGCCTTTCTAGATATCCCATAATTTTGTAATTGTATTAGAATAGGTACCAATATTTACTATGAACCTCACATGCTACTAACCTAAATAATCTTTAATAAGGCCATCAACTCATGCTCACCTTAGATTATGTTGCAAGTCCTTATTCACATTCACATTGAACCAATGATCATTTGACATTTTTCACAAAATTAATATTAGTTGTTTAGCACTTCTAATTGGAGTTAGCTTAGACATAATTTGCAACCTCATACTAACCTGGTTTAGATAGTACCACAAGATATTAGTCGTCCCTCTAAAAAACAAACTTCAGTCCCAAGAAGGATCAATCGCTATTGTAATATTCCAGATATTTACAAGAATTGTAAATAAGATTTAAAATAATCAATTAAAGGTTATGGTTTAAAACCTAGAGTTTGAGAAGTGAGATGTGTAGAATTTGTGTGAACATTTTTTTTTAACATAATTTATTTGTTAGAAATTAAATGTGAGAATATTGTAATGATACATATAGAGAATTTATTAAGGAAATAAATTCATTTGAGAAGTGAAGACGATTATAAGGATATATATACATATTTATATATTCCTAGAGTTGTGTTTGTTAGCCAAACAAAAAGATGAGTAAATTAATACTCAATAAAACTAATAAATTAATTAGTTTAAATATGAAGTAAGAAGAAAAGTCATGAAATATAATTAATTATGTTAATTATATTAGTTATGAGTTAAAGATATATAAAAACTAGAAAGTTGGTCTAGAACGATAATATTAAGAAGTTAATTGATTAAGTAATTAACTTAATTATTAAGTTGTGGTATAGAGTCCAAGTAATTTAATTACTACTAGTGGACTAGCCCAAAAGGATTATAGATGTTAGCCCAATATGAGAATATTGGTATGAAGTGGGTAATTAAATAATAAGCCAAAATGTTATGTTAATTAATAGTCCGAGAGGTAATTAATATAAGTCCAATTAATTAATGTTGGCAAGTATTGTATATAATTAGGTGATAGTCCAATTAAATAAATTACCTAACCCAAGTTATGGAAGATGTATGAATTGTGTTGGGTAGCCCAAGTAATTAAATAAGAGAGCCCAATGCAAAGTAATCCATGTAGCCCAAACACATTAAAGTCAAATGATGGTCAATGTGTTGGGAGAATAAATTCAAGTATTGTTAAGTGTAGATAATTAACTAATTTAGGGTTAATTGAATAACCCTAGTTGGTAGACAAGAGAGAGTATTAACCAAACATTGTTTAATTGCTAAGTGAATGAATGTGATGATGAGAAGTAACCATGGGTTGCATGTTGTAGAGAATTAACCATACCTTGGTTAAATAAAGAAAAAATGGTGGAGTGTTGACCAAACATGGGGTCCCACTTGAAGATTAACTAAAAATGTATGTTACTTGTATTCAATTTAAATTGGTCAATTCAAACTATGATGTAATTTAAATAAAAGGTTATTGGTGAATATGTAGAGATATATATGTTGTAAGTATATGAATTGGTAGAGAGTTAACCAATGTTGGTTAAATGAATTAACCAATGGGTGGTTCACTAACCCTAGTCAATAAAGATGATCAATTCTTATGAATTTATGTTGTAGATAACTAACCATTGTTGGGTTACTTACTAACCCTAAGTGGTAATAAAAATAAAATCTTAACCAATGTTAGATATGTATGTATACTTGATTGTAGAGAATTAACCCTACTTGGGTTATTTGGTGGAAGATGTGTGTATGTTTAATTGATGAGTTTAGACCATGGTTGGGTGAGTGAACCAACCTAGGTCATTTTAATGTAGAGAATTAACCACATTGTGGTTAGTTGTTGTGAGATATATAAATAAGATGAGCCCTAACTAAGGTTGAGTTTTAAGTAACCAAGGTTAAGTGTAGTAGTTTAACCATAGGTCTTATGAGAGTTAACCACATGTGGGTTAAGTGTTGGGTGAATTGTTCACCAACTATCCAACCACTCTAATCAATCAAATGGTCATTCATGGTAGTCATTCCATGCAATAGTAAACATGTTTAAGGCCACTAATTGACTAGTGTTAGTTGATTAGGAGGTTGATGTATGATTAGCATATGACTATAAATAGAAGTGCTACATTCATTTGTTAGGTTGGTTAGTCATTTTACAAAAAATTCTAGAGAGAAAATAGAGCTTCTTTGAGAGAAAAAGCTAGAGAACTTGTGAGCTAGTATGCTAATGGTTCACTCAAGAAGGAAGAAGAGGCCTAGCAAGAAGAAGATCTCCATAGAAGGAACTATGAAGGTTGAAAAGTGTTTTAACCCTTCCTTAGTTAATTTCTATGGTCTATTTATGTTTTAATCGATTAAAATATATTTTTAACCGATCAAAAGTTATTTTGATGATCTAGAAGTCTAAAACTATGATATATAGGTATATTCATGGTTTGATATAGTTAATGCATGTATTTGTATGGGTGGTACGCAAAGAATTAGAAGGAAAGTCCATATAACGGTTTGCCGGTAAAACCCTAAGTGGTTCGATCTTTAAATTTCTTGTCAAAACATTTTCAAAAATATGATCGAACCATGAAATGTTGTAAAACAAGAAGTTATAAAGACAACAACACTTAGTTGGTGTCATTTGGATGTGTAGAGTTTATTTTATTCAAGTTTGAACCTATAGAACCAATGATTTGTGAAGTTAGTTTTCACTTTGTCATTGTGAGCCATTTTTAGTCCAGTTCCGTTTGGAATTAGGATTTGTGATCTAAAGATAAATTGTAGAGGAGGAAATTCTGATGAGAATGAACTCAAGAATCACCCAAAAATATTTTAAAATGAAGAAGTTATGGCTGTCAGAGCGTCGGAGCGTCGGGTAGTTTTTGTGTTGAGCGCCACGGCGCCCAGATTTGGCCTGGGTTGAGCGCCCCAGCGCCCAAAGCAGAATGTTGAAGTGTCCAGGTCGGGTCGGGTCGATCCGGGTCGAGTTTTTAATGAAAATTTAAGTTGAAATAAGTGTAAAATGAATGAGTTTGGATTCTAAACCAATATATGAAGTTTATTAGTAACTAATTGGTATCTAAATGTATAAAATAAAGACTAAAGTTAACACAATTAAAAAGTTAACTATTAGTATTATTTGTAGATGATTAAAATATTATTAAATGATCAATAATATTGGTATATGACTAAAAGGTTATTAAATGATTAATAACATTAGTAAATGATTAAAAGGTTATCAAATGGGTAATAACATTACTACATGATGAATATGTTATTAAATAATTAATGACATTAATAATTGATTAAAATATTATTAAATGGTTAATAATATTAATATGTGATTAAAATATTATTAAATGGTTAATAATATTAATAAATGATTAAAATATTATTAAATGGATAATAATATTAATATGTGATTAAAATATTATTAAATGGTTAATAATATTAATAAGTGATTAAAATATTATTAAATGGTTAATAATATTAATAAGTGATTAAAATATTATTAAATGGTTAATAATATTAATAAGTGATTAAATTATTATTAAATGGATAATAATATTAATAAGTGATTAAAATATTATTAATGATTAATAATATTAATAAGTGATTAAAATATTATTAAATGATTAATAATATTAATAAGTGATTAAAATATTATTAAATGGTTAATAATATTAATATGTGATAAAAATATTATTAAATGATTAATAATATTAATAAGTGATTAAAATATTATTAAATGGTTAATAATATTAATATGTGATTAAAATATTATTAAATGGTTAATAATATTAATGAGAGATTAAAATATTATTAAATGATTAATAATATTAATAAGTGGGTAAAATATTATTAAATGATTAATAATATTTGAACATAATTGTATATTATCAAAGGTAGATAATATTTTGAAGTATTCGGTACATTATTAAATGTCCGAATCATTAAGTTATGTAAAAGAGGAAAGTTTAATCGAATTAAACAAATATAAATAGTCCATTTGTGACTAATTTAGACAACTTATTAAAAAGTATATCGTACGAAGAACGTGTAAGGAATACATAAATGGTTAAAGTGTACCTGACATATCCAACTAGGTTTGGGCTAGGGTTTTTGTTCAGAACTTAAGGGTTCGATTGTCGGACATCTTACAAGTTAGTAATTTGAAGTTAAGGTCTTAAGTTAAGACTAATTAATGGTCCTGGTAGCTAATGATTATGTCAATTTGTTATATAAATTGTAGGTTGAGCAAATGACGCAAATAGGCGTAAATGGTAGAAGCTGCCAGACAAGTTTTTTAGAACTTGCTTCTATGTGTATTAACATGCTGTCGTGTGATATTTAATTGTTGATAAAATAATCTAATGATGATATTGTGATATGTGAAACGCATGAAGTATGATTACATGAAAAATATGTACAAGAATGAAGCAGGATTTGCTAAATGCTTGTTGATTATTGTATGAAATGCTTGAGAAGCATAATGTAAGTATAAAATGCATAGTATGTTTAAAATGTGAAGCATGCAATGTGTTATATGTAACTGTTAAACTTGCTAAGCCGTCGTGCTCACTCTTGCTTAAAACCAACATTTTCAGATAGTGTAAGTTAGATGAAGTTTTCAATAAAGATCAAGGAACAGGGAAAGCATAATACTTTCACTGAAGATCTAAATGTCTATTGTAAATATCAGTCCGAATTGGACAAGTAAATGATTGAGTAGTATACGAATTATATGGTATGTAATATGAGTGTTAAATACTCAAATTGATTGTAATAGAATGTCGTATCATATATGATATTGAGACATAATAGGAATGTATAAAGATTGCGATTCTGCAATAGAAAGAGATGTTGTAAAATTATAAATAAATGATTATTTATCAATTATAATATTGTTGTAATACATGAACAATAAGGAAAAGGTAGTACTCGTGTTGAACCGAATTCGAGGTTCGAGAGACCCGGATTCGGGGTCGTCACAGCTATCTTTTTATTTGTTACAGTATAGGTTATCCGATAAAAGATCTCTATCAAAGTAAATTGCTCCCAAATATTTGAATGTACTAGATTATGCCATATATCTAAAGCTCAGTTGTACTCCAAACGATATGATTAGTAATTTATGCCCCCCTGGACAGATAGGACACAAGTCATAGTCCGAGACATCAATTCCTTTTTTATTTGAATTTTTTTTAATAGACTATCCCTCTAGGCAAACATGTTAGTACAAATGGATGTCGGGCTTGATAATATAAATGCATGTTTTGATTTGATTATGAGTTTGTACATTCAGTTTAATAATTATGATAAATGAATAAAAAACATGAATAAGTATGAATGAACAAGAAATTTATACAGTCCTTAAAAAGAACAATCATTATAAAAGGACGTACGGATCAAAAATGTTAGAATGATCCAAATTGAAAAGATAAATTAGGTTATGGATCAAACTTGTTAGGTTGATTCAAAAGGTAAACTATGTATAGTCCTTAAAAGAATATTATTGTAAAAGGACATTAGGAATTAAATTTGTTAGGTTGAATCCAAATACATAGTACTATCATCAGGATGAAGAGAAGATCAGAGGTTGAAGCACAATAGAAGTTGAAGATCATCAGAACAAAATCAGAGCATCAAAAGAAAACGAACTGAGAGTTCGCAGAGTAGAATAACCAAAATTATGGAGTAAACTAGGATCGTTGAGTAAGGTACCTTAAGATCAACCTTACGATCCATAACTCTAAGATCGTTGAGTAAAGAACCAAAACGGCAAGTGAAGCGAAGAAGACAAGATCGTCAAGAAAGAACAAATCAAATAGTGCAGAACAAGGGATAATTGTAAAGTGAAAAGATGATTAACTGAGAAGCAACAGATCAGAAGAAGCAGACTCAAGAAAAACTAAGATATAGCAAAGTGGAAAAGTTAAATAATCTAAATCGTAGAGTAAGAAGAATCGTTAAGCCGAACTCTACGACCAATGACTCACAAATCATTGAGTGAAAGGAAGTCCACCAACTGAAGTACAAAAGAAAAGATCATAAAGTAAAGTGAAGATTATAAAATGCTAAACATAAAAGAATTATTGAAATGAAAAACCACTAAGGATAAAAACTGAACAATTAAAAGAAGACTTTAAGAGATCTTGTGCTAAACATTAAATCGTCAGAGAAGAAGACCTAGGCATAGAATTGGAGAAAAATGCTTAAGCACAGAATTGGAAAAATCAGACCTACTTCAGAGCAGAAGAAAGAATCAGAAGAAGCAAGGTCATCCTACAAAATTAACACAAATAAATAGCTCGTAGAATTCTGTCAAGTAAGATCAACGCTACAAAGTGAAGACAAAGACTCTAGCAGAAGAAGTAAAGAAAGAGCTCACAGGTGATAAACAAAACTAAGTACTCAAGATCGTACAAAGAAAGCTGAATTGAATATCATCAGATCGTTGAGTAACTGAAATATCGTTGAGCTACTTCAAGACGCAGAGTTACATTATTGTTGAGCTGCCTCAATGTTATACCTATCAGAGATCATAACGTTAATAGTATTGAAAGATAGATTCACTACGACATATGATTGAGATATCCTTACCAAGAGTTCTTTAGCAAAGAAACAATATGAGGTAAACTAGCTGAAGGAGACAAGGGACAAAGTAGGATTCAGCAACCACTAGTTTATCAGAAGAAAATGACACGTGACATCCACTACAAAAGAAGGAATGCTCTAAACAGAGATAAAGTGGAGATCATAATTTTGCAAACAACAAGTGTCCAAAATAAGGGGGAGCTGATCAAGAATAAGAATGAATTTGAAAAGAACAGAAAACCAAGATACATGAAGGAGAAGTCTTAGTTCTCAAAAAATGAACTAAGCAGATTGTAGAGCTGAAAGCCAGATCATAAACAAAGAAGCGAAAATCATCATAAGCATCATTGAGCAAACTGAACTAAAGAATACTGAAGAATTGTAGAACTCACAGTTTGACTTAGAAGTCATAAAGCACTCGCAGTTAGTAGAGCAAAGTGAATTTTGCAAAGATAGCTCTAAGTTAGTAATGAAGAATGAATTTTCGTAAAGTTGATCGCAGAGCTGAAGGATCATAAAGTCTACTACTCATAAAGCTCATAGTTCGCAGCATCTGTCAAAACAAATACACTACAATTGCTAGGAAACACTATGATTAGGGAAATTGTAGAGTCAGTCAGGACCGACAATGAACTGAGAGTAGAAATTCCAAGGAAGTTGTTGTATAACTAAGGATTAAATTAAAGATCAGATTAAACTAAGTTTAACAACTAGTTTGTCAAAATGATGTCATCTATGTGATCATCCCTACAACAGACAGATATGACATATTAGAGCAGAAAGCAAGCTGACATAGTTTTAATATTAACATGAGAAATCTTTCAGGATTAAAGCATTAAATGAAGCAATGACTACCTTCCAATGGGCAAATCAACAAAAGACCTCTCTATAAAAAGAAATCTTCATTTAAAGTTTTAAAAAAAAAAACAGTGGTCGAAAAACAGAATAAAGAGAAAAAGTCGACCAATAAAGAGAAATAGTCAAAACAGAGATAATGATCAGTCTATACACAGAAGAAGGAGCAAAAGAAGAAATAGATTGATCTGCATAAGACCGTAGAGGTGATTGATCAATTACAACAGACATATCTTTAACCCAAAGTATCATTACACTTTGGAGGATCGATCGAAGAATGATTTCTAGCAACAAGAGAGCCAGAGCAAAAGAGAAAGATACACTTACATGAACTTTAGAGTTTAACGTCAAAGAGAAATTATTCAACTGCTAAGTTTCATCAGTGAAAAAGAGCTTAAAGCCAACTTAGCAGCACATCAACATCTTCACCAAAAACAACAAAGACTAGTTTGAAAATAGCTCGTTTGATTCTAAGTGAATCAAACTGGATCCTAAAGACAAAAGGCTTTAAAACCTTATGTAAGACGAGATTTAGTGACTAGCCGAATTCTAAGTGAATCATATCGTGTGTGGGAAGGACTGAGTGTCCTGTTGTAATGGTTCTAAGTGAACTGAGGTCTTAGTGACCTTTATCCTTAGTGGAATATCCTTGCTCGGTGGAGTGGAAGAGAGGAGTAGAAGTAGCTCAGACTCCGAATCTCTTAAAAATCCATGTGTTCTCAATGTCTCTTTAACCCCCTTCTTTATCTTTCATATAAATGTCATACATTATGAGAATGTTGTATCTACTTAGTATATTTCTAAAAGCAAAATAATCTACACAACTGTGTGTTTTATTATTAAGGATTAGAAAAGGGGTTTTACCAAATAATCTAATTTCTCTGCATATACAATTTCATAATTATTTGGTAAAAATGCATAACTGCAAAAGTTATACAGTAATGTATAATGATCTATTCAACCCCCTTCTAGATCATTTTCTTGTACCTCTAGGAAACAACAAAATCATAACATAATGTTTCTCTAATTTGGTCCTTTATAATTTTTAAATCTCTTTACAACTTCTATCTTCAACTGTAACAATGGATTGACTTAGTAGAAAAAACCGTAACAACAGACTGACTTATTAGAAAAGATACCATTGAATGTTAGACCCCAAATTACTTTCTGCTACAATAACTCACAGTTTGAAAGGGAGATACATCAAGATAAATTAGTATGCCATTAGAAAACCAACTACCCAACGCATTATAATCCCATTCTAAAAACACAAGCAAACATGACAACAAATTGCGTTATTGGTACGAACGTCCAAAACATAGTATAATTTTCTTCCAAAACATCAAATGTCATCCATAACTTCTTCTGTTCCCTATTTATTTAAACTTATATTTACGATTATAACTTTATTTTATGATATACGAATGAAGAGCATCCTCTTATAAAGTATTAGGCCATATAACTAATGACCAACATTAAATATAATTAAAGGCTAGACTAAACTATCTAGAACAATTGTTTAGAATATTTACAATGTAAGACCCCGAATTTTATGAAATACAAAATTTAATTTTTCTTCATATAGATATTTTTTTTTTAAACAGTAAGTGGTTAAATCGATAAAGTTAAAAGTTAAGGATGTTATGTGCAAATTTTATTTTGTCGGACAATATTCGCTTTGTCGGCGAATATTCGTTTGGTCGGGGAATATTCGTGCCGTACGACGGCGCCGAAATAATAAATTATTGGTGGACCCCACAACGGAATATTTGTCGGATATAGAAAACGACAGAAGTAACCTTTTTAAATAAAAATAGTCAACGGAACTGTTAAAATACCGTATTTCTGTCGTTTTCTATATCCGACAAATATTCCGTTGTGGGGTCCACCAATAATTTGTTATTTCGGTGCCGTCGGAATTTCTGTTGACTATTTTTATTTAAAAAGGTTATTTCTGTCGTTTTCTATATCCGACAAATATTCCGTTGTGGGGTCCACCAATAATTTGTTATTTCGGTGCCGTCGGACCAAACGAATATAAAATATTATGCAGTGACAATTATCGATGAAATGATGCGTAACAGTTACGGTGTCAATTATCAGACCAATAATATGAGACACTATGCAATACCGTGTGTTACTGTAGAGTACCGTGTGCTACAGAAAATACCATAAACTACCGTATGCTACTATTCTTTTATCACCGGTATTTTAACAGTTCCGTTGACTATTTTTATTTAAAAAGGTTACTTCTGTCGTTTTCTATATCCGACAAATATTCCGTTGTGGGGTCCACCAATAATTTATTATTTCGGCGCCGTCGTACGGCACGAATATTCCCCGACCAAACGAATATTCCCCGACAAAGCGAATATTGTCCGACAAAATAAAATTTGCACATAACATCCTTAACTTTCAATTTTGTTAATTTAACCACTTACTGTTTCAAAAAAAAATATATATATGAAGAAAAATTAAATTTTGTATTTCATAAAATTCGGGGTCTTACAACCTCCCCTCCTTATGAAATTTCGTCCCCGAAATTGACGTACCTGACATATCGAAGAGGTAAGGATACTTAGATTTCATCTCAGATTCTAGCTCCCAGGTCATTTCCTCAGTATCTTGGTTCCTCCATAAAACCTTAACTTGAGGTATAACCTTTGAGCGTAGGATCTGCTCCTTCTTATCCAGGATCTTAACAGGTACCTCCTCGTATGTTAAATCCTCTGCTATAACGTCTGGTTCTAACTCAATGACGTGGTTTGGGTCCTTCACATATTTACGTAACATAGATATGTGAAAAACGTTATGGATGCGAGACATACTTGGTGGTAGGGCTAGTCTGTAGGCTACGGTTCCTATTCGATCGAGGATTTCAAATGGGCCAATAAATCGAGGGTTGAGCTTTCCTCTCTTTCCGAATCTCGTAACCCCTTTCCATGGAGAAACACGTAAGAATACATGATCTCCGACGTTGAAACTTTCGTCTCTCCGATGAAGATCAGCATAACTCTTTTGTCGTTCTTGTGCGGTCTGTATTCGTTGTCGGATCATTTGGATCTTTTCGGTCGTCAAGCGTACCAACTCGGGTCCCAACAATTTTGCTTCTCCTACCTCATTCCAACATATTGGAGAGCGACACTTCCTTCCATACAATGCCTCGAATGGAGCCATGCCTATGCTTGCTTGGTAACTGTTGTTGTAAGAAAATTCCACCAACGACAAGTACTTATTCCAACTTCCTTTGAAGTCTAATACACAAAGTCTCAAAAGATCTTCGAGGGTCTGGATCGTCCTTTCCGATTGTCCGTCCGTTTGAGGATGGTATGCAGAACTAAAACGTAGTTCAGTGCCCATAGCTTTTTGTAGACTGATCCAAAAGCGTGAAGTGAATCTAGGATCTCGATCAGAAACTATGGAAACTGGCATGCCATTCAATCTCACGATCTCATTTATGTACATACCGACAAGACGTTCAAGTGAAAAGTTTTCTCGTATAGGCAAGAAATGAGCAGATTTGGTCAATCTATCTACGATCACCCAAATTGCATCTAAGCCTTGAGAAACTTTTGGAAGACCCGTCACGAAGTCCATATTGATGTGTTCCCACTTCCATTCGGGAACTTCAAGTGATTGTAATGGACCTTTAGGAACTTGATGCTCTGCCTTGACACGTTGACAAGTTAGGCACCTTGAGATAAACTCCGCAATCTCTCTTTTCATATTGTTCCACCAAAATGTATGACGAAGATCTCGATACATCTTGGTACCTCCTGGGTGGATTGCAAACGGCGTGTTGTGTGCCTCCATCATGATTTTATGCTTTAATTCAGGATCGTTAGGAACACATAGTCGAGAGTTGACTCGAAGTATTCCTTTCTCGTCGATTCTTGCTTCGGGAATGGCACCTTCTTGTACTTTCTTTATCATGTTTATCAGTTCCGGATCGGTAGCTTGAGCAGCTTTAATTTTATCGATTAAAGTTGGTTCTACTCGCACGTGAGCAATCTTCGAGTGGGTCCCTGGTGTCTTTAGCTCTATCTCCATCTTTTGCAAGTCGTACAAAATACACTTTTGTGTTGTCAGCAGTGCACTTGTACTTGCATAAGATTTTTTGCTCAAAGCGTCAGCTACAACGTTCGCCTTTCCCGGGTGATACTGGATTGTGTGGTCATAATCCTTTAACAGCTCAAGCCAACGTCGTTGTCGCATGTTGAGTTCCTTCTGGGTGAAGAAATACTTGAGACTTTTATGATCCGTATAGATATCCACTTTTTCTCCGTACAAGTAGTGTCTCCAGATCTTCAACGCGAAAACGACTGCTGCCAACTCTAGATCATGAGTAGGATAATTTTTCTCATAATCTTTGAGTTGTCGAGAGGCATAGGCTATAACCTTTCCATGTTGCATAAGGACACAGCCTAGACCTTTCCCAGAAGCATCGCTGTAGATAACAAATTCTCCTGATCCTGATGGTATGGTCAGAACAGGAGCTGAAACAAGTCTCCTCTTGAGTTCTTGAAAACTCTTCTCGCATCCTCACTCGATATAAGTTTTGTACTAGAATGAATGATACCGATATCTAGTAATTAAACTTTCAACTCTTGGTCTTCTATGGGAGCCATTTGGTATGGGACTTTAAAAATGGGCTTATTGCCGGGTTCAAGATCGATACAAAATTCAATTTCACGGTTTGGGGTAAGCCAGAAAGTTCCTCAGAAAAAACGTCAGGAAACTCATTAACAATGGGAATATCATTCAAGTTTGACGTGTTTTTGTTCAAATCAGTGACATGAGCTAAAAAGGCTTGACATCCGTTTTTCAATAAACGAATGGCTTTATGGCTAGAAATAACAGTTATAGATTTCAATGGTTTAGTTGCTTGAATTTGCATGACAGGTTGATTAGGAATATGAAAACTAATAATCTTATGAAAACAATCAATTTTAGCATGATGGGTAGTCAACCAATCAATTCCTAAAATCACATCAAATTCACGCATCTCCAAAGAAATGAGGTCAACAGATAATGTGAGGTTGTTGATTTGAACTAGGCAAGATTTATAGACAGTAGATGTAATGGTCATTTCTCCTAATGAAGTTTCAACTGATAAGACAAGATTTAAGTTTTCAATAGTCAAATTTAAACGTTCAGTACATATAGGTGAGATAAAAGAGTGGATAGAGCCAGTATCTAACATAGCGTAGAATTCACGAGAATTTATGAATAACTTACCAGTTATCACCTCCTTCGGTTTCTTGACTGTTATCGTCAAATCGAATCCCGAGTACTTCATTCGGATCTTCACGTATTTCAACCATGGGAATACCACTAAATAATTCTCTAACGAACTGTTTCTCGGATTCCTCAACTTCATCAGTAGTAACGTACCAATGATTTCTATAAGAATAGTATTTTCGATAGACTGCAGTTTCCATGATAGTGACTAATTTAACCTGAATTCCTTTAAATTGTAACGCCCAAAAGTATAGAAACATCATTTTTAAATAATCTTGAAACTCATAGCTAGAACACCATAAATCCCAAAGACTTATATGAAACGTCCATATATTCTGATCCTTTGTTATCGAGCATAACCAGGTGATGATATGTTTCCAACTGTCGAGCAAATTAAAGGCAACAATTTCCGCAAGTTCCGGATATCCTTTAAAGAACGAATTTGGAAGAACGACGGTAGAACTTTCACCTTCTTCTTCTTTAGATCGGATACAAATAATTTTTGCTTTAGGCAAATTATTCAACTCTGAGTTTGTAGAAGAATTGTTTGTGGCCTCTACATTCACTTCGGGTACTCCGTGGTTAACCTCCTGATTTCCAGATGCCATACTAAACTGTGGTCATAAAATAAATGTTAGTTCAAATAAACTGACTCATCACTTCATGTTCCTACATTCAAATCGACTCATTAGATAATAAAATCTATTTTAGGTAGGACACACTAGTGACTGATTCTATTCGTCTCTCCCCTCCTAGTTCTACCCCAGATCTCCATTAAAGACTATATCCCTAAGCTCTGATACCAACTGTGACGCCCCCAAATCTGGGCCCACACAGCCCAAACTTGAGTCGTCAAAATACTACAACAAAATTATTACAACAAAGCACAACGTACAACAATACAGTGTATAATAATACACAACTAAGTCTTCACTATTATTGCCACACTATTTTACAAAACGTGAAGACTATGATAACTATTCCTCGGACCCTCACTCCATTCCCCGGCTAGACCCTGTTATGTTTTCATCTCCTGTTGAAAAACAATGGAACAAAAGAAAGGGTGAGCTCAAATAGCCCAGTAAGAAATATCATGACTAAGATAATGACGAATAAATTATCATTAGCCTTCAACAGTTGAGTTCTTGATAGAATACAATAGACTACAAGGTTTAAATCAAAAACTGCAGTTAAATTCTTAAACAACGTTCAGATCAATAATAGCAGCGGAATGAGTAATCTATTAGAAGAATAATGCAGACTATAATGTCCACTCGGTTCTCTTTTTAGGAAAAACATCATCAACTTTTATCATCTGAAATATCATTAGTCAAGATAATACAAATTCACAGTTCCTGATCATAATCATGCAGATCAACAGTTCATCTTTGCACTACGGGCCAAAGACATTCAATATAACACCAACGGTCATGATTATACCAGATTCAGCCTTTGGTCATAATCATACCAAACAACAGTTCATCTTTGCACTACGGGCCAAAGAGAACATTCACCACGTGCCATAAAAGACACCGAACAGATGTATCGCCTTTAACCTATTATATCGCCTTTAACCTATCATCTGTTCAACAAATATATCACATCTGTGCCCCCGGCCACAGGTATTCACAACAGCTTGATTTTTGGATGATTAGAATGATATAAATGATGAACAGAAGAAATAGGATAACAATAAGTATCGGAAGTTTACTTTGTACAGATTCAAATAATGTCCAAATTGTCAACATGATGTGGAGTGAAATTTAAAAATGATATTCAAGATCCACAGTTCAGAATAACGGTTACAATTCAATAGAAAGGTTCACGTAAATAGGAAGGTTCAGTTGAAATAATGAAGTTCAACTATTATGGAACATATAATATTTTCAGGAATTATAGAAGCAATAGTTCCATAATAAATTTCGATTTAGGAGTATGAAAGAAAATAATATCCCTTACCGTAGCAGGTTTGATTAGCAAAAGGTGAAGGAAATTAATACAAAAGGTTATTCACCAACAGGCGGCAATCCGCTCCGTAAGGTTATTCCCACAATTTAATAGAATTTGAGTACAAAGAGTTATTCACCAAACAGGCGGCAATCCGCTCCGTAAGGTTATTCTCAGAGATTAATAATGCATGAATACGAAAGGTTATTCACCAACAGGCGGCAATCCGCTCCGTAAGGTTATTCCCATAAATTTAATAGAATTTGAGTACAAAGAGTTATTCACCAAACAGGCGGCAATCCGCTCCGTAAGGTTATTCTCAGAGATTAATAATGAATGAATACGAAAGGTTATTCACCAACAGGCGGCAATCCGCTCCGTAAGGTTATTCCCACAATTTAATACATGAAAATAAAAGGCACGTCTTATGAGTAAGGAAGAAACAATATTATTATCGAGAATCAAATAATGATAATCCCTTACCATAGTATGTTTGAATAATGGAAGATGAAAAAGATGGTATCCCTTACCGTAACACGTGACTGGATATTGATTTAAATGAGGTTGATTAACTTGAACAGTACACGTATACTTATAGATCTTCACAAATACTCAAGATGACTTAAGCACACTTAGAGAGAACTTTCACAAGAAGTATTTAGAGAGAGAAAGAAAGAACAAGTAAGGAAGTTTATGAAAAATCCTTAAGTTAAGGCTTCTATTTATAGCCAAAAATCTTATCATTCATTTAATCTAAACCATTCATTTAAAGATCATCTTTTAATCTACACCATCCATTTCAAATATTATATTATCTTTAATCTACACCATTCATTTCATATCACCTAATAATCACCTAACTTTATATTATAAACAAATCAATTTAATTATTCAACAATAATTCACACTTTAATCTACACCATTCATTTCATATTACCTAATAATCACCTAACTTTATATTATAAACAAATCAATTCAATTATTCAACAATAATTCACACTTTAATCTACACCATTCATTTCATATCACCTAATAATCACCTAACTTTATATTATAAACAAATAACTTTATCAATTCAATTATTATGACTAATTGTTATAAATACAGTATAGTTAGCTCTTAGATATCAAGTCAATAAATTAATGAAATACAACTGTTTAAATAACATCATAATAGAGATAACAATAATGTAAAATAAAGCATACGTTACTGTGTAATGACAATTATTGATTCAATAATGTGAATTACTGTGCATATGTTACTGTGACAATTATTAGGTTCAATAATTTTAAAAACAGTGCAACAACAATTATTGACTCAATGATATAAAATACAGTGTAATGACAATTATTAAATCAATAATGCAAAATACTGTGTAACAACAATTATTGAATTGATAATATAAAATATTATGCAGTGACAATTATCGATGAAATGATGCGTAACAGTTACGGTGTCAATTATCAGACCAATAATATGAGACACTATGCAATACCGTGTGTTACTGTAGAGTACCGTGTGCTACAGAAAATACCATAAACTACCGTATGCTACTATTCTTTTATCACCGGTATTTTAACAGTTCCGTTGACTATTTTTATTTAAAAAGGTTACTTCTGTCGTTTTCTATATCCGACAAATATTCCGTTGTGGGGTCCACCAATAATTTATTATTTCGGCGCCGTCGTACGGCACGAATATTCTCCGACCAAACGAATATTCCCCGACAAAGCGAATATTGTCCGACAAAATAAAATTTGCACATAACATCCTTAACTTTCAATTTTGTTAATTTAACCACTTACTGTTTCAAAAAAAAATATATATATGAAGAAAAATTAAATTTTGTATTTCATAAAATTCGGGGTCTTACAACCTCCCCTCCTTATGAAATTTCGTCCCCGAAATTGACGTACCTGACATATCGAAGAGGTAAGGATACTTAGATTTCATCTCAGATTCTAGCTCCCAGGTCATTTCCTCAGTATCTTGGTTCCTCCATAAAACCTTAACTTGAGGTATAACCTTTGAGCGTAGGATCTGCTCCTTCTTATCCAGGATCTTAACAGGTACCTCCTCGTATGTTAAATCCTCTGCTATAACGTCTGGTTCTAACTCAATGACGTGGTTTGGGTCCTTCACATATTTACGTAACATAGATATGTGAAAAACGTTATGGATGCGAGACATACTTGGTGGTAGGGCTAGTCTGTAGGCTACGGTTCCTATTCGATCGAGGATTTCAAATGGGCCAATAAATCGAGGGTTGAGCTTTCCTCTCTTTCCGAATCTCGTAACCCCTTTCCATGGAGAAACACGTAAGAATACATGATCTCCGACGTTGAAACTTTCGTCTCTCCGATGAAGATCAGCATAACTCTTTTGTCGTTCTTGTGCGGTCTGTATTCGTTGTCGGATCATTTGGATCTTTTCGGTCGTCAAGCGTACCAACTCGGGTCCCAACAATTTTGCTTCTCCTACCTCATTCCAACATATTGGAGAGCGACACTTCCTTCCATACAATGCCTCGAATGGAGCCATGCCTATGCTTGCTTGGTAACTGTTGTTGTAAGAAAATTCCACCAACGGCAAGTACTTATCCCAACTTCCTTTGAAGTCTAATACACAAAGTCTCAAAAGATCTTCGAGGGTCTGGATCGTCCTTTCCGATTGTCCGTCCGTTTGAGGATGGTATGCAGAACTAAAACGTAGTTCAGTGCCCATAGCTTTTTGTAGACTGATCCAAAAGCGTGAAGTGAATCTAGGATCTCGATCAGAAACTATGGAAACTGGCATGCCATTCAATCTCACGATCTCATTTATGTACATACCGACAAGACGTTCAAGTGAAAAGTTTTCTCGTATAGGCAAGAAATGAGCAGATTTGGTCAATCTATCTACGATCACCCAAATTGCATCTAAGCCTTGAGAAACTTTTGGAAGACCCGTCACGAAGTCCATATTGATGTGTTCCCACTTCCATTCGGGAACTTCAAGTGATTGTAATGGACCTTTAGGAACTTGATGCTCTGCCTTGACACGTTGACAAGTTAGGCACCTTGAGATAAACTCCGCAATCTCTCTTTTCATATTGTTCCACCAAAATGTATGACGAAGATCTCGATACATCTTGGTACCTCCTGGGTGGATTGCAAACGGCGTGTTGTGTGCCTCCATCATGATTTTATGCTTTAATTCAGGATCGTTAGGAACACATAGTCGAGAGTTGACTCGAAGTATTCCTTTCTCGTCGATTCTTGCTTCGAGAATGGCACCTTCTTGTACTTTCTTTATCATGTTTATCAGTTCCGGATCGGTAGCTTGAGCAGCTTTAATTTTATCGATTAAAGTTGGTTCTACTCGCACGTGAGCAATCTTCGAGTGGGTCCCTGGTGTCTTTAGCTCTATCTCCATCTTTTGCAAGTCGTACAAAATACACTTTTGTGTTGTCAGCAGTGCACTTGTACTTGCATAAGATTTTTTGCTCAAAGCGTCAGCTACAACGTTCGCCTTTCCCGGGTGATACTGGATTGTGTGGTCATAATCCTTTAACAGCTCAAGCCAACGTCGTTGTCGCATGTTGAGTTCCTTCTGGGTGAAGAAATACTTGAGACTTTTATGATCCGTATAGATATCCACTTTTTCTCCGTACAAGTAGTGTCTCCAGATCTTCAACGCGAAAACGACTGCTGCCAACTCTAGATCATGAGTAGGATAATTTTTCTCATAATCTTTGAGTTGTCGAGAGGCATAGGCTATAACCTTTCCATGTTGCATAAGGACACAGCCTAGACCTTTGCCAGAAGCATCGCTGTAGATAACAAATTCTCCTGATCCTGATGGTATGGTCAGAACAGGAGCTGAAACAAGTCTCCTCTTGAGTTCTTGAAAACTCTTCTCGCATTCCTCACTCGATATAAGTTTTGTACTAGAATGAATGATACCGATATCTAGTAATTAAACTTTCAACTCTTGGTCTTCTATGGGAGCCATTTGGTATGGGACTTTAAAAATGGGCTTAGTGCCGGGTTCAAGATCGATACAAAATTCAATTTCACGGTTTGGGGTAAGCCAGAAAGTTCCTCAGAAAAAACGTCAGGAAACTCATTAACAATGGGAATATCATTCAAGTTTGACGTGTTTTTGTTCAAATCAGTGACATGAGCTAAAAAGGCTTGACATCCGTTTTTCAATAAACGAATGGCTTTATGGCTAGAAATAACAGTTATAGATTTCAATGGTTTAGTTGCTTGAATTTGCATGACAGGTTGATTAGGAATATGAAAACTAATAATCTTATGAAAACAATCAATTTTAGCATGATGGGTAGTCAACCAATCAATTCCTAAAATCACATCAAATTCACGCATCTCCAAAGAAATGAGGTCAACAGATAATGTGAGGTTGTTGATTTGAACTAGGCAAGATTTATAGACAGTAGATGTAATGGTCATTTCTCCTAATGAAGTTTCAACTGATAAGACAAGATTTAAGTTTTCAATAGTCAAATTTAAACGTTCAGTACATATAGGTGAGATAAAAGAGTGGATAGAGCCAGTATCTAACATAGCGTAGAATTCACGAGAATTTATGAATAACTTACCAGTTATCACCTCCTTCGGTTTCTTGACTGTTATCGTCAAATCGAATCCCGAGTACTTCATTCGGATCTTCACGTATTTCAACCATGGGAATACCACTAAATAATTCTCTAACGAACTGTTTCTCGGATTCCTCAACTTCATCAGTAGTAACGTACCAATGATTTCTATAAGAATAGTATTTTCGATAGACTGCAGTTTCCATGATAGTGACTAATTTAACCTGAATTCCTTTAAATTGTAACGCCCAAAAGTATAGAAACATCATTTTTAAATAATCTTGAAACTCATAGCTAGAACACCATAAATCCCAAAGACTTATATGAAACGTCCATATATTCTGATCCTTTGTTATCGAGCATAACCAGGTGATGATATGTTTCCAACTGTCGAGCAAATTAAAGGCAACAATTTCCGCAAGTTCCGGATATCCTTTAAAGAACGAATTTGGAAGAACGACGGTAGAACTTTCACCTTCTTCTTCTTTAGATCGGATACAAATAATTTTTGCTTTAGGCAAATTATTCAACTCTGAGTTTGTAGAAGAATTGTTTGTGGCCTCTACATTCACTTCGGGTACTCCGTGGTTAACCTCCTGATTTCCAGATGCCATACTAAACTGTGGTCATAAAATAAATGTTAGTTCAAATAAACTGACTCATCACTTCATGTTCCTACATTCAAATCGACTCATTAGATAATAAAATCTATTTTAGGTAGGACACACTAGTGACTGATTCTATTCGTCTCTCCCCTCCTAGTTCTACCCCTAAGCTCTGATACCAACTGTGACGCCCCCAAATCTGGGCCCACACAGCCCAAACTTGAGTCGTCAAAATACTACAACAAAATTATTACAACAAAGCACAACGTACAACAATACAGTGTATAATAATACACAACTAAGTCTTCACTATTATTGCCACACTATTTTACAAAACGTGAAGACTATGATAACTATTCCTCGGACCCTCACTCCATTCCCCGGCTAGACCCTGTTATGTTTTCATCTCCTGTTGAAAAACAATGGAACAAAAGAAAGGGTGAGCTCAAATAGCCCAGTAAGAAATATCATGACTAAGATAATGACGAATAAATTATCATTAGCCTTCAACAGTTGAGTTCTTGATAGAATACAATAGACTACAAGGTTTAAATCAAAAACTGCAGTTAAATTCTTAAACAACGTTCAGATCAATAATAGCAGCGGAATGAGTAATCTATTAGAAGAATAATGCAGACTATAATGTCCACTCGGTTCTCTTTTTAGGAAAAACATCATCAACTTTTATCATCTGAAATATCATTAGTCAAGATAATACAAATTCACAGTTCCTGATCATAATCATGCAGATCAACAGTTCATCTTTGCACTACGGGCCAAAGACATTCAATATAACACCAACGGTCATGATTATACCAGATTCAGCCTTTGGTCATAATCATACCAAACAACAGTTCATCTTTGCACTACGGGCCAAAGAGAACATTCACCACGTGCCATAAAAGACACCGAACAGATGTATCGCCTTTAACCTATTATATCGCCTTTAACCTATCATCTGTTCAACAAATATATCACATCTGTGCCCCCGGCCACAGGTATTCACAACAGCTTGATTTTTGGATGATTAGAATGATATAAATGATGAACAGAAGAAATAGGATAACAATAAGTATCGGAAGTTTACTTTGTACAGATTCAAATAATGTCCAAATTGTCAACATGATGTGGAGTGAAATTTAAAAATGATATTCAAGATCCACAGTTCAGAATAACGGTTACAATTCAATAGAAAGGTTCACGTAAATAGGAAGGTTCAGTTGAAATAATGAAGTTCAACTATTATGGAACATATAATATTTTCAGGAATTATAGAAGCAATAGTTCCATAATAAATTTCGATTTAGGAGTATGAAAGAAAATAATATCCCTTACCGTAGCAGGTTTGATTAGCAAAAGGTGAAGGAAATTAATACAAAAGGTTATTCACCAACAGGCGGCAATCCGCTCCGTAAGGTTATTCCCACAATTTAATAGAATTTGAGTACAAAGAGTTATTCACCAAACAGGCGGCAATCCGCTCCGTAAGGTTATTCTCAGAGATTAATAATGCATGAATACGAAAGGTTATTCACCAACAGGCGGCAATCCGCTCCGTAAGGTTATTCCCATAAATTTAATAGAATTTGAGTACAAAGAGTTATTCACCAAACAGGCGGCAATCCGCTCCGTAAGGTTATTCTCAGAGATTAATAATGAATGAATACGAAAGGTTATTCACCAACAGGCGGCAATCCGCTCCGTAAGGTTATTCCCACAATTTAATACATGAAAATAAAAGGCACGTCTTATGAGTAAGGAAGAAACAATATTATTATCGAGAATCAAATAATGATAATCCCTTACCATAGTATGTTTGAATAATGGAAGATGAAAAAGATGGTATCCCTTACCGTAACACGTGACTGGATATTGATTTAAATGAGGTTGATTAACTTGAACAGTACACGTATACTTATAGATCTTCACAAATACTCAAGATGACTTAAGCACACTTAGAGAGAACTTTCACAAGAAGTATTTAGAGAGAGAAAGAAAGAACAAGTAAGGAAGTTTATGAAAAATCCTTAAGTTAAGGCTTCTATTTATAGCCAAAAATCTTATCATTCATTTAATCTAAACCATTCATTTAAAGATCATCTTTTAATCTACACCATCCATTTCAAATATTATATTATCTTTAATCTACACCATTCATTTCATATCACCTAATAATCACCTAACTTTATATTATAAACAAATCAATTTAATTATTCAACAATAATTCACACTTTAATCTACACCATTCATTTCATATTACCTAATAATCACCTAACTTTATATTATAAACAAATCAATTCAATTATTCAACAATAATTCACACTTTAATCTACACCATTCATTTCATATCACCTAATAATCACCTAACTTTATATTATAAACAAATAACTTTATCAATTCAATTATTATGACTAATTGTTATAAATACAGTATAGTTAGCTCTTAGATATCAAGTCAATAAATTAATGAAATACAACTGTTTAAATAACATCATAATAGAGATAACAATAATGTAAAATAAAGCATACGTTACTGTGTAATGACAATTATTGATTCAATAATGTGAATTACTGTGCATATGTTACTGTGACAATTATTAGGTTCAATAATTTTAAAAACAGTGCAACAACAATTATTGACTCAATGATATAAAATACAGTGTAATGACAATTATTAAATCAATAATGCAAAATACTGTGTAACAACAATTATTGAATTGATAATATAAAATATTATGCAGTGACAATTATCGATGAAATGATGCGTAACAGTTACGGTGTCAATTATCAGACCAATAATATGAGACACTATGCAATACCGTGTGTTACTGTAGAGTACCGTGTGCTACAGAAAATACCATAAACTACCGTATGCTACTATTCTTTTATCACCGGTATTTTAACAGTTCCGTTGACTATTTTTATTTAAAAAGGTTACTTCTGTCGTTTTCTATATCCGACAAATATTCCGTTGTGGGGTCCACCAATAATTTATTATTTCGGCGCCGTCGTACGGCACGAATATTCCCCGACCAAACGAATATTCCCCGACAAAGCGAATATTGTCCGACAAAATAAAATTTGCACATAACATCCTTAACTTTCAATTTTGTTAATTTAACCACTTACTGTTTCAAAAAAAAATATATATGAAGAAAAATTAAATTTTGTATTTCATAAAATTCGGGGTCTTACAAAATGAGTGCATTATGAGTGTACACGATAATATGCGTAATCTCATTGAAAATATTTTTGTTATTTTAAATAGTAAAACATTAAACTTGGACACATATCAATATTTGACCATTGTGTTAACAATTTGGACTTTATTAGACACTGAACAAATTGAATTGTTCTAGCATTAAGAATTTGTTGAATAATTTGTTGATATTTAAGATCTATTATTTCTTTTGATATTTATTAGTACTTGCATTTATGTGTAACCTTTCTTTGATTTAATGATAACAAAAAGATTAATGTATATTTATATGAACAAGTAAATTCTGTAAAGTCTTTGTGAAAGATGTTATATAAAAGGACTTAATTAGGGAAAATATTTGTTAGGTTGATTCAAATCATATAGTTTAGCAATAATAGTTAAGTTGTCTAAGGCAAGTTGGTGGTTTGTAAAGTAGAAGTCAAAGTTACTCTAAGATCACAAAGTAAATATAAAAGCTTCTCAGAGATCGTAACACAAGAGACAAATCATCTTTATCCAATAGTTATATGAGTAGGGACAAAGGACGCCCGTCTACTACTGCACTAGATATAGTATTATCGAAAATGACTTGAAGTGGTCCAACAGACAACAATTCAAAGTTAAAGGAATTGAAAATTGACAAGTGTCTCAGGCAAATTGGAGTAACGGTAATAATCTAACGGACAAATCCCAATGAGACGTTATAAAATGATCAATTCCTTAAACACTGAAAAAAATAATTAATCAAGAATCAAAGTGCTGAAAGTTCAAATGTTCGACAAGCTCCACTTTACAAAAAAAGAAAAATCATATGTTGCTAAGTCATTCGAATGAGAGCTTAAAGCAACTTAACTGTAACTCTAACAACATTCGTTTCTCAGTGATTTAAAGATCTTAGTGATCTTTATAAAGCCAAGTATAAGTGACTTGTTGATTCTTAGTGAATCAACTGTTGTATTGGTTTTTAGTGAACCTAGGTTATTGTAACCTCTATCCTTAGTGGATCATCCCTACTCGAAGAGTATAAAAGATGACTAGGAGACTTTTGTGCTTCAAACCTCTTAAAAGTTGTGTGTTCTTTCTTTACTATTTTTTTATATTTATGCACTTTATATTCTTATCACTCTACGATCTTAGCTCTGTGACTAGCTTTCACATCTTCACTACATATAGAACTGTTAATTTTTATTATATATTTGAAGGGGATTTTTCTAATACATATTATGTCGTGCTGAACTAAATAAATTAATTTGTTTAACTTATTGGTGATAAAATCTTTAAAAGAAATTTTTTAAAAATCTATTCAACTCCCCTTCTAAATGTCTTTTATGCCTTTGGATATAACAAGTGGTATCAAAGTTATATTCTCATTTGAATTTTCTTAACAACTTGAATCTATCCATAACACTTAACAAAACCAATTCTAAGTTTGGTGGTGGGAACAAACCCCCATTGTGCAACAAAGACAAATTTACTAATTGAAAAGTTCGAATATAGGTTTACATGGATACAATAAATGATGAGTTATTTGATGTTATACTTAATGGTCTTTGTGTGCCAAAAAAGCCTGCTCCAACCCTTGAACATAAAATGACTTAGTTAGAGATCTAATTGTTAGGTAGATGCATAATCGTAGGATATAACCATGTAACTTAGTATAGCTGAAGGTGATCAAGAAGTTAAGCATTTTATTAAGTAAAAGATGAGCTTATTTTAAGATTATAGAGTGAAGAAGCCAATTATATTAGAAAAAACTTTGAGATCGTTGAGTAAGAACCAAATTGTAGAGTCATATCGTAGAGCCACTAAAAAATATAAAGGCAATATCATTGAGTAAGGACACTCAAAGATTTGAAAACTAACTCTATGATCGAAGACTGAATGCCAGATTGAATCACATATAATAGCAATACATACTATGATAGTCATAGCAAATAGTATGATGCATGCTTTGTGTGTGTTTGGATTTCTTCTCTTCAAGGACATGTGTGGGGCAAATGAACCTATTGCCTTTCTTCTAGGCTGGTACTCTTTTTACTCCCACATAATTTTATAATTTTGAGGTTTAGTAGGGTAGAATAAGGGAAACTTTACGATTCTTGGTTGGTTAGTCTTCTTAAGAACCCACATTTACCTGATTTTAGGCCTTACAAAGGTAAAGTATGCATCAAAATAACACATAGCAACAATATGTCCATAATAATGACAGTTATAACAGATAGTAGAATGCATGCATGTGTGTGTACAAATTCCTTCTCTTTAGGAACATGTGTGGCACATAAGAACATCCAACCTTTCTTCTAGGTTGGTACTCTTTCTACTTCCATACAATTTTATAATTTTCAATTTTAATAGAGTAGAAGCCAACTCTACAATTCTTGCCTGGTTGGTTTATAGGGTGAGTCATAATGTGTCTTCTTGTAGGTAGAGTGAATGAGAGATCTATTTTGAGTTTATCAAGTAGTATTGATAGCTTCAACCTAAAAGTATTCTAGTAATCTTGTAGCTGCTAGAAGTGTCTTTCCTACTTCTATGAGTGTTATGTTCTTCTTTTTAGTTACACCATTCTGTTGGGGAGCTCTTAATGCAGAGAAGTTGTGATGAATGTCATTATCTCCATAAAACTTATCAATCTCATAAAAATCAATTTTTCTTCCATAATCACTCCTTATAACTTTGATTTTCTCACCTTTTTCATTTTTAATAAGCTTGAAGAACTTGACTAGTTAATCACCTATTTCATCTTTAGAACCTAGAAAGAAAACACAAGTAAATTTTGAGTATTCATCCACAATTATTAGTGTATACCTCTTTCTTTTAAGACTGACAGTTGGGATAAACCTAAATAAATCCATACAGAGAAGTTGAAGTGGCCTATTATTGGAGTTAGCTATCTTATTTTTATACATTATAACTCTATCATCATCAAATTCAAATAGGATATACATAAATAGAAGTACTAGCAGACTAATTATGTAACTGAAGTTGTTAGTCCTTGAGTTAATCTTATATAAACAACTAGTGCAAAGTGCTTTTGGCTTGCTAGTTTATTACTCCCTCCGTCCCAAATTAAATACTAAATTTTAACTTTTTTTTAAAGTTAAATTGATGCTTTTTAGAATTAATAATTAAGCGTATATAAATATATTTTTAAGATTATAAAAATTGGGTTTAATAGTAAATTGTCTATACTTTATTTTGGTTATAATCTATTCATCAATATTTTGATAAAAATTAATTTTAAAAATGATTAGTTTGACTTTAAAAAGTTAAAACTGGGCATTTGATTTGAAACGGAGGGAGTATGTTATTTGACAAGTATTGATGCTGTAACTTGAATGATATTTTGCTTCTTATTTATATGAGATGAATTTTTTTGCTTTATTATTTGTCAATTGTTTTGTGTTATTTATAGATATTTGTTACTTGTAATTTAAATACCATGCTTATTTGTATAGGATAAACATGACAAAAATAAAATAAAATTCCTGTTTCAAAGAAAGAAAATTTGAAATAAAAAATAGAATTGATGAATTGTTCATTGAGGCAATGCTTCACGAATAAGTCCAAGGGAACAAACCTGATGGAACTTTTACAGCTTATGCCTATGTAAATATGTTGAAATATTTGATAGAAAAACTTGAGATACCATACTTGAAGAACACTCACTTGCTTAATCGCCAAAACATTCTCAAAACTCATTTTGTCGAGTGTTATGACTTGTTTAAATGTTCGATTATATTTAGTTTATTTGCTTGGAGCTCAATTACAAAAAAGTGGGATGCTGAACTTGAAGTACGGAAAACAGTTATAAAGGTATTTATTTAAGTTTAGTTGTACTGCTTTTGTTCAATTTAATTGTGAGCATACGTATAATGTCTTTTATGTTATAACAATATCTTTATAACCATGTAAAGCCTAAAGCTGCTATCTTGAGGGATAAAGCAATCTACCGTTACAATCGTTTAAAAGAATTAAAGAAAAAAGTGGAAGGACATGGTTGAGAAATGATCTATAATTACTGAAATTGATGGTGCAATATCCCGAAATGAATTAACATTAGAAAGCTTCAATTTGGATGATGACATTAATTTTGTCGACTTAATCTCAGACCCTTCTCAAGTACCTTCTCAAGTGCTAATGGAAAGTGTATACTTAAAAAAAAAGGAGGTGAAACATTATGACGATGAAGAAGATAAATTGGCTAATGTAATGGATAGATTAACAACCATATTGGAAAAGTGAGGGAAAACATTTGAAAAATAGGGATAAACATTTATCAATTCTTGTATGCGAGTTTATTCTGCAAATGATATATTTAAAGAACTAATTGAAATGAATTTCGATGAGAAAAAATCGCTGAGACCTATTTATGACAACTAAAAAATCAAGACAAGACAAGAGCAATATTTGTGTTACTATTAGAGATGTGATTCAATTTCCTGGAGAATTTAATGAGTAGTCATCTTTAGCATTAATGATAAAGATGGTATTTGATGACTTTTGGGTATAGTGTGACGATGAGTTTGCAAAAGTATTTTTTGTTTAACATTTATTTGGATATTTATATTTGATTATAATGTATAACTTCGATTAAACTTTCATCTTGCATCTTTATGGATACTTATTTCTGGTATAGAGAATGAAGTTTAAAAAATATGTTTGTTCTTATATTTACAATACTTGTGTTCTTGGAGGGGATGATTTTAAAAAATTAATTATATATTTTTTTGTTGTTTGGCATGAAGGGGCTAACTTAATGGAAAAATTGAGTTTGCACCATATTTTTTCTACACATGCTTATGTAGTGTACTGATCTTACCTCTCCCCACATCATATAATATTAGGACAATACTCTATATATATAAAAATTGGTAACAAAATCAAACACTACATCTATCTTAACTATTAAAATGTGAGGTTTGACATGAATTTTTATGCCTGACCCTATTTTTTAATAGTTAAAATGTATTTTGTCATTAAATTTTGTATAGTTATACTTTTCCATAATATTAATATGCTAACAATAGGAGCTGATTATGAAATAGAAGGAGCATTAGAAAAGTCTTACAATAAGACAATAATACATTGCTTAGTGTGGTTACGAATACAAATTTGTAGAGTATGTGCTCTCATTGTGTATGAAAAAAGTATGGCAATCTATAGTAGTTGTTTAAGATTTGCAATTTTCTTCCTCAATTTTTGATGAGCGGTTGCTAATTTAAATGAATGTGTAAGAAAGCTTGATAGTCGTATGTCACAACCATACGGAGATTTGAATGATTAATAGTTCAATAGTTATAGTTATACTTGATAAATTATATGTAATAGAAGGATACAATTATAAAGTAATAGTATTTTTTTATTATTAAAACTCGAAAATATAAGAATCATTTTTTGCAAGTTTTCTGTTTCTATTTTTTAAAAACGTAGAGACAACACAGACAAAAAGTTTCAATTTTTTTATTCTTTTCTTTTATGTTCTAATTAAGTTTTTTAATATTTTATTTTCTGTCCAAAATTCAGTAACAAAGTGTTGGTAATAATATAAAAAAAAATACAACTTTTTTATTCCCTTTTTTTTTTTATATTATAAATTAAGTTTTCATTCATTTATTTTTCGTACTTAACTCGGTGTCGGTATTTAATTGAGTCGTGTGTTATATATATCAACTAAAGCAAAACAAATACGATGAATTTGCAATTTAGTCCCTCAACGTTAAATCTGAAAATAAATTAAAAAAACAACCAAAAACAAAAGAAAAGAGAAAGCGGTAACATGTCGTGTCAACTACTTATTTGTTATTACTACTACACACGGATTGCATCAGTTCCTCTATCATTCTATCTAATCATTCCCGTCCATTCATCTCCCCATCAACCCCCCACATTCAACCTCAAGAACACCACAAAATTCAAAATCCACCAAAATTTTCAAACCTCCCGCGCTCTATCTCTCTCCTATCTTTAAATACTCATCGAAACCCTCCACTCCATCACACTGTCATATACTCTCTCTACACTCATTGCACAAAGAAGCTCAGTTTCTCTCTCTACAATGGCGCGTACCAAGCAGACTGCTCGCAAGTCCACTGGCGGCAAGGCACCCAGGAAGCAATTAGCCACCAAGGCGGCGAGGAAGTCTGCTCCGGCAACCGGTGGAGTGAAGAAGCCACATAGGTTCCGCCCTGGAACGGTGGCGCTGCGTGAGATCAGGAAGTACCAGAAGAGCACTGAGCTCTTGATCCGCAAGCTTCCTTTCCAGCGGCTGGTGCGAGAGATTGCCCAGGATTTCAAGACTGATTTGAGGTTCCAGAGCAGTGCGGTAGCCGCGCTTCAGGAGGCTGCTGAGGCTTATCTGGTGGGGCTTTTTGAGGATACCAATCTGTGCGCGATTCATGCCAAGAGGGTTACGATTATGCCCAAGGATATCCAGCTTGCGAGGAGGATTAGGGGAGAGAGGGCTTAAGGGAAATCTGTGTGATGAAGGGTAGTTTGTGTTTTTGTTTTAGTTTACTGTTGTGTTTTTTTTAATGTCGTCTTTGATTATGGTTTAGGTAGTAATGATGTATATCTCTACTGATAGAAGAAATTGATGTTTGGAAATTAAGTTCTTATGTGAATCAAAGATGTGTTAATGCTTGATTTTCAATGAATGAAAAGCCTGATTTACCTTTATTTTTGAGTTTGTTACTTACTAAATCTGAATTTTTCTATTTCTCTTTCTCACTTGTTTAGTTGGATTTGAGATGATATGCTTGTTGTTTATTGTTCAACTGATTTATTGGCTTTTGTTTGCCATATTTTTGTGTACATATGCTATTAAAGTGGAATTCTGAGGATTTTTGCAGGCCAAGTGCTTGTGAAATTTCTTCTGAAGTAATATGTCTAGGTGCAGCATTTTGTGTTGTTCATATGATTGTGGGGTTTGATATTTGAGTGCTAGAGTTTATTATTTCTATAATAAATCAAAGACTGATTCATTATGTTAAAATTTCCAAATTTTAAACCATGGGGAAAGGCAGTTGTTTTGGATCTGTTGGTCAATAACTTTAGAAAGACATTGGTGCTACTTCTGTGTAAGCATAACTGATTGGAGTTTAAGGCTGGTATTTTACTTTATTTTTCAAATTTATTTTTGTACTGATGTTGTGTAAATGAAGAATCTTTGCGGTAAAAGTTGTATTTGAGTAGAGTTTTATGGCAAAAGTGCTAACATAAGATGGTTATGTGAAGATTGATTCATCTTGTTTATTTTGCCGCTTAACAGATCTCAAGGTTTAACAGTCCCAAATAAATGACACTGCAGTTAAATGACATTGATTCAGTGGGATTTACTATCAAATTGGCAGGGATATGCAGGCATTCTTCCAAAATGAGAATAAAGATACAGGGGGTGCATCTCTCTATTAGCAGTGAGCGCTATCCCAATTGCCTTTGTGATGTCAACCATACTTATTGTCATCTTGTCGGACATCTAATTATTACCTTTACACTTGGGTCTTGCCGTTGCACAGCTCATAGTCTTTAATTTGCCATCTCTACTTGTTGGTAGATGAAGTCTTTGGTTACATTTGCAATTTTTACTCAACAATTACGCAGAGGCAAGTATTTAAGCATGATTCTTTTAATGATTTATCCTCCTTGGGTAATAAAAATGAACTTATTCTGTTTCTCAAATGTCTGGATGGTCTGTGCACCATGCCAGCCGCCAATCCTTGTTGAATTGCTTACATATGGAGTACTTCACTTCAATGGTCATGCACAATTGCGATTTCAGTTGTCACTCTAAAGTCAGAGAACCAGATTTTGCTTGCATTATCTGAATGATTGCACATTGTCATGCCCTATAGAATTGGCTCTCCAGAATTGCTTGACATTTAGGTCTTGCTTTGCAAGCCATAATCCTGAATTGCCTGTCTTCAGTTGGATTCTTCACTCCCTCACTTTGGTCATTCATCTGTTTGTTATTCATTTAGGCATCTTCATTTTTGCTTACATGATGCTTGTTAGTGCTGTTTGATGAGCCTCAATGAATCAACTCTTTCATGCAGTTTCTCAAACCTTTTTCCAGAAGCTTGCCTGCTTATCCAGATTGTCTCAAAATCCAATACTCCCTCCTTATTAAGGCGGGTGAATATTAGGATTTAAGGCGTTTGCCTTGGATAAACTTGAGACGTTTTTAAGGACATGTATGTTTGAGACATGGATTAAATGGACTATTTTTTTTAGGGGATCGATATTTTTAGCTCTGGAAATACCAATCCAGCCGCAGCAATACGTGCATTGCACAGTTGTGCAATGTGCATAATATCCTGTCATTATTAAGGCTATTTTTAAAAAGAAAATCTCATTTGGAGACTAATAAAAAGAGAGAGAGTATTCTATTCTATATGCCAACAGGAAAATGTGACGTTAAAGGATCATTTAACTTGCAAAACTGGTACATTAACACAGTGACATAATAGTTCATTTTATACCAAACTTCCTTAGTTATAAAACCTCATATTAAAGTAGTTAGGAGAGAGTACAACTTTTAGCATCATGTAGTCGCCCACTTCCATCCTCTCATGAGTCGTCGTGTTGAACCTTCTTCCTCTTTTAACGGAAGAGGAAGAATAAAGCGGAAATATTTATGCATGGAAAAGTTTTTATTAAGATTTATTTAGTATAGACGTATGAAAGTTTATTGATTTTAAAAGAATGAAATGATCAATATCTATCTGAAATGATGAACGTGACAAGAAGATTAATTTGTACTAATTTAATATTATTAGAACTATTTTATTTTATGATTAATTATTTATTTAATTTCATAAACTATTTGTTATTATTAGAATCATTCGATACATAATATTTGGAGATTATAATTCATCATCAAATAGACTTAGAAATGGCAAAATCTATACTTACTCTAGTTTTATGTTATGATTTTATCTTGATCATTGAACGAAATCTAACTGTATGGATAAAAAGATCATGCAAAATATTGGATGGTGTAAATTTTTATTTAATTTGAGATTGTATAACACTATTTATATTACCTTGTAAAATAACTATATTAGTACATGCATTATATGTTCCCTTTATTTGATTTGACGATGATTATGTTTAATTTATATTTGTAAAAATAAATATATTTTGTAAAGTTCTTATGATCAAATTTGTTAAATTGATCCAAATCGTAGAGCATAAGAATGAAATCCTTGTAATAACTTAGTTGTCCAATGGTAGAAAGGTTCTTCGTAGAGTAAAAGACAAAGCTACTATAAGATTGTAGAGTTAACTGAAGTCATTTTACGATTACAGAGTGAACGTCAATTCGTAGAACTAAAATTGCAGAGCCATTGCATTCGTAGAGCTAAAATAGTATAGACGAAATTACTCTACTATCTGAAGACCAACTCTACGATTTCGCTCAACAAAAGTTAAAATTGTAGAGTGCAACAATTTGATAAGTCAGTGGCAAGTTATGACAAAAATCATAAATTTTAAACACACACTTCTCAAGATTGATCTTCGCATGAGTCTGTGATAAGGATAAGACAACAACAATTCTATCCAACAATTATATTTGCAATGACAAATTATACGTATGTACTACTGTACCAAACACAATATTGAAGAAAACGATTTGAGGTGGCCCAAACAGATAACAATTTGAAGTCAAATATTTGAATTTTGACAAGTGCCCCAAACAGAATGGAGCAACGGTAACAATCTAACGGACAAATTTCAAGAAAACACTATAAAAGTATTGCTACATCAAAGGCCAAAAAACAATGAAAAATCAAGAAACAAAGTGTTGAAAGTCTATACATTCAGAGCTCCACTTTATGATTTTGAAAAATATAAACTGCTGCTAAGTCTATTTAAAAAGGACTTAACACAGCTTAACAACACCTCAAATAACAACTCTTTTTTAGTGATCGTATATGTTTCAGTGATCTATTAAAACTAAGTCTTTGTGACTTGTTAGATTTTGAGTGAATCTTTGTTGTACCGATTATAAGTGAATCTTAGTTTGTGTAACTAAAATCATCTTTAGTGGATCATTCATACTCATGGAGTAGAAAAGAGGATTAAGAGACTTTTATACTCCGAACATCTTAAAAATTACCTGTGTTTTTACCTTTCTGTCAATCTACGTTTCATGTAATAATTTATTTTTGTACATTCACTAAATTTAGAACTGTAATTTTCATTCAATCTTTAAAGGGGTTTTTCCAACTCATATTTCGCTGTGTAAATCAAGTAAATTTAACTTGCTTAATTATTAGATAATATCTCTTTAATTTTTTTTTTTAAAATCTATTCAAACCACGTTCTAGATTCTTTCGAGTACCTTTGCGAATAACTAAGTATTTATATATTTTTTGATGACTTAGATTTATTAAATTTTCATCGATATAAAGTAGTCAACTAATATCATCAGATCATATGAAAAATTCATATATTCAAATATTTTTATGTATGGTTAAATTTATCTAAGAACACTAGAGAATGGACATATCAATCCTACGTGTTAGGAGGTACACTCATTAAAAACTCTCTAAGATCTCTCTCATAGTCACTATTATTTATGAGATTAAATAAAACATTAATTAGCGAATAAAATAATTTTGAATAATAATAAATTAGTATAAGTATAAATTATTTTTGTAAGCAAATATAGCCAAAATTCTCCACAATTTTCTTCATTATCCTTGTAACGCCTCGAAATTCCCCATGGTAGCCACGACGGATCCCGTGCGTTAGTGTGCAACCTTGTACTTAAATCCACAATATGCCTCAATAACATAATTGATAAAACTAGTTTATTTTTAAAACTATTACAATTTCATTCATAACCTACAACCATATTATAATTGTTTAAAACAGAGTTATTTAAAACTTCACCATTTTTCTGTCTCAGAATCGCAATCTTTATTAAATTATAATAGATCTCAGATCAAGTATAGTATGACCTAATCTATTTTAAACATGTAAGTATATACAACTCATTAATCAACTTTCAATATATATGTTTATTCAATATCTTCTCTTTACATAAACTTTATGCAACGTAGATCATCTTTATTATGATCTATTATACATCAATGAATCTTTAGTGACTTGTAATGATACAAGTGTTTAGCGTATGCGAATGTCATACAAACATTTCACTAATCAATTCTTACCATATCGTAACACTATTTACCCCCAAAAAGGTTTATCAGAATATATATCAATTGTGAAAGTCAGCATGCATTCCTGTTCCGTGATCTGTATATGAACCTCCGAATAACTCGCACTTATCTGAAAGTGTTTATTTTAAGTAAGAGTGAGCACGACGGCTCATCAAGTCTAACAGCTAACACATAAGACGTAGGTCATATTTAATTCATGCTTTGTGCTCCATGCTTTACATTTATATAGACATCATGCTTATCATGCTTTGCATTTGTACAATTAACTCATGTTTATCATGCATGTCAATATTTTCAGGTTATATAACTCATATAACACATTTCAACTCATAGCATTAATTTTATAACAGCTATTAATATCGTATGACTGTACACATGCACAGTTAGAAATCAGTTAGCACATACAATAAGTGCACACATAATAATTTATGCATATAGCAACAGGTTTGTAAGAATAACACATAGTACTGAAAAACTTGTCTGTTATGCGCATTAACTTACGCTATCAGTCTGAAATCTGCGTTCTATCACTAATGCTCATACAAATCAATTTACCGCCTCCGAAAGATCTAATATGCTTATCTGTCAATTAGTAAAGCGCATAGGGACTCAACTGCCATTTACAAAGGAATTGACTCTACAACACGAAAATTCCTATTTATTAACTCATAATTTATAAGGCAATATTATCCTCCTTGAATAATATTTTAAATACCGATCAGTATTGTTATTCATTAATAATACATCCCTAAATTACCAGCGCTACTCAATTACTGGACAACACCTTAATTGGTTATTAATATTATTAAGCCATTAATAATATTCACCCAATTACCAATATTATTAATCCATTAATAATATTTCATCACTTGTTATTATCGTTTACTCCTTTTATAATCTTTAAAGGCTTAAACAATTTAAATGTACATTGTTTAATCACCTCCTTATTCCTTTAATTTCTTCACATTATTTATTTAATATTATTTATTTAATATTAAATAAATAATTAACTCATTTATTATGGTTAAATTTATTTAAAAACACTAGGATGGACATATCAACCCTACGCGCTAGGAGGTACACCCATTAAAACCTCTCTAAGATCTCTCTTATAGTCATTATTATTTATGAGATTAAATAAAACATTAATTATTGAATAAAATAATTTTTAATAATAATAAATTAGTATAAGTATAAATTATTTTTTAAGCAAATATGGCCAAAATTCTCCACAATTTTCTTCATAATCCCTTTTTCCTAATTTGATTTATTGGAGACGAGTACAATTGCACAAGGGTAGGAATCTTCAATCCCAATCCGGTTCCCAAAAGAGTCTACACAATAACATATTCTAACGTGCGCCTGGCGTCCACTAACAAAAATTAATATAATTCCCGCCATCATCTCCCACGCTCCCAATCCAAAATTCCCAGTCGAAGAAAGTCCAAAATCCTCTTCGGCCCCCCTTTTCTCTCTCCTACAATCAGGATTAATTACGAACAAAATTGATTAGAAATGGAGCTTCCGGTGATCGATTTGGCTCCGTATTTAGCGATCTCCGTCGATGAGCTGGATCCCCAACTGAAGAAACTGTGCTCTGAAGTGAGCCGGACCCTAAGGGAAACCGGAGCCTTACTGGTGAAGGATCCGAGATGTTCGGTTGAAGATAACGATCGGTTTATAGATATGATGGAGAAGTACTTTGAACAACCCGATCATTTCAAGCGCCTCCAAGAGCGTCCTCACCTACATTATCAGGTCCCCTTTTTCCTTTTATTTTTTCATTTTTTTATGCGTAGATGGAGTTCAATTTCGAAATGGTTTAGTCTATTGTTTCTAGTTGGGGATATTTTGTGCGAATTGTTCTGGGTTTTATTATGAGTTTAGGTGCGGTTTTTTTGATATCATTAATTTTCATAGCAACCTAATGGAAATTTTACAAATTGACTTAGCTTCTTCCTTTTTATCCTACCAGTTATGTACATTTTTTGTTAGCGAGATTTTTTACTGTTTTTTTGGTGATTTGACATTAATTTAGTGTGAGATTGAGATCTAAAAGTTCTCTTAGGGATTCATTTTGTTTGTTTGACGATGTGGGTTTGAAAGTTTGTAAACATTGTAACATGGTCAGAACCGTACTCAAACCGCAGGTTATATACATGTTGTAGTAATGAATGATAAGTGACAGTATGCTACCATTATTGATTCTGTTTTAGTCTTAAGCTTTTTGGTGATTTACTAAACGACGTTGATAGAACCTATATTTTACTTGTTATATGTCCAATTGAACAGTCTAAAGAAGTCATGCTCGTTTGGAAGTTACTTGGTTAGATTGCCTGACAATACTGTATGCTAATATGTTGTGACATTCAATTATATGCAACTTGTCACATGTGGCTATTATGATAACCTATTTTCACATTGTCTCTCTGTTATCCTGATTTTATGGGTAGACATCATCTTTTTTAGGAGTAATGTGCAGTGATTGTTATCATCTTCATAATTAACATCTTTATGAGTGCTGTGCTGTGCATGTGATTGAGGCTTTATACCATATTAGAATGAGGACATGTGTGATGTGGATGTTCAACCAAATACAAAACTCCAAAGAAGTTTGTTTGTTTGTTTATTTTTTTTTCTAATTGATTCCTAAGGGATCCTCAAGGTGAAGACAGGCCAGGGACTTTTGATTTTTTACGTATTTACAGGAGGAGGAAACGTAGCTAGAAATTTTCAATCAAATATTGCACGGCCATCAAAAATTATTACGCCCTCCGCCCATAAAAGGATGTCTTAATTATATTTTTCACGCAAATTAAGAAAAGTAAAAGTAGAGGAAAGAGAAAAAAAAAATTCCAAATTTATTTTTAGTGGCTCACAAGATTATATAATGTGACAAGTCTTTTTTTATTTATACTAGTGGACTCCACTAAATGACATACTTGCCCTTTACTTTATGTACCTTATGTCATCTTTTTGTGGACAAAAAAAATTGTACCTTATGCTATCCTTTTTAAGGACGGAGGGAGTACATGTTAAAGAGTGATAGAAAATTAAGGCATCTCTTGAGTGAAGACTTGGATTTTGGTGTCCAAGTACATGTGGTGATATCCGTTAATAGTCTTTCGACGAGCAGTATTGCATCTTATAGATGAAGGCCGATAATAAACAACATACTATATAAAGTTATAAACTTAAAAAAACTATTTTTGGAATTTTTTATTATATAAAAAAGTATAACTTCTAAGTGTGTCTTGTGAGAGCCTTAATATTTGAAAAGGAGTTGGCAAAATAGTAGGACTCTATTTTTTAGGGAAGAGGTAGTATTTTTAGCATTATATAAGCTGTCAGTGAGCAAAACTTCGGGGATCTTAAAGGTGAGAGAAGTCAGGAAGTAGAACAGTTGAGGAGAGTGAAGAGTGAGAATATGAGAATTTAGCTTTGTATTTATAGATGAATTATATGGAGTACGAACTAGTTGAAATTGCCAAATTACGATCATGGTTATAGCACCGTTAAAGATTCTCCTTTTGTAAGAGGTTAGGTACATTCTTCTAACTTGCAAAATTAAAATATTGTCTTTACTTGAGAATTTTTAGGGAAAGTGAGTAATTAAATGTTCCTTACACCTTATAACACCATTGGATGACCAAATGGTGCGGGTTCGTATGTCCTTTTACAGTACGATTAAATAACGAAACTAACTTAAAAGGTTGAGATTATTGTAATAATAATTTAGATTAATATATCTATATGCAAGGAGTGGAGTGATACTTTCAACTATAGGCTTAAGTAGTACTTCTTTTATTGATTGTAGGATGTTAAGCCTATGGCTCTTGAGTTAAACTTTTCGAACTTAAAAACTAAATTCATCTTATGTGCCATTCCTTATGCAAGAAAAGAATCCGAATAATTATAACTGTTTATGAAACTGGTCACTGAAGCTTAATTCTACGAAATTCTTAATAGAACATGTCACCTTCAGCATCCGAGGGTGAACCTAGTTACGAAATGAAGCAGATTGACTTTGTCTACTTCATTAATGATTATAATAATGTTAACTTCTTCTCATCTTCAAGGTTTCCAGATGATTGGTTTGGTCTAATACCTTTTGTGAGCCGTATTAACTTGGGGAAAAGGGGGTGTTCCTTCTTTCCCGGCTTAACCAGGTCTCAGGACTTGGTTCTGTCAATTAATGGATCACACGGGTGTTGTGAAATAGACTTTAGAGGCTCATGAGATTTTGTACTGTGCATGTCTTCAAAGGTTCAAAGATAGAGACTGCGTATGTCTTTTTTGCAACTTTCATTTTGTTGTAAGCCTGTTAATTCTTCACTCCTCTCTTATAAGAGTTAATTCATGGCATGAAAAAAATGATATGTTTTTTTACAAGTTTAATGAGAATATAATAGATGGAGCTTCACTAATCAATTTGTAGACTATTATAATTATTACCCCCTTTGCCCTCCTAAAGGATGCCAATAATTTAAAAAGAAATTGTCCACTAAAAGATGTCTAAAATAATGATGCCTAAATCGTGGTTCGATGTAGTATGCAGAACAAATTTGGGAACAAAAAATGTCATTTTTCGTGGTACTGAGCACAGTAAGGGTGTTTTTCTTCGAATTATGTTTATTCGGAATATGATTGGTGGGAATAGTTTTCTAAAAAGGTGTAGTCTCAGCAAGTGCATTTTCAATGAGATTACGTCATGTCATTGCTTACTTGACACTCACAAGACAATCATTTGGCTACATTAGTTGGCATTCTCTATAATCTTATTTTACAAAATAGGGTTTATAAAACAGTGTTTTAGATTTATTCATGTGATTATTATACTGTGTAAATATTCTAGATATTTTAGAGGATGATTGTAAATAGTAATTTGCCTTCCATTAGATTTGATTTTAGCCATTAGTCGTATGGCCCAAGGGTTATACCAGTGGATTATCCTCATTTGGAAATCATAAAGTAAAGTTGTAATAATGCCTGTGCAATAGAAGGTTTAATAAAATAGGGAGAAAAAGTTTTGGATTGACACAATGGATGTTTCAGAACGGAAATGTATCATGTTTTGGACTGTTCCTACCAAACCACAATTTGCTACCAAATTAGCGTTATTGGGTAACCATGATCTAAAGGTTGATAAGTTATAAAATTATACAAAAGACTAAGTCACCCTAAAAACTATATGTAGGTGGGGTCTATTAGCTTTCTAAAGACGGTTTTATTTGTGTACTTACATGGGGTCCACTATATGTATAATTAAAACTTATTTCATTCTCTCTACTCTACTTTACTATTCTTAATGTGTAAAATAAAGAGACTCTTGAAAGTCAATGTGTTCTTTCATCATCCTTTGGGGGATGGAGGGAGTACAATTTTATAAAGGTCTTTTCCTTATATAAGAAATGCCAAGTAAGATACTTTGAGTTTCTTGCTTAAATCCTTTATACAAGAGCGTTAGCATTTCACTCAACTCTTTATATATAATATTAAATTGTAGGCAGTGATCTTATTTGTGATTAGTATAATCTCAACTTCTTAAGTTAGTTTCATTACTTATTCAGTATGTGAAGGATAAATTAACTCTCACAACCTGGTCATGTAGTTGGAGTTAGAGGTGCAGTAGTCATTTCATGACTAAATTTCCTTGAAAATTCCTCAATAAAGGCAATATTTGAAATTTGCAAGTTGAATGAATATTATCCCCCATCTCTAAAATTCAAGAATCTTTCAAGGTACCACCACAACTGTGATTACAATTGTTAAGTTTAGCTTAGGTTTCAATCCCTATAGTCCATGTATATATACAAAGCTGAGTACACATCTCTCTCTCTCTCTCTCACTCCCTCACTCTCTACCCTTTACCCTTTACCGTTTTGCTTTCTGGCTTCTTCTCCCTTTTCCCGAGTAGAAGGGGATACTTTCTCTATTCAGATAGAAGGTAAACTACTAATAGCATAGCAAAAGTGCTGAACATGACCATCATTCTGTACTACACCTTCTTATATCCTCCATCAAACTAAATGGGAAATTAATGATATTTGGAGCGAGTATAAAGTCATCATGAATACTTGCTGGCATCCCTTTTAAATGTGTTTTGGCGTTTCAGTTTTATGTAATTGATATTCCACCAGCTATTTGCTTGTAAGTGATAAGGTTCAACTTCAATTCTTGATTAGGAACTGGTAGTTTTGAAAACTGGTAAATTGTGGTTGTGAATTGCAAATTTTTAGAGTTTATTTCTTATTTCCCCATCCCCAATGCCTTAACCTAGTACAAGTGTTAGAATCTTACCAATAGGGAATTGAAGCTATGAAACAAAATGTTTAAATGATAAGGGAAATTTATTTTTACCTGATGGCGTATGTAATTTCAGTTTATTAAACTTAGTCTTTCTATTGTCGATAAGACAACAGGTTGGGGTGACACCTGAAGGAGTTGAAGTTCCTCGTAGTCTAGTTGATGAGGAAATGCGGAAGCAGCTACGAGAAATGCCTAAAGAATATCAGCCATCCACTCCCACAGGACCAGATCCAAAGTGGCGGTACATGTGGAGAGTTGGTCCTCGGCCATCAAAAACCCGCTTTCAGGTTTCGTATATGCTTTCTTTTTGCAACATTAAGTCATTAAGATGATTTGATGACTATTATTGAGGAACATCACTCCTGTAGGAACTGAATTCCGAGCCTGTTATACCTGAAGGTTTCTCTGAATGGAAAGACACCATGGATTCCTGGGGTTACAAAATGATAAATGCTATTGAGGTGAGCCGTTTGCTTGTAGAATTGTTTTGCGGGGTTTGTTTTACATGTTTGCAGTATCATTAATTCTAAATTTTTTTCTCAGGCTGTTGCTGAAATGGCAGCAATAGGATTTGGCCTGCCAAAGGATGCGTTCACTTGTCTTATGAAGCAGGTGATGGGTATTTATTTCGTGCTTTTATTGATCTATATCCTTATTTAACTAATTTTCTTGGCTGCACTTCTGAAAATAAGAAGCAAAACTAGCGCAAGCTAGTGACTATTGCGATTAATTTCATATAGAACTGAAATGTTACCTTCTAGATATACTAGTCACAATGGGCCCGTGGCACATTAATAGCAACACATTATAAACATATATTAATGCAGAAAGAACATGAATGTGATTAATTTACCTTGAGAGTTTGCAACAGAAGCAACTTAAAATTTGATGGAGCAACAACACGCAATTGAATGGGATCCTAAATTTTGAACAAACGATCATTGATCAATATCACCCACCTTGAAAACATATCGGTTATGTAGTGCAGTAATAGTTGTGAAATATAAAACAATACGACTATTTAATTTAGAGAATAACGCGAGGGATTGGGAGAAAAAAAGGAATTAGATTATATGTTGATGATTCAGCCAGTGGTAGGCAGCAGTTCTAAAAAGCGGGCTAGGCGGCCGCCTAGGCCCCCCTGGAGTCTCGCTTAGGGCCAAGGTGGAAAAAAATCCCTCCAGAAAATTAGGCAGGGCAATGCGGAGAAATTATGCGGGCTTAGGCAGAGAAATTAGGGCTGCAATTATTTTTTTTAAAAATTTTAATAGCTAACCTACAAAACGACGTCGTGGGTGTGAATGATGAAGTTGAGAGCTATTCGGGCCTTACTTGGAAGGCGGTTGGTGAAGCATCCAGAGCGGATTACGTGTTAGAGTCTAGAAGAAGTAGTAGAAATGTTGGAGTAAGAGAATTCCATGAAGAAGATTTTTTGTCTGATGATGACACGCAGGAAGAGGGAGATGAGGAGTGTGAGTGTGAGTTCGATAGGGACATTATCTTGGAGGGATATGGAGAAGAACACTTAGAGATATAGAGATGATGACTATTAGTTTGTATTTTTTATTATTTGTTTGTGTTTGAACTTTGAACAATTGCATGTTTGTGTTTGAATTTTGACATTGACAATATGAGTATGTGTTTGAACTTTAAGCAAATGCCTTTATTATTTTTATTATAGATTATTTTTCTTTATATTATTGTTTTATTTGGATAAATGTAAGATAAAATATTAAAATTGGTTTAAAATAAAAAATTCCTCTTAGGCCCCCTAGACGCTAGTTCCCCCGACTGCCCGCCTAGCGCTTTTTAGAACATTGGTAGGTAGGATTGAAGGAAACATTGTCGTAAGATTTGAGCTGCTGCCATATGATGTTTGAGACATGGAAAACAAAAACAAAAACAATAACAATGGTGGTTTTTCATCAAATATGAAGTAGGCCAATTAGGAGAGCAAAAACGTGTGTTAGTGGGTGGTTATTATGACGGTGGGAGAAAATGGTGAGATGGGTGTAGATAAAATACCAGATGAGAAAGAGAGGGGATAGTATTCACTATTTAGTTTATTTTTTTTTTATTTACTTTTGTTTTCTTTATCTTAGTACTTTTGAGTATGAAAGAGTAAATAAAACTCTCTTTTGTCATACGGCGTCACCCAAAAATACCATATAGACAAGTACTTGAAACTCTGTAGCTTTATTAGTTAGAGATTCCTTTCCCCGCTAGAAATGTTAAACTCCTATACTTATTTTTTTTTTAAAATTATTTATTTATTTATTTATATATTATTTTTTGAGGAAAGTAAAATTTGGAATGTCCAATCACATTGTTTTGTTATTACGATCAAGTGCCTCTAATGTTTTGTTTTGTTAATATCATTTATGATACTTCTTTTTATTTTTTGATAAGAAATTAAGATGATCATATTCTATGAAGTAATACCAATCAATGCCAATTGAGATGTAAGACCCCCCTCCCCCCTACCGAAAAAATAATGTAAGATCCTTCTGTTCTACTTTTTATATCTGTTCTGCCATGTGTATATTTATGCTGATTTTAATTCTATACCAAGCATGTAAACATTTTGGTTGTTAAGCTTGTAAATACGCTTATTGCTAACTTCAATTGAGATTGTGTATTTCCAAGGTGGTTCAAACAAGTAAAACTGACAAGTACAAGAAGGAAAATTTCTGAATCTGCATATTGGATAGTATACATCACATGTAATGACATTACAGTTCTTGCAAGGCAAAATTCATATCCAATTACTAAGGAACTGGGCAGCACTTGCAACCATTTAAGCATGTGAATGATAACCAGCAAACTGATAAGATTTTGTTTAGTAAATATACGAAATATCTTAGTATTGGATTTGGAGGATGTCTATTTAATTCCTAATGAACTGGGGAAGCAGCGGCAACCTGTTAAGTATTTAATGATAATAGTATACAATAAAAATTGCTTCTATCAAAAAACAAAACAAAACCCAGCAAACTAATAATATTTTGTCTAGTAAATAATCTAAAATTGTTAGTATTGGATTTGGAGGATGCCTGTGGGAGTGTGCGACTTGTGCTATGTTTGTTGGCCCTTTCTTTAAATTTTATGATCTCACTTTTTTTTTTATAAATTTAAAAACAATTTACACGTTTAATTTTACATTGATGTTTGACTGTTATTTAATTTTTCATAAAGAATTTCTTGCTCTAGTTGTACCACTTTTTTAACAATTGCCTTCCATCTTAATTCTAGGGACCACACCTCCTTGCTCCAACAGGAAGTGACCTTCGTCGTTATAACCAGGAGGGCACTGTATTTGCTGGTTACCATTATGACCTTAATTTTCTGACGATTCATGGCAGAAGTAGATTTCCTGGCCTAAGCATTTGGCTAAGAAATGGACAAAAAGTAGAGGTGAAGGTTCCTATTGGGTGCCTTCTTATTCAGACAGGGAAGCAGGTGAGATCGTATTTATAGATTATGCTCTCTACTTTTGACAAAAATTAGGTTCGTGTTGATTGCTCAATAATATGACCTAGTTCACCACTTGAATTCCAGTTCCCCTTAGCATTTTTTTACAGAGAACTCATCTAAAACCCACCCAGTGCTGGTATAAATAAGCAAGATAGGTGTTATTATCTAGTTGTTGCTGTCATTAATCATATTCAAGTTTCCCATATTCAGCTATGGTGAAAATCAAATGATTTCGCACGGTTATCTGGTTATAAGAATTTTAGGGACAAAAGTAAATGAAAAGAAAAATAATACATTTCTTGCAAGTTACCATTACATAAAGGGAATCAAAGAAGGACCAATCTTTCATAGAATTGGTAGTATTTCATTCTTTTGGTATAATTGTCCTCTGCCTTTTCCTCTCCAAGTCTTGTGCCCTAAATTTTGTCAGTTGTGATTTAGCCAATTGAGCAGTATATCTGAGATTTCAAAATAACGGACTAGAATTGTGATGCTTGAATTTTAGATGGTCAAATTTCATCTTCCATACTGCTTTCTGCACACAGATAGAATGGTTGACTGCTGGAGATTGCATAGCCGGCATGCATGAAGTTGTTGTAACTAAAAGGACAACTGATGCAATTAAACTAGCCGAGCAGCAAAATCGCAGCCTCTGGAGAGTGTCGTCAACAGTGAGTAAATCAAAACCTATAATCATCCTCGCAAATACAATACCTGTTCTTTAACTTGGTTTCTTAATAGAATCATGCTTATGTTGGCTGTTTTTGCGTCTTTTCTAGTTATTTGCACATATAGCATCTGACGCCATCCTAAATCCCTTGGGCCACTTTTCCGAATCTCCTCTTGGTGGAAAGTACCCCCCCATTCGTGCAGGAGAATTTGTGGAACAAGAGCTTTCAGCAATTAATCTTAAAGGAAATAAAGTAGAGGCGTGATAGCTCATAAGCCATGAAATCTTGTTCGACCCTGATGCAGATGCCAACAGCATTTTAACGTTGTTAATGATATTGATAATTATGAAGCAGATTGAAATATTGAACTTCCATCAATCTGTGGCCTGGAGAAAACAAGACTTGTAGATATTTTATTGAACCATATTGTATTTTATATTTATCCATGGTATTTTCTATGGCACTAAGAAATTCTCCTGTATGGAACTTTCCTAAGTTTCCTTAATAATGTTGAATCTTTGCAGCCAACCCCAGGGAAATTTGTTGAAAAAATTATTGTTTATTTTTATCCTATAAGCACGAAATTTTAGTTCTTTTTTCCTTTGATTTTATTCGGTCTGGAGGTGTCAGTTGGGCATTAGCATTACCAAAGTGGTAGCTAATGTCAATCAACCACAAACTACCATACTACAAGGACAGAAAACAATGTCAAAACAGAGCAGTGTAACATTGTTCTCTTTGTGCATCATTCCTGTAGTTTTTTTTTTTTTATCTTAATCCACGTTTTATATAATAAATCACTGAAAATGTGCTTATGAAAACATTGGCAAAGGAAATTAAAATTCTGCATACTTGTTTAAGTTTTGAAATGGTTTGCAAAATGCTGCAGTAATTACTGAAATCAACCTAAAATGCAGTTAAGGATGCAAGGTCATGAAATTTGAGCTTAACAACTGTTCCACATTGGCTTGGAATTTACATGAATCAAGTGTGACATGAGAGTTAGGGCAGAGGTACAAAATGGCATGCACTATCCCCATCTCCTATATATAAATATTCAACATCCTTGGTTAAGTTCATCGTGATAAAAAAAATAAAATTACCAATTCCAATCCAAATATGGGCAAGCTTTTCGACACAAAAAAGGCACTGCCATTGCTAGTGATTGTATTGGTGATGGCAGGATTTGTGCAGCAGAGTAAGGGGCTTAGTTGTGGGAACACTTTCTTCTCTTCACTGATACAGATGATTCCTTGCAGGGCAGCGGTTGCTCCATTTAGCCCCATCCAGCCAAGTGAGGCCTGCTGCGCTGCCATCAAATCTCTCGGCCAGCCTTGTTTGTGCGTGCTCGTGAATGGCCCTCCGATTTCTGGCGTTGATCGCAACATGGCGTTGCAGCTTCCTGACAAGTGCACCGCTAATTTTCAACCATGTAATGAAGACTGAACTTGTTCTTTAACTTTTGATAGAAGCACTCTCTCTTTCGGATATTGATTTCAAACGGTACAAAATGAACAGTTCATTTGGACAGTTTACAGAAGGGTTCTTCTACACTTACTCTCAAAATGTACTCATAAGTCTTACTCCCATAAAAGACAAAAGAGTATGACCTCACCTCATTTGTAAAATACGAATGAAGTGGGGCTATACTCTTTCGTCTTTTTTGCCGATAAAACTGGCGGGTATTTTTTTGAGTAATTCTAGAATTTTCCTTTACAAAAATATGTTGCATTTTGGATGACAAATATACAATTGCCGCTCTTTCTTGTACAAGTGCAACTCATTTTTATAAGACCGTCTGAAATCCAAATTCCTTCCGATCATCTAGTAATTAAGACTATAAAATCAATCACTTCCTTTTTTATTTATTTAATATTTATTTTTATATATAAATCCGGTACGATAATTTGATTGCTCTTGTTGCAGGTGAACTTCTGAAGTAAAAGGATGTTATCGTAGAGCAGAGAAGAATTTTAGGAATAAATGTGTGGAGAGAGCTGTTCTAGGCTTGTCCATACAATTTTAGTGCTGCTAAACGTATAGTTGTCCCAAATGTTGGATTTATGTACTAAATACACTAGGGGTGTATCTTGGATCATTTAGTTTCTGTCTAATCTGCTTTTATGGTATTGAAGTATATTTCTAATCAAGTATATATATATAATTAAAAGCACAAAATTGATTTGTTTTTATTAATTTTTGGTTTAGTTTTTTTATTCATATTATTGTAAGTACTATCCAAATTTATATTAATTAAATGCTATTCAAATTTAAAAAATTCCTATTTTTAATAGGAAAGGAAAAAAAAAAGGAAGATATTTTTCTTTTATATTCAAAATAGTGCAAGTACTGTACCAAATTATAATAACTAAATATATATTATCCAATTAACTATATAATTAAAAGCACAAACTTGGTTTCAACTATTTTTAGTTTCACAAATTTTTAGTTTAGTTTTTTACTTTCCTATTGAAATTAGTACAAGTACTATCCAAATTTGTAACAATTAAATACTATCCAAATTTGTAACAATTAAATACTATCCAAATTTGTAGGAATTTCAAAAGAAATCACAACCTATTAGGAAAAAGGAAGATTTTTTTTTATATCTCTAATAGAAAAAAGAACTTTTCAAAGAATTTTTATTTTTGGTTCTACTAATTTTATGACAAGCTTTTTATAATAATTTTATGTAAGATAATATATCTTAAAAAAAAATTATGCATGGAGCTGATGAGCTTGTCTCATTTAATAAATATGCATGGTTGGAGGCTTTCGTTATTGAATTCACAAGGAATTGATAAAAACCGATCAATAGTTATATTTTTGAAAACAGAACGAGAGAGATACAAATTAATGAATATCTAAACTACCTAAACCATGAAAAAGAAGTAAAAATTATGTCCAAAGACCATAAAGGGATCCAAAAATAATTGAACCTATTGGGCAGGGGCGAATCCGGTCCCGTAGTTCAGCGGGATCAAATTTTTAAAAAAATTTCTTAAGAATAAAAATTTAATAAAATGAAACACAAAACTAAATAATTATCAAATATTGTTTTACAATAACATTTTTCGAGGTTTCATTGCTTGAAATTGTTGCATGATAGCCTCATCTTTAATAGTTACAAAAATATCACGCTCAATGTAAGTTACTAAACAGTCATTCATCCATTCATCTTCCATTTGGTTACGAAGTTCATTCTTCACGATATTCATGGCTGAAAATGTTCTTTCAACAGTTGCAGTAGCAACGGGCAAAAGTAGAGCCAACTTCAGCAACAAATAAACTTGAGGATACACATCATTCTTTTTTTTCTTAACCATCATTTAAGCCAATTCACCAATTCCTTTTATACTTGAAAAATTAGGATCGTTTCTTATATCCACAATATAATTTTGGAGTTGACCATCAAGTGCCAAAAGTTCCATATCATCAAATTCGAAAGGGTAAAATTTTGCAAATTCAATTAATTTTTTATTGTCAAATGCCGAGAAGGAGTCACACGGATCAAGACATGCTATACTTGAAAGTAACTCTGTATTTGTATTATCAAAACGGTCATTCAACTCCCCAAGTGGACTATCAATCACAGTGAAAAATAACTGAACCCGAAATCGATGAAGGTTTGTGATTTCTTCAATATTGCGTCGTGGTCTCCCTTGAAACACAAAAACATCCTCCATCCTTGGGACATCTATGCTATGCAATGCACAAAATTCACAAGTTTCCGCTAACAAATCATCCCAGTTTTCTCTCATGCATTGTAATCGTTGCTTGGTTACATTGACTAGAGCTATGGCATTTACAATGTCTTGATCTTTCCTCTTTAAGACTTGTGATAATTCATTTGTAATTCCCATGACTCCTTTCAATAAATGTAACAAGAGCACAAACTCAAAATCATGTATGAATTTCAGAAGTGTACTAGCTTTTGTACTTTTCTCCCATTCGACATTATCTGCTATAAACTCAAGCACATCCATTATTGGAGAAAACAATGTAATAACACTTAAAATTGTTTTAAAATGTGAACCCCAACGCGTTTCTCCAGGTCGCTTTAATGTTGTTTCTTGATTTAAACCTCGTCCACTCTTGATTGCCCCACTAGCAACTCCTTCAGTTACATTTTGAAATTGCTTCAATCGGAGAATTTCTTTTCTCTTGCAAGAAGCCCCAACAACATTTGCTAACAATCCAAGATAATCAAAGAAAGAACATAATGACTTATATTTCTTAGCAACGGCAACAAGTGTTAACTGAAGCTGATGTGCAAAACAATGAATATAGAAAGCACATGGATTTTCAGATAATATTAAACTCTTAAGACCTTTAAACTTTCCTGACATATTGCTAGCTCCATCATAACCTTGACCACGTGACATGCTCAATCCATGTTTAGAAAAAAGTTGATCAATAACAGCTTTTAGTGTTAAAGCAGAAGTTTCAGGAACATGAATAATGCCAAGAAATCGCTCAATAATACAACCATACATGTCCACATATCGTAAAACCACTGCCATTTGTTCTTTGATTGATGTATCACGAGCCTCATCAACCAACAAAGAAAAAAAGTCATCCTTAATTTCTTTAATGATAGCTTGTGTAGTCAAAAATGCAGCGGCTCTACAAATATCTTTTTGGATTGATGGTGCAATCAATTTATGGTTCTCTGGAGCATTTTTTAGGACAACTTTATGCACCTCATCATTGTTTTCCGAAAGAAACTCTAGCTGAGAAATAAACAGCCCTCGTTTGCTTGAACCCTTTGACTCATCGTGACCACGAAAAGGCAATCCTTCTTTCAGAAGAAACCTAATGCATTTAATTGATGCAAGCAATCGAAGACGGTAATTGATCCTTTCTCGCTCAGTTATGTTAGCAAGATTGATATCTATGTGTTGCGGTTGATTCAATAAATCACGACAAGCCTGTTCACATTTACGATGAACACTAGCGTGATCTCCAACATGTATTTTCAATCTATCCATCTTCTTTCAATTTCTAAATCCCTCGCCAACAAATGCATCTCCACTACCTTGGTTACCATGATCAATTTTAAATAGGTAACAACACAAACAAAATAGAGCATCTTCATTCAAACTATATTCCAGCCGACTTGAATATTTCTTGTACCAATTCTTCTTGAATTTACGATCAACTCCACTGATTAGTGTATCGGGAAATTTGTGAGGTATTGGTTGAGTCGGGCCCCTTAGTAAATAACTTCTTCGAAAATTCTCTCTTTCACTTGCGGGATAAGAACTTATTATTGGTCTTTTACCGGGATCCCCCTCATTATTAAAAGAAGAAGATACCGGTGTATGGGTTTGGAATTGGACATTTTGGGCAAAAGATTCTGGTTCTTGATTTTGGGGGCTAACATTTTGCGGGTGAGTTTGTTGGTAAATATCAGCAGTGACAACTTCATTACTATTCCCTTCGACTTGGACATTTTCAAGAATAGATTCAAACTTTGTTCGTTTAGTTGTTGTAACCCACTTACGTATGTCCATGCCTAATAATCAATAAATATTTAAAAACTAATTTAACATCAAAACAAGATCAATATACAATATGTATAGTCAACTAGCCAGGTGTAAATGTGTAATTAGCACCAACAATAAACAATCTCAATTAAACCATTAACAAGTAAAATTACAAAATCTAAAAAAAGTAAAAATAGAATAGAACACATACTTGAAGAACTTTTATTTGATGGAGTTCTCTTCATTGTTGCAATGTTGCCTTAAGAAGTAAAATCCTAATTTTATAAAACTACAAAAAAGAAAAATCCACAAATAATTAAATAAACAATTATAAACACTCAAAAGGAGATTAAGCATACATGAATTAAGAATAATAAATATCAATTAATCCTAATTTTTTTAGTATGGTAAATAAAATATTATAACATATATTAAAAAAAATGAGTATTATTGTATACAAACTAATTTTATTTTGTCCCCTTTTACTCTGACAGAAAACAAAGTAACAAACCTAGAACATAATAAATAAATCTAAAGTTGTTTATGAGAGAAGAAACAAAGATCAAAGAATAAAGAAATAACTTTTAAGATCAAAATCTTGACAAAGTTTAAAAAAAAGTGAGTGATTTTAAGAAAAAACTGTTAGAATATACCTGCAATGTTGGCGTGTTGCTCTCCTTCTCCTGCAGATCTTGTATGCAAGTGTGTCAGCAATGTTGTTTTCTTCTCGTTTTGCTATGTTTTCTTTTCCTTTCTCTTTCCCAATTTCTTGCTTTATCCTCTCTCTCTTTCTTTCTTTTTCGCTAGGCCCGCTACAGCGCTACTGCACTTCTTTCCTTTCCCTTTCCCAATTTCTTGCTTTAGCCTATCTCTTTCTTTCTTTATTCTTTTTTTAAGTTCTCGTTTAATGGCAGTCAACCTTTTTGCAATTTTCTTTAGTTTATAATATATGTATCCTGCAAGTATGCAATCTCTTAAAACTCACGTGCTACAATTTTAATAGCAAAAAAAATTATCCTCCAAAAATTTTAGTGGGGTCAATTGACCCCACTGCCCCCAAAGAGATCCGCCACTGCTATTGGGTTTTCTTTAATATTCTATCCTGCTTCAGTAATCTTGGTAGACATACATTTTCTAAGCTCTTTTTGTACATGAGTATCTCCTTTTTACTTGTTGAAGGCTTAAACATAAATTAACTTAATATTTTGAGATCTTAAAGACATTAAAGAACAAGAAAATTTATGTTCATAAAAAATAGTACATGCTTAGGTCCATGACATAGTGAGATATATGTCTCAAAATTTTACTTTGAACTCAAACTAGAGTTTTTAATCATATTAACAGTTTTGAGTCATTTCACACTAAAATGTTGACTCGACGTATTTGTTCTATAGCACCTAGAGTAGAGGTGCACAAAAGGCTTGAGGCCGGCCTAGGCCAGACCTAGGCCTAGCCTGAAAAGCCCGGCCTGAATGCCTCAAACAAACCTTATTTTTTGGCTTATAGCCTGGCCCGAAAAAGGCCTGAGACTGGCCCGACTCGTGACTTAAAAGAGCCTGGCAGTCCAATGCACTGCTCTAATAAGTAATATCTATGGACCAATTAAGAGTAGGTCAGGACCAATAAAGTTCGGCATTTGCATACATTTATAAAATCACAGACGAATCTATCATAATCCATATAAAACCACATGCTAATTAATTTATTATTTTATGCTCAACTTTATTGGTTTTGTAGATGCTAATTCGAATAAAGTTAACTTAACCAAATAAAGTTAGCACGGGCATTTGCATACATCTCTTCACTTTAGCCTATTTTTCTTGTAGCGTGACAAGTAATTTGCAGATCTAATAAGAGTCGAAGACTACTTGCTATACAAATGTATAACACCGTCCTAATCAAGACGCTACGACTCTCACTACACTCGCAGATCTTCTTTTTCCGATAGAAACACTAACACTCAGTCATATGTTTCAGACAGACACCGAAGAAGAAGAAAAACAAGATCCCCTTCATAACGTAGAAGTGGTCATCAATGCTAAAGACAACATTGAAGTCGTAATAGTTTTTATGGAGAAACATCTCCCCAAAGATCTTTTGATCGGGCGTGCTAAAGTCAAAGACAGAAAATCCTACATATCTCATTTTACTAAGGATCTTGATGAAGTTAAGATTGATAGATCGATCCTCAAAGTCCCAAACACATAAGATGGAACATGTGATACTTATGACCATATTTATTCTTACGAATGTTTAATGCATTTCTATGGTTATAATGCTGCAGGAAGGTGTCATCTTTCATCTCTACCTTGAAGAAAACTTCTACGATATGGATGATTAATGCACACTTCCTCCTCGTTCCATCGGCTCATGGGAAGAACTAAAGAAACAATTCCACACATTCTTTGGCAGCAACAGAAAACATGGAAAGAGGATGACTTCATTGATACAGGTGAGATAGAAGTCAAATGAATCTCTTCGACAGAACATCAAGAGATTTCGTGAAGTAGTGGCCGAAATTCCCACCCTGGATCTAGCCCAGGTAATATAATTTCTCACACTAGGTATGAATTTTGACAAATCCAGTCGTTTGATTGAGGAAATCGTCTCTAAAACCCTTAAAATCTTACTGAGACCTATGATAATATTGAAAACTTCATAGAGATGGAAGAGGTCATCACCACCCTTTGGGGTCCTTTGAAAAATAATGATGATTACCATCAAAAGAGAGATAACTCCAAAGATAAGGGGTCATAAGGGTGATCGAAAAACAATGATGATAGCTCCAAAGATAAGGGGGCATAAATAAATATAGAGACTTTTCAGACAAAGACTATACCCCTTAAATTCTAGTAGAACTAAAATTTTAAGTGAATCAATGATGAACCTTTCTTCAAGAGACCTCCAAAGATTCGAGTCCTTTCCAGACAGAGAAAAAATGGTAAATATTATTCTTACCATTAGGAGAAGGGTTATGACACAGAAAAATGTTACCAGATGAAGCGCTTCCTCAAGAATCAGGTACTAAAAGGAAACCTGGATTGTTACGTGATGGATAAAACTAGATAATCAACCTTTGAACTAGGAGGGAGCGATACTATCTACTCTCTTGCAATTTTCTTTAGAGTGGAGATAAAGAGATGGCACATCCTCATATCGTCATGACCATAGAAGTGTATCACACGCTTATATGAATAGGTATGGTCATAAAGATCGCCAGTTTCGTTAAATGTCTTAAATGCCAAAACTTTGAGGGATATGTCGATCCTAGCCTTATCAAGTTCCTTGGCAAAAGGAGATGAATAAGGCTTCTTGTCGGTGGCTTTAGTACTCCTAACAAAGGTCCTCGGGATAGATATTTCTCCAGCTTGACAGTCCCGACGTTGTTTTTTAACTTGCTCGCCACTTTCATGCTGTTAAGGAGACCTTGACCTCTTCCTTCGGTCTCCAGACAATCGAGCACTGATGTTCTTAGATCATGATGAGGGACATAATGAGTTGATCATGATGGTGCCCCCCATTCATTCAACAAGTTGTCTTCGATTTTTTCCAGATCCACAAACTATTTTTCAAGCTCCTCATGTTAGAGTTGAAGAACTTTCTTTTTGTCTTGTACCTCATGCAAGCGACGCTGCTTGTCAACATCTGTAGGACGATGTGACTGCGAGCGTGATTCTTTGCAGTAGTCGTCGTGGTGACTGTGAGCTAGTGGTAGTGTCGCATTAATAATTTCTTTGTTTATTGATGGATGGTTGAAAAAATTTCTACTAAACACTAGATGACCCTAAAATAAATTCATTCATTAATAAAAATTCATGATTCTTTCTAGACAATACAGTTGCTCACTGTATCTAAGTTCATATTTACTTTGTATTGTCATGTATTTAGAAAATTGATGATTGTTGAAATTACTTGTTTTGTCATTATCGAATAAGGAGAGATTGTTAGTATTAGTGCTTGCATTTATGTTTATTCGTTATTTAATTTAATGATGACAAAAGAGCTTAATGTATATTTGTATGAAAAAGTAAGAATTGTACAATCCTTATAAAAGATACTATGTGAAAGAACTTAGGGATCAAATTTGTTAGGTTGATTTATTTTGTAGAGTTAGGATATGTTATAGTCAAATTATCCAAGATTGTCGAGTAGGAGAATTAGTCACTTTGAGATGACAAAGTTAACTAAATGCAGTCTTGCAGATCATAGAGTAGAAGGTGAAGACACTTTGAGATTATAGAGTAAACTGAGATACTCTGAGATCGTTAAGTGACACCAAAACGTAGAGCTACACAAGACGTATAACAGAATCCTAGAGCCACTATAATCGTAAAGTGAAAAGAGTGGAGTTAAGCCACTTTACTATTTGAGGATTGACTCTATGATTTTCCTTGACTAAAATCATAAAGTGCCAACTCTTGACAAGCCAATGGCAGTATGTAATAAGGGCCGAAAGCTTTAACACACAACACTTTATTGTTGATCCTCACGTGTGTTAGCGATAGAGACATGAGTCAAATCAAGCTTTGTTCAAATGGTTAAATTTGGAAAAGTTTATGAATAAATTGGCTACTGCACCAAACATTGTTCTGACATTGTTGACTTATTGGGCGGCTACAACAACAACAATCAGAATAAGAAGATTTGAACCTGACAAGTGCTATAGACTCATTAGAGAAACGGTAACTTCCAACTTGCAGATCCCAAGGAAAATCTATAAAAGGAGTGTTGCATCAGACATTACAGCCAACGAATCGATCAAACTTAAAAGTTCAAGTGTTCTGAAAAGTTCTACCTTACGATCCAAAGCTCAACTTTACATTTTAGAGAAAATCCGATCAAAATGCTGAGTAATTTAGAGAATGACTTAAAGTCACTTACCAACACCCCAAACAAACATTTTTCTTAGTGATTCAAGATCTTAGTAATCTTTCTAAGTCAAGTCTTAGTGACTTGCTCAATTCTCAGTGAATCAATCTTTGTGAAATTAAATCTTAGTGAGTTATCTATTTCTTAGTGATTCAGTTTGGTGTACTGGCTCTTAGTGAACCTTTGATTTTTGTAACCAATATATTCTTAGTGGATCATCCATGTTCTCAAAGTGGAAGAGAGGACTAGGAAATTTTTAAGCTTCGAATTTCTTAAATTTTTTGTCTTATTTACTTTAACCTCTTATAACTGCTTCTATATTCCTGCATTATCTATTGTGACTTCTTTCCCTAGTATCACTAAATGTAGAACTATGGTCTTTAATCAATCTTTGAAGGGTATTTATAAATTACATATTTCGTTGTGCTTAACTGAACAAGTTAATTAATTAATTTAATAAATAATGTTAATCAGAGATTTAAAAAAAAAATCTATTTAACATCTTTCTAGGTCTCTTTTGTGCCATTTGAAAATAACAATATATATATATATATATATATATATATGTTGGGCAGGTCGTTCATTTTTGCTGCTAGAAACTGCGAATTCTTAAAATTAGATTACACCGTAAATTAGTAATCTAGTACTAAGATCGCTGTTTTTACTAGTAATATCATTCGTTCGAGCTGCTGACGTCATATGGAGTTTGTCTCAATTTTTCTCTCCTTTGCCCCAGGAAATTTTGAACTTTTTTCCCCATCTTTCTACTTTATCCTCAGATATAATAAAAAAAATTAGTTTATCGCCGTGTTAATTACCCATGAATAATGTATTGCTTGGGGTAAATGGGCTAGTAAATACTCCCTTCATTTTAAAATATAAAATTATTAATAAATCTAATAAAATAAACTAAAAAGTTTTTAGACTCAATATTGATATGATTTGTTAAACTTATATATATAGAAAATAAATCTTATGAGTAGTATTTTTTTAAAATAAAAGTTAAATAAATTTATCAATGTTGAGTTTGAAAAATGTTACAAATTGATTTTTAAATAATTAATAATAATCTTATATATTGAAACGGGGATGTGAACTTATGCAGTCAATTTTATTTTATTTTTTTAAAATAAAACTTGAACGTCTTCGGTTACATGTGCAAGATCCATAATTAAATGTTTATTTTCATCCTTATAACCAATATTCTAAGTGATTTTCTCCAAGGAAATATTAGTAATGAATTATTTGAATATATTAACTAACGAAGTTGGTTGCTTAAAAGATTATTAAATACTCCCTCCATGCTCCATCGCACAAAATATAATATTTGTATATGTGAATAACAAAGATATAATTTATTGCATGTATTCCCTAAGTTTAAAGTTTTATTTAATTTAATAATGTAGCATGACTACGAAACTAAAATGACAAATTTGAATATATTATAGAAAATTGATATTTTCACAATATTTTTTTTGATATTTTTACATGAAAATTGTCGTTATAAACTTATAGTTACAGTTAAAACCGTCGTTATAAACCTATAACGATGATTTTCATGTGAAAATATTAAAAAATACTTTTATGCAATAAAAATAGTTGACAAGAGGATCTACAGGAATATAAGACTGCTAAATATTAGACTATCTACTACACGTTCTATTGTTCTTGATCAAAGAAACATGGAATACCTTTTCAAAAATAAAAAGTATAATTCGATGCACTAATGCTCTTTGTACCAAACAACTGCCTGAAAGTAAATTAAATAATCACACGACTTGTGTATGTTTTCCGATGATAGAATTTTCAAAAATTAAAGATGTACTTTTTAATTCAATGTATATCCCTGAAAAATAAATACTCTCACCATATCACAAAAGATACATATTTATTCTAGCTAAGAAATTTAACAGAGACGTAATAAAATAAAATATAATTTATCTATAACAAACCCTCTCGCGTAAGAAAATTTAATGAAAACGGCAAAAAATAAATTATAATTTATTTATAATGGACCCACTACTCCTATAATGTAAACAGGAGTTCGATTTTCACCACCTTTTCTCAAATATATAATAAATGAAGTTTTTAATGACAACAAACAAATATTTTTCCTCATTAATTGACGTGTAGATGAGATCAGTTCATTACAAACATTATTCAAACTACCGAGTCATTTGAACAAGTATAAGTACACAATATTCAAATATTATATTTACCTTAACCATTAAAATTTGAGACATGACATTTAAATTCATGTCATACCTTACTTTTTAATGGTTAAAATAGATGTAATATTTAATTTTGTATTTATATATTGTATATGCAAATTTGTCCGACTCATTTATAAAACCTCAAAATATATATATTATATAGAAAGAGACCTTCACTGATTTAACTCTGCTGTCACACCAAATAATTTTCAGAATAATGGAAAAGATTTTCCATTTATATAATGAAAGACGTAAAATACTCAATTTGATATCACTGAAATTTTAAATGTGTAGTGTTCATTATAAGGTGTGTATATACAATATCAGCTACAAGACTAATCGGCAGTGTCTGCACTCGTGATGGATATGAAATTAGGCTCTGACCAATAAAAACATATTACACCCCTTGTAAAACAGAAGAAAAAGGGTAATAATTCAATTAAAATGACTCCTACAAAACTCTACATCTTCGGAAATGGGTTTGCTTTCTAAATCCCATAAAAAAATTCCTTTTTCTTTTTCTCCTTTAGCTAGGCATGAAATGGAACAGGTACCACCTAAAGCAGTTAATGACACTTGCTTAACCTGATTGTCCACCAGCAGCAGCCCCCTTGTAATCTTCCCCTTGCTCTTCTTTGGAGAACTCCTCAATTAGTTCGCGCTGTCTCTGTGTCAAATTCCTGAAAAGAAAAAAGAAGCTCCTCAACAACCGAGTGGGAGATCCTATATTTCTCTAACAGTTATAACCGACAGATCACTTTCCTCTTCATTTTATGGCAACAAACAAGGTTATTTTCCTTTTATTGATATTACCTGAGGTTCGTTTTAATAAGCAGATTTGGATCTTTTGGTAAACTTAACCCCACATAATGCTAAGACTTGACTCTACAAAACAAAGCGACGTTGTTTCACTCTTGCATTTAGTTCAGTTGTCTCTATTTCATCTACCCAACGGTTCATTTTTTTCTTTATCTGAGGGAGATGGAGGAAAAGGGACGGAATTAGTGGTCATAAATTCTACTTTTCCAAAGAGTGAGAGAACAAGTGAACATACATTGGAATGCTAACATTGAAGTGCACATATTCATCCCCAAATGAGAAAGAGTTCCTTGTTTTAATTCCTGCAAAAGTACATTAAGCAATTATGTTAAAAACCCAAAGCACATAGACCCAAACAGTAAAAATGTAACTGAAACCTTGCAATGTGTTAAATTACAACGAATAAGAAAATGATTTTTGAGTCACTAGAGGCTAGATGTATGAAGTATCTAATTTTTAGTACAACGCATCTCTGTGTTATTGCAAGTACAAAGATTAAATGATTAATCCGTGCAATATCTGAGTGATGACAACCACTATAGTATTTTTTTATTGCTACTTGAACAGTTTAATTGTGAATCCGTCTGAGCCTACAATTCTGATAATATCTTGGATGGCACGGGTACAAAAATGATATAATACTGAACTCGGTTTAGTCATGGCACTGTTAAGGAGAATATCAAGTTCAAAAATCTTAAAATATGCAGATTATGCAACAAAAACAAGAATCAAGATAATTCAAACACATGGTAGATAAAAACAAAATATAACACTTCCTAATACAAGAATTTCCTACAGCCTGCTATACTCAACATACTCTTAAGAGAGCAATATCAAATGTAACAAGATTATAATCACAAAGTGGAATTGTCCATCACTGTAAATAGACAATTGAAAGGACTAAGGGCCAACAGATAATATATAAGGATGAAGCGGGTTTGTTGGTACTGCTACAGCCGAACTGTAGAGTTGATATCTCAAAAGGAAAAATAAGTTAACAAAAAAGGAAGAATTTTGAGCACTTATTAAGGCACTTGGTTAGTTTTTATTGGAATATAATTTTTTTTAAATGAAAAAGTTCTATTAATAGCAAAAAGAGGATAGAATAATTTTAATTTGAAAATATTGGATACTTGCTACAGAAATATGTCAAATAACAGGGGTAGGATGGAAAAGCTGCTGCCTGGGTAGCATATAATTTGTATCCTATAAAGTGTATTATGATTATTTTCAAAGGTGCCATTACTACTAAAAAAAGGTCCTGTTAGCTGACTGCCTATTAACATCATGTGATGAGCCTGCTTGGATATTGCTTTCAGATTTTTCCGATTCTAAAAATCTAAATAGCAATACTACCACTGCTTTTCAGATTTTGACAAAATCTGATGATTAGGACCCCAAAAAAAAAACAGCAAAGCCGAAAGTTTGAACATTGCTTTTTAATTATAAAAAGATCAGGTTCTAAAATGCCAATCCAAACAGGTAAAATGTAGAATTATAACAAAGTATTATGCATATGCAAGCTGTAAAAACAACTTGCTGAGGATTGACAACATATTTCTTCAAGTTTTCATTATCAATTGAAATAGTTAGATATACTGTGGAAAATATTCTCACCTTTCTTCTTCAAAACAACCTTCTGACCAGGTTGAGTTCCAGGGCGGACCTGTGAACCAGAATGGGTTTCAGTTGTGTCACTTCATTGCTAAAACAGTTAAAACTGAATGAACCATGTAATAGTTTGAAACAAACCTTAAGAACTACATCTCCGGTTAAAGTTGGGACCTGTATTGTTCCTCCCAAAATAGCCTGCAAAAGTGTAAGACCCGCCGCTAACAGTTATTAGAACACAACATTCCCATGAGGAATGGACAAACAGAAAATAATAAGAGACAACATTCCTGTGACGACAGAACTGAATAATTGAGCATAAACCGACAAAAGTTTTACTGTTTGTGATTAAGAAATAATGTACATAAGCAAACAAAGTAAACGTAAGTATTTATTTGAGTTCCACAAAATAATATTAGGATATGAGAATATTTTGATATGTTCACAACGAAGGGGCAGAAGTAGACGTATTCTAATATCCAAAGACTATATATATATAGCTATTTCTTAGTCAAACTCAAGATATACCTTATCCATGGTCATTTGAAGTAAAGACACATTGTTACACTATTTCCCCAATATATCTCATATCAGTTGATCAATGAATCAACAGTTTGATTGTTCCATAAATAGTTTAGTATAAATCTGATGTTTGAGCATCCAATACTATGTTAGAATATGTTTGTGTAGCTATAGGTAAAAAAACAAAGAAATATCTCGGTATGCTAAATATAGAGTATTGGTACGTAAGAGTATCATGTTTGGGTTGCAAGTACCAAAACGCGGTTCAATGGGTCAGTAATAGTATGTCTGGTATCCATATTTTAAAGAAACTTTTGAAGCATGTTTGCAATAATTGGCAAAGAACATTAAAACCTTTTAGCATTAACTAAACTATAAAGCATACAAAAATTAAATATTTCATCATCACATTAGAAAAGTTTTACCTGAGTAATGCTCAGATTAGCATCGACATGAATGTCCGGGCCTTCTCTACGAAAGATAGGATCTTCTCGAACCTAGAGTAAATATCATGATATACTATAAGCTAAATTAAAAAAAAATGAAGTGCGGTAAAACAGAAGACAAGCATCCTGACCAAATTTATACACGTGAATAAACTAAGTGGTGATTTAAAAGAGTTGCGGAAGTTATATTAGTTACCTTAAAAGAAACATAAAGATCACCAGGCTGATTTCCCTCAGGATCTGCTCCACCACTTCTGGCGACTTTTAAGGTTTCATTTTCATCTACTCCTGCAGATGCCAATAAATAAACTTGCTCATTAGAACTAACCACCTACACATTAAGAAACAAATGCTTATTCCTATTTTTTCTCTTCCTAGTTACTACAATGTTGATTCACTTTGTTCTCCTATTGGTCTTGAACAAAAATATAAGAAACACACACAATACGAGTTTCACTATAAGACAGACTTAAAATAACTAAATCCTGCACCCATAACCACAAAATTTAGCTACCCCCAATTTAAACAAGAATATAGTTCCGCTGCAAGCATTAAATAAAAGAAACTAGCCAACGGTTGAATATTTATATAGCTAAGCCCCGTAGTGCTAAAGACCAAGTTGCTAAAATGTTAAGTTCTCTTAAGAGTTTAAAGGTAGGCTGTAGGCATGGCATTCGGCACAATCTCTAGAACTTATAAAGGAACACAATGTTTCTCAAGTAAAATTGCTACTGAAATTAAATAAAAAAAAATATGAATAATAAGAAAATGGAATGTTCTGTCAAAACATTTAAAGGTATGCCCAGTTCCCACTAAACCACCAGGGTCACAAGCATAATCAAGCACTCTAGGTTGAATGGTTCAGATGGGGTCTCTATTAAATCGGATCAGTCAAAGTCTCGACTCTTGAGTCTCTGTGTAGTGGTTCAACCAGTAAGATGGGCTAATGAATCAAATCACTTGAGGTATCCTTCCCCTCGTTATTAGATAAAGGGCTTCATCTGTCCCAAAAATGAGACTTCTTTTAAACATATTAAGTCTTTTAAAACATATTAAGGCTTGGTCCAGTCAAAAAAATTCAATATTAAAGATTTGTCTAAAATTTTTGTTTTTGAAAAATATAATCAAAAAAGATTATGTACAAGCATTTGGTTGACAAACCTAAATACTAGCAAAATAGGTCAAAAGTCAAATGGGACTATCATTTTGGGGCGGAGGGATTATTACTTCTGCCTTAAGCTCGATACAAAAACTTAGTTCCACTTCAATCTAAAGTAAGGGCCTAAGGGACACTTCTAAATTTGCCAAATCAACAAAGTCAGAAAATTGGTTGAAAAGTGTACCAAACATTCATAACACAATTACTTATTCTTCATAACCTACTGATACCTGGCATGATATCCAACTTGACTGACTTTGGTCCTCTCACCACTCTTTGGCCATTGCAAGACTTGCATAAGCTCTGAGGGCATACCATAAAACCATGAAACATAATCAGTCCAAGGCAAACTATCAACTGTCAATAATTAGTTACTGGAAAAACGATAAGAACATTAAAACATATGGTAGAATGACAAAGTAATCTAAAAAACTACAAGATACAAAAAAGGTGTCAAGTGAATCAATAGCTGTTTGAAAATAAAAGGTCAGCAACCTCTAGATATATTCAAATATTTAATAACCCATAACCCAGAAACACACATTCAATCAAAATGCCACCAGGCATTGGGTGTGAGTAACCTTAAATCTTAATTACTTGATTAATGCGTAGACTGTCAACTGTTAGGCGTGAATAATTAGTCTATAAAGCAGAATACTTAACCAGGTCCAAAGTGAATCGGTAGCTGTTTTAAAAATAAAAAGATTAAACATAAGCAAACCCTTTGGACTTTTAACTTTTTAAAAACCCTTCAAATTAGATATTCAGTTTTATGGGATAAAGAACACAACAATCTAATTCACGTCATCAATTTGGATAGAAGTAAATACGCATACGACTACCTGCCAAACACGAGCTATCAAGTAAAGAAGACAAAATCATAAACTGCAGTCATATGCACGTGTAAAAGCAACAACAAAAAAACCATGTATGTAATAATTCATAATGCTCCATGTGATATACCTTCACAAATTTTCCACTCCCACCACATTGACTACATGTAACCTGGATCCTAAATGGACCACTTTGCTGGGTGGTCTGCACATGACACAAAATATGTTATAAATGAAAGATGTCAACAAATGATTAGTAATGAAGTTTCACGAAAACTGACCATCCCTGCCCCTCTACAGCGCCTACATGTTTCAGGTCTGGTTCCAGGAGGAACGCCAGTCCCACCTAAAATAAATCACAGAAAAAACATAATTGCAAGAGATAGTACACGATTTGACGTCTGTAGAGTGTGAGTGTGTCCTATTACAGATGTGGTGACAGAAAAAATAAATGCCATACTGCAAGCTTCGCAAGGCAACTCAGTTTGGAACATCACAGTTTTTGTGCATCCCTGTACTGCTTCCATGAATGACAATTCAAGAGAAACCTAAAAAAAAAAAATTAAATGTTTTACCGCTAAAACATACTATGAACAAAATGAACACCAAAACAGAGAAAAAATTAAACCTTGACATCCCTGCCGCCGAAGTCTCTATTACCGAAAATTTTACTGAAGATCTGATTTCCATTGCAGATGATAGTTTGACATAATGCAGAATCAAATATAAAGTCAGATCAGGAGAATTAAATATTACTGAAGATTAATGCATTCACTGAAATTAGAAATGATACATTTTGAGATTGATACACTAATATAATAACAAGAATATAAGTATCATTGGACCAGCTGGTCCCAATTTAAGAGCACTTCGAGCAGTTTACACAAAGCCACTCAGTCAGGCAAAAAGAATTAGGATTTTTTCTCCGATCAATCATCACATTGCAATACACATAACAGCAACATAAGCATATGTCGTATATCAAAAACCGCTTTTTTTTATGCTTTCTTCTAAAAACTTGCCATGCAATAGCTTTGTCTCCATTATGATCCAATGATGATATAAAAACCTTTTACATCTGGTAAGTAAGTGAAAAGTGATTAAGATACACCCTAAACTCTCCCTTCTGAGTCACATAAGCATCTAAAGAAAATATTTTTATACTTATTAATTTAAGAGGGTGTTCGGGATTGCTTATAAGCAGTCAAACATACTTATAAGCACTTTTAAAAAGCAAAAAAAGTGGTGAACTTATTCTCAAAACTGCTTATAAGCACTTTTTATGAAAATAAGCAGAAACATCAATTTATTATTATTATTATACACTTGAGTGATAAGCAATTTCTGCAATACCAAACGCTTTCTTCTTTTTTAATCTTTTAGGCACTTATGCTGTTATGCCTTACCAAACCACAAAATTTGCTTTTTTAAAGCTGGGCTTATAAGCAAAAACAGTAAACAAAAGCACTAATCACTTTTTTTAAGAAATACCAACCAAACACCCTTTAAATCCTTTTAAGGAAATTGTCGTAAAATAATACTCTTAATCCCCCTTATTCTAGAAAAAGTTAAAAAATTATTCATGTTAATTTCCATTTCTTTTGTGACAAACTTGTATGTGTAAATCAGTTCAAGTTTAATATGTATTTCCTCTTTTAATTATATGTTACATATTTACGTCTCTTTTAGCATAAGTAAGGGCTGCTACCGGAATTTTGTTTGGTGAAAAAGGTTATGATCTGGTTGAAGGAGGTTCCTTTTTTTATTTGATAGTTAAATAAATTATATTAAAGGTAGCACCAAAACGGAGGCAAACCCAAGTACACATGTACTGGAGGAGATTGCATTTTAAATTCTTCAAGTAGGCATGGGTTGCATCATTTTGGCATTATATTAGAATCCATTTCAAACAAATACATTATGCAACATATTTTATTACATCTTAACATAGTTAAAAATGCTATTTTGTTAGTTGGCAGGAGGTAGGATGGGGAACAACTAAGGAATTAATGTGTTTCACAAGGCTCCAAAGCAAGTAGTTCCAGCTTTATATAGATTCCCCACAATAATAAATACGATAATAAATGAATACATAAGAAGATAATGGCATTTTCAAATACCACATTTCGCCTATTCTTAAAATGAGTAATTTAAACATATTGTACTGAATGTCATTCAGAAAGTACTATTATTCTGACACCTGTAAAAAAATATGCCATGGAGCAATATTCCAAATACTTTGCCACCCTTGTCAAATGGTCAACAGGTTAGATTCGGATATAATATTTTGGAATAGTTTAAACTCTCTCTAGCATCAACACCAACAAAGCTGTGAATAACTGTTGGTGATATCTGTAGTCTCAAAACATTGAAGGAATGAATCCAAAGTAGGAACTGAACAATAGCCTGTACTATTGCATAAGCTTGTTTAAAAGGTATGTTGCATCGAAGTGCGTCAAAATTAAAAAGGGGCCTAAAGTTAGGCTTGCTAATTCGATATTCTGATTCTTCTTCTGATACGTGCACTCTCGTTCATCACCAACATAGATACATAATCAAGCTGCATAACATAATGATACAATTCCCCCTCCCCAATCCTACCCAAGAATCAGCTTCCAAGACTATCAGTTTTTTCTCTAGGCTGAGCATAAGAAAGATGTATATATTTAAACATAAACTCATAAATTTATCATTCTGATTAACATGATATTACACCAAATGGGATAATTACATGACCCATCAGCACCAAATCATGAATAAAAGAGATTCAAGTTTTTCAAGGTGTACATAACCTTTATATGATTAAAAAAAAATGATCGCGATTTAGATACACTATGTACTTACATCTTCTGCTCCACCACCAAAGGGGTTACTAAATGGAAAACCCTGATCCCAACCACCTTGACCCATGTCACCGTCACCAAATTTCGTAAAACTTTCATGGCCGAGCTGAGAGACAACTCATATCAGTGACATATGCATAGTTGTAAGCAAATAAAGTAAACATAATAACATTATGCACAAATAATTATTATACATAGAAAAATTCGATAACAAAGAACAAATGGATAACTAATGGAGTAATACACAACAATAATCAAATTCTATACAACTTTTTAGATTGAATAACAGAGAATTCAATAATGTAGTTCAAAATAATCCCTTTAAGATGACAAGGCAAAAGATGGTTTAACCACAAAAATATGTTGAGCAGAACTTTCTAATTCTGAGAAAACCTAAGCAATTAAAGTTAGCTAAAGAATAAATACTATTGTAAATAAAAAGCATACATGATACTATTAGTATATGAATGAAATTTGTTTCCAACACATACCTAAGAAAAAAATGTACAGAAAGAGAGAGATGAGATCACCAAGATTTAAAATATATATATATTTATCTGAATGAAACTTACTTTTTAACATCAATGTGAACAATAATAAGAATTTTTCTTTCATATTATATTAAAATTTCTGTTGGAGTAGAGAAGCTAATCAAAGAAGAATCAGATGAGGAGAAATCTTCCAAAATGAAAAAGTGGAAAATACAAAACCCTTATAAATGGTAGTCGTTCCCATCCTCATGTAAATCCAAATCAACATCACCCCGGAAGCACTCATAGCTGAGAACCACATCGATGCTGTTTGTTTTGGGAGAATGTAGGCTGGGTGATATGCCTTATTCAGAGATACAATTCTATAGTGGCCCTTATTTGGTATATTATTTGCATTGCTGAGCAACGAACACAAACTAAACTTCATTTATCTAGTATGCATATATTTTGTCTTTTCTTAATATTGGTGTTTATTTTGCAATTATGAGTCTATAGTAAAATCACTAAATAATAATAATAGCTTCCTTCCACTCCTTTATATTGTACCAAACAACACAAGGTAAAGAACGTTCCTCAGCCACTAGGGGTACCCTTCCCTTTGGAAATGCTCCCCCTTCCCCTTCCCCTTATCCTCCTCCTATCTTTTCTTGTACTTGTACCAAGTGGAGAACAGGGGCTGGGGGTGGTTGGGAAGATGAGGAATACCTATCTAAGAACAAAGAAGAAAGATGGAACTAGATCGAAAATAGGATCTCAATCGCTATATGTATAGGGTCAATATCCAAAGATGTAGAACATGAGCAGTCAGCTCCGTAGAGACGATAAATCTGAGGTACAACCATGAAGTCTATATAATTGGGCAATTATTCTAAATGAAATAGTACAGAACACCTAGATATAAATATTATTAGCACAAGACACCAATGACTTAACCCCCTAAATCACGATTTTTCTTGAACCTTAAGATACCTCAGAATTAGACAACCAAAAAGAAAAATATAGCCAGTGATGATAAATGCTTTAAAGTGGAGATCGATCAGTTAGTGTTTAGGGGTTAGCTTATTGTAATAATAATAATAATAATAATAATAATAATAATAATAATAATAATAATAATAATCCAAAATCCAAAATGAAAAATGAAAAACGAAAAACGAAAAATTAAAAATTAAAAATTAAAAATTAAAAATAAAAAATAAAAAATAAAAAATAAAAAATTAAAAATTAAAAATTAAAAATAAAAAATTAAAAATTAAAAATTAAAAATTAAAAATTAAAAATTAAAAATTAAAAATTAAAAATTAAAAATTAAAAATTAAAAATTAAAAATAGCAACAACAAAAAATATAACTTGTAAGTTCACATTGATATTCATAATATTCCACCATGCTTTGTTGTCATTTACACTTAATCCAATATCTTCTGATTTTTGTTAGGATTATTAATTGCATCTGCATATCTTCATATAGTTTAGGAAGCTTAGAAACCCGTTCGAGATTCACTTAGTAGGAGTGAATCTCAAATAGTTCATGTTTTGGGATTGTTCTTGAATGTTTCGATCCTACTTAGGTCGGAAACAACTTAAGCACGTCTTTAAATTTTGAGATTTTTATGTCAATACATATCTCTTGATGTTCTTCGGGTGCATATTTAGACTACGATATGTTAGTATATTTCGTCTCAAGTACACGGATGCGATGGGGGGACGTCGAGGACCGCACACGACAACTGATTATTGACGAGTTTCGGGTTAGATGTTACTTTATATACATGTTCTTTTTTATCATTATTGTTGTGTAAGTTATTTACTAATACCGTAATGTGTTTTGTACAACGATACTATAACTTCGAGGACGGTAAAGAAGAGCAAGGCATGACAGTCCTCCGAAGATATTTAGAGTCAAATTGGCATAAATGGGGGTACGACTAAAAGAAGAAGGCCCAAAGAAAGATGACAGACGGACAAACACTTAGAGATGTCCGTCCTGATTTCATCAAGGCTGAGGTTTGGGATCGAATGTGCTATATTTGGGAGGAGGATGCTTTTAAGAAGATGTCAACACAGCGTTCAGCAACTTGCTCGGAGAGTCGGATTCTGCACTGCACGGGGTCCCATTCGTACGACCTACCCCCAACATCGTACCATAGTAATCCTTCGAACTAATCAATCTACTTTTACAGCTAAATGAGAGCACTATACTAAGAATAAGTATAGGCAGTACATAAGGCTAGACAAAATATAATAATGAGCCCAGAGACAGAAGATTAGGTGACATATTAACTCAAATCAAAGCCATTTATCCCATCAAGTTGGGGTATGATGAAAATGAATCTCATATGTAGTAGGAGTAAACGTAGAAATGCAAGGAGAAAACAAAAAAAAATTAACAAAAACAAAAGAATAGAGATGGAAAATGAAAACACACATGTAACTTCTATGATTAAGATTACTGATATGATTAATATGATTATTGAATTTAAAACCTTTTTATTATCTTATTTAAATTGCTTAGAGAAGACAAGTAAGAAAATATATTGTGCGATTCGGTTCCTTAACGAACGTATTACCTTAAAAGCTGAAAAAGATATTATGAATTGCAAAAATCTGATGACACGTCACCCCTTGCTTTTCCAGTTCTTTCAAAATATGATTATTGGTAAAATTAAGTCAAACCAAACATCTAAAGTTTGCTTTCCGATTATAAAAGGAAATATCGAGATTCTAAACAATAGCCAATCCAAATACAAAAAATATTATGTATAAATATGAAAAGAAACAATTTTGGAACCTGATCATATTGTGCACGTTTATCTTCATCTTTCAAAACCTGTCATGTCACATTCAACAGTGCTCTTTTAGTAATTTTGGAACCATTAATATCATTCTCACCAGTTAACAGATTACAAAGTAACAAGTACCTCATATGCCTTCTGGACTTCTTGGAATTTCTTTTCAGCTTCAGGATCATCTTTATTTGTATCTGGATGTAACTTCTTTGCTTGCTGGTTAATATGCCAGATTATAGTTTCAAGGAACATGTAGCAAATAGGCATTGTCTTGGACAAAAAGTAACAACTCAACTACTAAGGCACTACTACAACTCCAACATGTACTCAAGTACAAAAGTATTAACTTTAAAGAGGATTAAGAGAGCATGAGATCAGGAAAGACAACTACATACCCCATAGTAAGCTTTCTTGATATCGGATTGAGTTGCATTCTTGCTCACACCAAGTGTCTCATAAAAATCTTTTGCCGCCATGTATCCTGATGGCCCAAAAAAGAAATAAAGTCGGTATATTATGCCCAAGAACTGGATTAAAGATGTACGAAAGTTAAGAGATAGCAAAAGCAAACAGCTATCATAAAACAACAGATACAAGCATAAAACATCGCACCAAAAGGAAAAGAGTCTTAATAAAACAGTTAATTTAGAACTTTCACTAGCCTAAATGTACCCAGTCCCAGATATATTTATGTGGGTTCTCATTGAAGGCTGCACTATCAGTGTTTTCTAGGGCAGTCGAAGAAAGGCCTCCTAACTTTAATACTCAAATTTGTACCTTTTTCCTGCATTCTCTTAGAAATCGAACTTCAAATTACCATTTCAAGAAAAACTATAAATCTGTCTTATAATTTATGGATTTGAATTCCTTCTCTCCACCATTTCCTCATAACAAACAAAAAAAACATCTCTAAAACATAAGAATTAGAAAATGTAAAATAATGAGATATAAAATTCACTTATCATTCATGATTCTTAATTCACCTCAAAATATATCTCAACTAAAATCAATAGGTAATCAAGTTAGCAGATTTCTTTTCCCTTCCATTTCCAAATGAGCAAACAAACTAAAAAGAAACAGAATTATTAAGAAACTGAAAACAAAGAAACTTACCGGTACCATGAATTGATCTCACCCCGCCCAGATTGGCTTTCACTAGCCCGAGACTAAACCAATTCCTGTGATTAACTATTTTTTCCGAAACCCAAAACAAAAAAATGAAAAGGATACAAAAGATTACACTTTTGTCAATACTTCAATCCAAACATAAACTCCAGAAAAATGGCATAAAATTAATAAAAATCCTCGTTCCAAATACCATTAGTTGCGTAGGAATCAGTAAGAACCCGAGATTGGCCAGGGATTGCTGTGCCAAAGTTTCTACTAGCCCCTCTCAAAACCGACTCATAAATCTGTACCCAAATCACATGATTAAAAATTGCTCATTTTCATAGATATACATATAAATAGACACATATATACGTAAAGAAAGAGGAAGGAAGAGGAAAGTGAAGGTACAGTGAGCTCGGAGGAATCATGGAGGAATTGTGAGTAGAGAGATTGGCGATAGAGCCATCGAGCGAATCTGACGCCATTAGAGGGAGCCATGGTGGAAATTGTTAGTGTTAGAAGCAGAGGATTTTGGGGAAATGGTATATAAACCCTAGAGAAACCCTAATAGAAGGGTTGAATCGTTTGGAGGGGGAAAGATGAGCCACTCAGTTTCGAGTTATTAGAAGAAGGTTCTGCTGTTTTTTTTTTTTTTTTTTTTTTTTTTATTCCAGTTGGATCAATTTTGTTGGGGTTTCTCGCTATTGGCCCCCCTTTGTCATTAACAACATTTGGTTTCTTTTTCTTCATTTCCACTCTCCTTTATTTTATTTTATTTATTTTCGTTTGCTAAAAATTTTATTTATTTTAACAAGTTAAGCTTCCTACAAGGCACGAGCAAAGTGTGTTGATATATGTGATAAAAAAATATACAATATAAAAATCAAAATATTTTAAATTATAAGATATTATAATCGACTCATATTACGGTGTATATGGCCGTTGATCATTTATATGTACTTGTGCTTAAGAATTTATTAACAGAAATGCCTTGAGTTTTATTAATATTTTAGATCTCGTGAGTTTAAACTCAAATTATAATAATTAGGATTTTTTACTTGCTATATAATTATTAGTTGGTATGTGGATCGTTATAAAATATGAGAAGTACATATTATAAATAGACAAGTACGAGCAGTCAGCATTTGGTGAATCTGAATATACTGTGTGTTGTTATTTTTTTATTCTTCATTTTTTTTCTACGATTGTGTCTAATATTCGATCTTAAATTTAACATAAAATATTAAGAAAATTTAAAAACTTAAAAACGAGTAATAGATTTATTGAGCTATTATTTTGATGTGGATTATATTACAAGATTTGTCTTGGTTAAAAAAATTAAGTTAAACTTAACGTGAAGACGAAAAAATTTAAGATAATAAAAATGAATATTTTTCTTAGAACTCTTATGTCAAATAATTTAAAAAATTATTGCGGTTGAAAAAGGGAGATTACTCAACATAACATACCAACATTTAAGGCAAAAATTAGTTTTTAGCTTTTTATAGTATATATTGGGAATAAGTCATACTTGTGGGTTCAATTAATGATTCCTAACGTCATGTGTATTTAGATTTAGAGATTTAATTAACAGTTTGATTTTGAATTTGTCTAATATTTTGGAGCTCATAGATTTGAGGGTTTAGAGATTTAATTAGTAGTTTGCTCTTAGATTTGTCTAATATTTTTCAGGCTCATGAATTTGAGTTTATATTATAGCAGTTAGAATTTTTTAGTTATTATATAAATATTGTTTATATATGAATCATTGTAAAGTATGCATGCACAGTAGGTCGGCCTGACAGGTTTTGATCGTTGACCAGGCCAGACCAGGGCTTGACTTTTTGGCCTGCGGGTTAGGCCGGGCTTCACTTGACTCATTCAATTCTTAGTTCTTATTAAAAAAAATACTTCCAATAAACTATGTAAGAATAAAATAACAAATATTATATTATCAACTATGAACTTCAATGCCACTAAGAAGTTTTTTCTTTTAGTATAGTATATATGTATTGAATGTATCTCACCCAAACAACTTTTAGTAAGTCGATTTAGGCCTGAAGGCAGAACTTTTGGTCAGGCCGAGTCAGACAGGATTTTTTCGTCTAAATAAGAACCTGTTAAAGATCTATAGGCCGGGTTGGGTCAGGCTAGCCTGCGGGTGATAGACTTTTTGTTCATGTTTACTATAAAGTGCGTGGGGTACATATATAAATTTATCAAATAAGCGAGATTAATCACAATTTGATGAACTTGTATATATCTTGTGTCATTTGTTTCTCATTCTTTTCTAATTTCTAATTTAATATATATTCGATTTTAAATCTAATAGTATATTATAAGTTTATACATAAGACCAAAGGTTATTTTGTGACGTCCCCAAATTTGGGTTCCAAATACCCGGATCCGGTCATCATGATCCAATACAAAATATTTTCCTCTAAACAACATACAATAACTAAATGCGGAATAATAAACATATGTTGTTCATTCAAAAAGTGTTACTAGTCCCAAGATACGATAACTTACACAAAAGTACACAAATACCCTTAATAAAGTACTTAGGGTTTATATTACATAACAATTAATTTAATTAACTACAGGGCTGCATCTCGAAGTCTATTATTTCATCTTTCCTTTACCCTTGTTCTTTCCCGAAGTCTCGGGTTGCACTGCAATAAGGTTTCATGATATAGCAAGAGTGAGCAACTAGTTTGCTCAACAAGTTTAAATAACAACAAGAAACAATATATCATAAATGAAAGGGAATAGCTGAACAATTCAATAATGTGAATAACATAAGCAGGAATAATAATTTGCTTTTAAAATTAGGATAGTCAAATAGACTATGAACTATAAATATCCACTGGAGTCAATAGCAGATTGACTCAATGGTTACTACCAGAAATATGTACCCGAGGGGATCAGCCTCAGTACAATATGTGTATGCATAACATTTAATTTTCGTATTTTTGTACATGATATTAGATACATGGTACTCCCTTATAATAAAGGGGTGTTCATAATAGTCTAAGAATCCACATCTTCAATGATTTGGATAGCTTTTAAAATCTTTAACATAAATGTCTAGTCGAACAATGGCTTAGACCTACTTTGAACAGTTCTTTAAATAATAGAACAATAATTAAGTACAAGTCAATGACTGTACGATATCAAGTGCAATAAGTGCGAATAACAACAATATCGATGTTGAATAATTGTAAAGTAATTAAACCACTCAAAACATGCTTGGAAATAACAGTTCAAGCTTAGATAAATAATTTGCTCAATGAAATGAGTTTAGAGATAATGAACTTGCTTGTCTGCTCAGCTACAATAAATGTCTAGCTTTAACTAACTCGCTTTGAAAGACCTAACATTAATAAAGTTGGTCTAATAATTAGTGCAGCGTATTTGCACAACTATACGCTCACTAAGGTACTTATCTATCACATAAGTACTAATACATAAATTGTGACACCCCCAAATCTGGGCCCACACAGCCCAAACTTGAGTTGTCAAAAGACTACAACAAAATTATTACAAAGTAATACAACATTCAACAATACAGTGTATAATAATACACAACTAAGTCTTCACTATTATTATCACACTATTTTACAACACGTGAAGACGATAATAACTATCCCTCGGACTCTCACTCCATTCCCCGGCTAGACACAACTACATTCTCATCTCCTGTTGAAAAACAATGGAACAAAAGAAATGGTGAACTCAAATAGCCCAGTAAGAAATATCATGACTAAGATAATGACGAATAAATTATCATTAGTCTTCAACAATTGAGTTCTTGATAGAATACAATAGACTACAAGGTTTATATCAAAAACTGTAGTTAAATTCTTAAACAATGTTCAGATCAATAATAGCAGCGGAATGAACAATCTATTAGAAGAATAATGCAGATCATAATGTCCACTCGCTTCTCTTTTTAGTAAAAGCATAATCAACTTTTATCATCTGAAATACCATTAGTCATGATAATAAAAATTCACAGTTCCTGGTCATAATCATGCAAATCAACATTTCATGTGGGCTCCACAGTGAGTCACACATGTTTCTTACTATTCACGTTACTATTCACGTCACTATTCACGTTACTATTTCAAATAGTAAAATTAATTATTTTATTATTTATTTATTTATTTATTCTTCCTGTGAGTCCAACATATAAAATAATGTTACCACAATAATGTAAGAAACAAGTTACATATTTTTATTAATTTAATAATATAAATTATAGTGTATTTGCTACTGTGACAATTATTAGATTCAATAATTTTAAACTACAGTGCACCAACAATTATTGACTCAATGATATGAAATACAGTGTAATGACAATTATTGAATCAATAATGCAAAATACTGTGCAGCAACAATAATTGAATTGATAATATAAAATATTATGCAGTGATAATTATCGATGAAATGATGCGTAACAGTTACGGTGTCAATAATATGAGACACTGTGCAGTACCGTGTGCTACTGTAGAGTACCGCATGCTACAGTAAAATACCATAAATTACCGTATGCTACTATTTTTTTATCACCGGTATTTTAACAGTTAGCACCGTTGACTATTTTTATTAAAAAGGTTACTTCTGTCGATTTCTATATCCGACAAATATTCCGTTGTGGGGTCCACCAATAATTTGTTATTTCGGCGTCGTCGTACGACACGAATATTCCCCGACAAAACGAATATTCCCCGACAAAGCGAATATTGTCCGACAAAATAAATATTTAAAATATTTAAATATTAAACTTAATGAAAAATATCCTCCCCAATATCATTTTTGTATTATTATTATTTTTGCTATAATTTTTAATTAGTTTTTAATATTTGAATTAATTAAATTTAACCCGAATGACATTTATGTAAATAAGTTGAAAACTGATCCGAGGGCAAAATAGTAATTTCGCCGAAAAAACACGGAGGGGCAGAATTGTAATTTTCTCCAAAATCTGATTACCGCGCATTGCACATGCAGACGTTAAGAACGGCCCAAAACGGTGCCATTTTGAGAAGACGAAGACGGCTTCCGCGCGTACGCGTGCGGAGTAACTTTACCGGAACCAAACGACGTCGTTTGGCTCCGCGTTTTTCAGCCTATAACTTGCGCGCATTGCGCGGATATTTTTTTTTTCTTTTTTTTCTTTAGCAGAATGTGAACAGTGTCCGGTAATACACACTTAATAAAAATTATACCATCAAGTAAGCTTTAAATCCTCAATAAAAATCCAAAAAAATTACCAATCACTTAATATCAATTTATAACATGAAAATTTAATTTTTCATGATTTAATATCATTCCTTTTTTTATAAAAATTTTTACATCACATAAACTACCACAAATCATAACTTTTTGTGTATAACTCCATTTTGAGTGATTCAAACTTTGTTTTTCTCATGATTTAATATTCTATAATATTAGAACATTAAATCTAAGATTTATAAAAATATTTTTGGTCATAAATTCCAGGACTTGTTTATACAATACTAAACACATATTTTAGCATATAAAATATACCAAAATACAAACCAAGCATATTAAACTCAAGCATGACATAAATATTACTATCATATATTATTAACATATTTATACTAACATGATAATTTATTTAATTTAAAAACAAAAATTAGATTTAGAATAACCATTACCTTGATTTAATGGCTATTCTCCTTTTTCTTCTAAAATAGGTGGTGAATCTTGAAGACATAAACCAAGAACTTCTTCTCTTCTCTTAGTATTTTGCTCTCAATATTTTCTCACACTCTCAAATGCTCTCTAGCTCTCTCTTTTGGACTTGGAGAAAATAATGAAATAAAATCTACCAATTTCAAGTATACTTGCAAAATTATTAGATACACATAATATATCTAATAAGCTAGACCATGCCCCTAGATGACAACTTACATAAGAAATGGGTTAAATGACACATTAGGTGAAAAGAGGAATGATTCATGTACTTGAAAAATCAAACAACCAATCCATTATTTAAATAAATAAAAAAATAAACTAAAATAAAAATAAAATCAATTTTTTCTCTCTCTTCTCCCAACATGGTCGACTGATGGACTTCATTCTTGTCCCAAAATGATTGTCACAAGCTCACTTTTTAATAATTAATAAGTTATATAATTATTTTTCCAAGTGGGTCAAGTATTGAGCTTTATTTAAAATATCAATTAGGCTTCTATTAAATTGTTTGGGCTACTAATTTATCAAATTTTATTATTCTTCACTTGGGCTACTAATTGGCCCATGTTGGGCTAATTTAATAATTTACACATTAATTATTCAATCCATGGTTAAATAAATAATTAGATTGAATAAATAATTAAATATTCTAACCCATTAGTATTAAATTACTAAATGGACTAATAAATATTATTATTAATATTTCACATTATTTACATTAATTAATAATCATATTAATTAATTTATTATATTTAATTAACTCATTATATTCAATTTAATTAAATATTTAATTAATAGGAAACTTATCAATTATTTTGATATTAAAACTTTAGTGTTTGTTCACTAATTTAATAACATATTAGTGACCCCCTTTAATTAATTATAGTAATTAATTACATAATTATTTAATTACGTAATTAATTAATCACATAAAAAGTTTCAAATAATCTTGTAAAACTAACTCGTTAGAATTTAAATTAATAATTTAATTAATAATGACGTGAAAATTCTAAGACATTACATATTTTGTGGCAGAGAGTTAGAAACCTTTCTATTTACTTGCAGAGTTAAATGTTTGAATTTACTATTCAATGTGACACCCCCAAATCTGGGCCCACACAGCCCAAACTTGAGTTGTCAAAAGACTACAATAAAATTATTACAAGGTAGAACAACGTTCAACAATACAGTCTTCACTATTATTATCACACTATTTTACAATACTTGAAGACTATGATAGCTATCCCTCGGACTCTCACTCCATTCCCCGGCTAGACCCAGCTACATTCTCATCTCCTGTTGAAAAATAATGGAACAAAAGAAAGGGTGAGCTCAAATAGCCCAGTAAAGAATATCATGACTAAGATAATGACAAATAAGTTATCGTTAGCCTTCAACAGTTGAGTTATTGATAGATTACAATAGACTACAAGGTTTATATCAAAAACTGCAGTTAAATTCTTGAACAATGTTCAGATCAATAATAGCAGCGGAATGAGCAATCTATTAGAAGAATAATGCAGACTATAATGTCCACTCGATTCTCTTTTTAGGAAAAACATCATCAACTTTTATCATCTGAAATATTATTAGTCAAGATAATACAAATTCACAATTCTTGGTCATAATCATGCAGATCAACAGTTCATCTTTGCACTACGGGCCAAAGACATTCAATATAACACCAACGGTTATGATTATACCAGATTCAGCCTTTGGTCATAATCATACCAAACAACAGTTCATCTTTGCACTACGGGCCAAAGAGAACATTCACCACGTGCCATAAAAGACACCGAGCAGATGTATCGCCTTTAACCTATTATATCGCCTTTAACCTATCATCTGTTCCACAATTATATCGCATTTGTGCCCCCGACCACAGATATTCACAACAACTTGATTTTGGATGATTAGAATGATATAAATGATGAACAGAAGAAACAGGATAAACAATAAGTATCAGAAGTTTACTTTGTGCAGATTCAAATAATGTCCAAATTGTCAACATGATGTGGAGTGAAATTCAAAAATGATATTCAAGATCTACAGTTCAGAATAGCGGTTACAGTTTAATAAAAAGGTTCACGTAAATAGGATGGTTCAATTGAAATGATGAAGTGCAACTATTATGGAACATATAATATTTTCAGGAATTATAGAAGCAATAGTTCCATAATAAGTTTCGATTTAGGTGTATGAAAGAAAATAATATCCCTTACCGTAGCAGGTTTGATTAATAAAAGGTTAAGGAAATTAATATCCCTTACCATAGTAAGTTTGAATAATGGAAGATGAAAAAGATGGTATCCCTTATGAGTATAAAGGAAAATAATATCACTTACGAATATGAAAGAAAATGATATTACAAACGAATATGGAATAAAAGTGTCATGTGATAATTCGTGTAAACAAATTATTTCCACAAGAGACAAATAAGAAATGAATACAAAGAGTAATTCACCAAACATAAGGTAATCCGCGTAGTCAGGTTATTCTCCGAGATTAATAAGGAATGAATACGAAAGGTAATTCACCAATATGCGGTAATCCGCGCCGTAAGGTTATTCCCACAATTTAATAAAAATTGAATACGAAGAGTTATTCACCAAACAGGCGGTAATCCGCGCAGTAAGGTTATTCTCAGATATTAATAAGGAATGAATACGAAATGTTATTCACCAACAGGCGGTAATCCGCGCCGTAAGGTTATTCCCACAAATTATATATGGAAATAAATGACACATCTTATGAGTAAGAAAGAAACGATATTATTTTCGAGAATCAAATAATGATAATCCCTTACCTTAACACATGACTGAATATTGATTTAAATGAGGTTGATTAACTTGAACAGTACACGTACACTTATAGATCTTCACAAATACTCAAGATGACTTAAGTACACTTAGAGAGAACTTACACAAGAAATATTTAGAGAGTGAAAGAAAGAACAAGTAAGGAAGTTAATGAAAAATCCTTAAGTTAAGACCTCTATTTATAGCCAAAAATCTTATCATAACCAAGATTTTCTAATTTAATCCAAACCGTTCATTTCAAGATAATGTTTAATCCATACCATTCATTTCATCTTTTAAGATTTCTTTAATCTAAATCATTCATTTAAAGATCATCTTTTAATCTACACCATCCATTTCAAATTCTATATTATCTTTAATCTATACCATTCATTTTATCTTTTAAGATTTCCTTAATCTAAACCATTCATTTAAAGATCATCTTTTAATCTACACTATCCATTTCAAATTCTATATTATCTTTAATCTATAACATTCATTTTATATCACCTAACTTTATATTATAAATAAATAATTTTATCAATTCAATTATTCAACAATAATTTACACTTTATTCATTATTATGACTAATTGTTATAAATACAGTGTAGTTGACTTTCTGAGTTAGATATCAAGTTAATTAATTAATGAAATACAACTGTTTAAATAACACCATAATAGAGATAACAATAATGCAGAAAGTATGTAAAAGAAAGAATACGTTACCATGTCATGACAATTATTAATTCAATAATATGAATTACTGTGCATATGCTACTGTGACAATTATCAGTTTAATAATATGAATTATTGTGCATGTGACAATAAAGTCAAATATTGTATGATAACGACTTTATCAGTTTAATAATACGAAACACTGTGCAATGCCGTGAGCTACTGTGCAATACCATGTGCTACTATGCAATACTGTATGTTACTTGTAATACCGTATATTACTATTCTTTTACCACCGGATATTTTAACAATTAAAAGTGATATTACCATTGACCATTTAAAAATTGTTTATGTTATTTTCTATATCCGACAATTATTTGTTGTGGGGTTCACCAATGATTGGTTCGTACGACGCCATCGTACGAATATTCCCCGACAGAATGAATATTCTCCGACCAAACGAATTTTGTCTGACATAATATAATTTATACATAATATCTTTAACTTTTAACTTTATCAATTTAACCACTTACTGTTTCATGAAAATATATATGAAGAAAAAAAAAATCAAATTTTATATTTAATAAAATTCGGGGTCTTACATTCAACAAAAATTCTTAGAATTTTAAAATTAACTAAGACGTTACGTATAATGAAATGTTTCTATAAAATTGAATAGTATACGTGGAAATTAATTTATTACCAAATTTAACCACACATCTCCCTATAACACTTCCTCTTATTCAAAATATAATATTATTATTAATTTTTTGAAATTAACTTAAAATATTTTATTTTCAAAGTTAACATAAATTTCTTTAATTTTAGTCAATACAGTGATAAATATTATAAAATATTTAAAAAATATTATTAATTATTAAGATAATCAACTAAAAGTAGGGTAGATATTTAACTATAATTTAAAAAAAAGTAGTAATTGTTAAATTATTAAATATTTATTTAAACAATAAATTGATCAATTACATATTAGAGGTACCTTCAATCATTATTAAGCTATACATTTGAATGGAGTATAAATTTATTTAGGTATGATTTTGAGAAAATAATTACTTTAATTTTATTTAAGTTTGTAATGAACATATTAGTGTTTATATTGACAAAAATTTCTTGAAATTATAATCTGAATAGAATTATGAAACTCAAGTGTTAGTAAATTTAAATTTAGTTATGACAATTAATTAGTAATGAATTCAATATAACTTTTCAACTCATTTTGCAGTTACTCCATCCGTTGTAAGATAAAAGTCATCCATTTACTTTTTGTTGTCAAGTTGACCGTTTTTAAAATTAATAATTAAACATATATACTTAGATTTTCAAAAAGACAAACATTGAAATTACTACTAAATTGTATATAGTTTATAATGTTTATAGTTTTTGTATATATGTAAAATATTAATAAAATCTATTAATTTGAAAAGTGAACAATTTGACAATAAAAGTCAATGAATGACTTTTATCTCGGGGGCTGGAATGGAGAGAGTATTATGTTTCAAATTTCTTTACATATATTATTAATACACCTATTTGATAAAATTTAAAATTTTAATGAATTAACTTTAGTTAGGATATTAAATAAATAATAAAATTTACAAGTAATATTAATATAATTAAATCGCATGATATATTAAGAGATATTTTTTATTTTTTAATACCTTAATAAAATTGTAATATTAAAATTATTCTACATAAAATTGGTTAAGATTTATCATCTTACATAATTTTTTGATCAAAAAAATCTTGTAATAAGTTTGCTAGACTCAAAAGCAGAAAATATTTTTCTTATTAGAGATATAAAAAAAAAATAAAAAATATTCTCTAATCCTAACTTGGTTTGGGTTCCTTTGAATACATTACAAATTTGAATAGTACTGATTATTATAAATTTAGATAGTATTTATACTAATTTAAAAAATAAAAGAAAATTAAACAAAAAATTTGTGACACTAAACTTATAATTTTAATTATATAGTTGATTAAGTGATTTAATAGAATAAAAGATCTAGTAAAACTTAGCAATATCTTATGTATTTTTTAGCTGATAAATAGGAAAAATTATTTAGTGCTCCTGGAGTATTGTTACGTGGTGTTCCAGACTAATCACATATTGTCATTTCAACATGTGTAGTGGATCCTTTATATCTGGACCCACTGATAACAACATGTGATTATTCTGAGGACATCACGTGATAATGTTTCAGAAGCAGTGAATAATTTTTTGATAAATAGGCATTGTCAACATTGTAATAGTAAATTTCAAGATTTCAAAATGAAGAATATGAATTTATTTATTTATTATTCCATTTTTTCAGCTGCAAAGCTGAAGAAAACTACTCTACAACATACTCAAAAGGAAACTAAACAAAAATACAGAAGGAAAAGTCAAAACTAGGGACTCTCTTGCCAAGTTAGAAGTACACTCAACATAACAAGGCAAGGAAAAAAGAGCAAGTTGTAAATAAATTTCCCTTTAGTCCCCTCCTGACTTCTCCCTAAATTCCCCTCGATCTTGAAGATAGAAATGTAATAATAAGGTGGTTAAAAAAAAGAAGTTAGAAGTACAATTACTATTCTATTTCTCTCACGTCTCCCTTTTTATTTGTCTCTTTTCTCTCGTATGAGTACGTACTGGGCATATCGCTCGAATGCATGCAAATGTGACAAATTCAAAGGATATAAGATAAGATCAAAACCGCATTACAAAATATCATAAATTTGTAATAGAAAACCCATAACATGCCGTACTGCAAAATAAAAGATAAAACATGACTTCAAGAATCCCCACCATGGCATCTGGTACTCCAAAATGTTTAATTTGAGACACGCACCCTCTTAATTTCAACACCTTCACAAGGGCTACCAAGAACATCAACACAAATCCATTAAAAGCATCCCCATCACCATGCTCCGCAAATAGTTTGAAATCTGAATGTTCCAAAATCCAAGCTTCCGGGGGGGGGGGGGGGGGGGGGGGGGGGGGGGGGCTTAAGACACAACAATTAACTAGTTTTAATTTATTTTTATTTTTAATAATCTTCGTTGCTAAAAACATTAAGATTTTCATAATTAAGAAATTAAGGTTTACATGGATCAAGTGGAGCTCCACACAAGCAACGATTATGAGAAAATGACGAGTTATCAAATCCCTCCGGCCGATACTTTAATTTCCATCCCTTGGGTATCTCGCCACACAATCTATTATAACTAAAATTCAACCTTTGCAACATGAAAGCTTCCGTGATCAATTGCGGTATTTTCCCATATATCCTATTATGAGATATATCCAATGTAACCAATGATTCGTCCATAAACTCCACTCGCGAGAAATCAAACTCAAAGTTATTTCTCGATATATCAAGCACTTGGCAAATTTTAGTCGCACCAAAAAGTATGGATGCATCTCCCGAGAGATTATTTCTCGAGAGATCAACTCGAGAGAAATTCACATTACCTAAAGAAGCCGGTAATTTCCCCGAAAGCTTGTTATGAGATAGCAAAAGAACGGGAAAGTTGAATGTACTTGGAAAATGACCGTAAGATTCAGGTATCGATCCGGTAAGTTGGTTTCTACTAAGGTCTATAGCAAAAATACTTGGTAGAAGAGGGAGTGAAGGTGGAATTGACCCATAAAGTTTATTAAACGAGAAATCGATAAACATGAGATTTTTTAGGTTGACGAGATTTTGGGGCACAGGTCCCGATATATTGCTCCAGCTTATCTCGAGGTAAGTTAAATGGGTCAAATTTTCAATTCCACGTGGAATTTCACCGACAAGAAATGGCATCTTGTGAAGCCGGAGGCTCTTGAGGTATGTCAAACCGGCTAGGGCGTCTGGTTTAATTGAACCGGATAGATCAGAATTGGTTATTGTGAATTCGCTAACCCGATTGCCTTCGCAGCCAAATATGTAACAACAATCCATATCGGGTGTCCATGAAGGCAAGTGATCCGAATTAGAGAAACTATATTTGAATGCTAGAATGGCGGATATGTCATCCGGGTGACAACGGTCCGCCGGAGAGAGTCCGGGGAACAAGAGGATCAAGAAGAGGAGTAACAACATTGTTTGTATAGGCAAATAAAATGGTGAAAGACCCATCTGTATTTATATGAAAATGTGGACATGGTTGAAGTAAAACTATACATATATGGTCAATTATGGTGACTATATATATATATATATATATATATTATTATTGGGCAAGTGGTTGTTTTAGAAGACTTATTGTCGTATAAGTGCTGGCATGCATAGTGGCATGATCACTTTTCTAAATCATGTACTCCATTTGACTATTGATTTGTTTTTATTAAATTAAAAGTTCATTTGACTTATTTTTTATATTTAAAATGTACTGTGAAAACAATTTGGTGCATATTATACTCCTTTCGTTTTAAAATATAAAATTAATATTAATTTTTTAAATTTAATATGAGAAAATTTTAAATTCAAAATTGATGTGATTAATTTAAGTTTTTATTATAATAAATCTTGTATTTAGTAGTATATTTTAAGTAGTTTATAATTTTCATACCTTTAATATCTAAAATTAAATAAAATTATTTTAATTTTAATTTTAAAAGTACCTCAATTTAATTTTTAAATATTAACATTGATCTTATATTTTAAGACAGAAGAAATGTATATTATAGGGGCCTGAATTTGGTTAAGTTTTTTTTCTTCATTTTTTTTATTTAGATATATATTTAGGGTAAAAGGTATCAACTTAAGATAAGTTATCTTAGATCACTTTCAATACAATATCATTTGATCGTCAATTTAATAATTCAACCATACGAATATATAGTGGACAAGCAAAAATATGAGAGTATGTAAAATTTTATTCTATACAAGGCATTGGAATACTATTTTTATAATAGTGTAAATAACATGTATATAAGTATATTTCGACACCTCAGATTTAGTAATTTCTATTGTTATAAAGTTGCAAATGTATAATTTCAAATTAAACAAAATTTTATATATTCTCATATTTTTACATATTTTTAAAATTTTTACGATTAAATTATTAAATTAACGATCAAATAATATTACATTAAAAATAACCTAAGCTAATTTATCTTAAGTTAATTTAAGATACATTATTACATTTTACTCTAATAAAAGTAAGGATGAGGTTCAATGTAATGGATTGCGAGGAGTGTCATATGGTGCTGGCATTATTGTCCCAGTATCCATGTCAAATATTCTTAGGTTCAATGTAATGGATTGCAAGGAGTCACGTATAGTGCTGGCATTATTGTCTCAGTATCCATGTCAAATATTCTTCCCACTTGGTCCGAAAATTTGTTTGCAATGAAAAAAGGATTGATTTCTGATGTCAAGGGTGACGCACAAAATTTATTTGGAATAAGGAAAGGACTGAATCCACCCTGCTAATATATTTGTAACGTTTAAAAATATAAAAAATACTATTAATATTAGATTTTTGTAAAAGTGATTTAAAATATTTTTACATTTAAAATTTGATATAAGTACATATGATTATTAGCAATGTTTTCAGACACATACCGATTATTGAACAATTTTTTTTTTCCCGAATGGATGGGTCATTGGTTCAACCAATGATTGAACTGTTATTGAACATGTGACGTCATAAATATATAAAATATATATTATTAATAATTAATAAAATTTTAAGACATCTCATTTTTAATAAACTAAAATATAATGAATTTGTGTTAAAATAGTACTAAAAGTGGGTAATTTTAATATTTAGAAAAAATGGTACAAAAAAAATAAATTAAAAATCAGTTCACTGAGCCAACTTAACTGATTTTACTGATTGAACCACTGATTTAAGTGGTAGTCAACCCGTTCAATTAAGGATTTAACCAAATTAATTCAATCGGGCCAAATCGAATTCGACATAAGATAAGTTCTCGATTGAATTGGCCAGGCTAGTTTGGGTTTTAAAATATCGATTGTTAGTACAATAACAAACACTATAAATAAGTTTAAAAAGTACTATTAATTATGAGACGAAAAAAGATACTTGTATATGAAAATATGATATTTCACATAAACTTCTCTTATATGAATGTAGGTCTCAATAACTATTCAAATCAGAAAAATCATATGAAAATATTACACTCCGTATTTCCATAAATTATTGATTTAAATATGAGATTTATTGTTTCAAAACTTCAATTAATTATTTCAGTTTAAAATTTAATAATAACTCATTTAAAAAGTCTATTGATTTTGCTTTGAAGTGAGTGTAGTTTTATGTATTAACCTCATTTTTTTAAAACTTATTTTTGTTCATTAATTTTGACCAAACAGTCGAAAAGATTGAAAAACATTAAAACTATAATCGGTTATAAAAAATGAAAAAATTATAATAAAAGAATTGAAATAATAATTCTTGTAAATAAAACAGAGAATTGATATTTTTATAAAGAAAATTGATATTTTCGCAAGATCCTACTCACATGAATAATAAGTGTGGCTTACCTCCATGTGAGTGAGGTCTTGCGAAAATATCAATTTTCCTTATGAAAATATCAATTCTCATAAAATAACAGATAGTTAAGAAAAATAGTCAATTGTGCACGATTGGTATGTAGATTTGGACATGTTTCAACACGAGTAATGGAATAATAAGCCATCATGATAATGCTTCATTCAAATCAGAACAATTTATCTTCAACAATTTAAGCACTGAAAAAAATCTCACAAATGAATAAAAATCTCCCAAACAAAGAAAGCAAAACCTCTCAAAAGATGATAATGAAATCTTCCTACAAAGAGAAATAAATTAGTTATCTTATGGAGAAAATAAGTTTCACATAAAAAGAAAATAAATTTTACAAGGGAGAATAATTTATTAAATTAAAATAGAAGAGATTTAAGAGAGGATATCTCCAAAAGGAGAGCCTCCTCAAATTTAAGTGGAAGCTAGGGTTCTTGGCTTGAGAGAATTGAGAAAAAAGATAGAAAAAAATGTTATTCGTTTAGACTCAATTTTCCTCTCTAGGCAGTGTTTAATTTAGGGGCAAAGGAAGAGATGGGAACAAAATGTTATTCTTTTCACAAAAATATTCTTTTTATTTAAAGATAAAAAAATTAATTTATCTAAATTTTGATTCTTATTATTTGAGTTGTGCTTATCTTACACACACACCAAAAAAAAAACTTTTTTTTTAGGGCTTCTGATACAATTATATATTTGATATATTTTTTTAATATTTGTAGAAACGATAATTAAAATTGTACATGCATGGTGGGTGTGCCAAAGACCAGTACGTTTAAAGGACGGGTATGAAATGCAATGGATTAATTTCATGTATATATAGTACATATATTTTTTTTTTAGGTAGAAACGATAATTAAAATTGTACATGCATGGCGGGTGTGCCAAAGACCAGTACGTTTAAAGGACGGGTATGAAATGCAATGGATTAATTTCATGTATATATAGTACATATATTAATAAATACTCCCTTCATTATAAATTATAAGAGCAACATTAACTTTCAAAAATTAATTCACGATATTTTCAAATTCAAGATTCATTAAAAATTTTAAAGTAATAAATCTTAAAATAAGTATTATTTTGTATATAGTTTATAATATCCATCATTGTATTGATTAAAATTTAAAAAGAAAACATGCCAATTTTAAATTTAAAAAATACTTTAAATTAATTTCAAAATTCAATAAAGATAAAGATATTATATTTTAAGTATAGAAAGGGTATTTTTTTCAAAAACCCTCTCAATACTTTTGGAATGATCACGTGATGTATTTTTTGGTTTTAATGAAAATTTTCTTTGTGCTGATAAAAAAAATCATAACTAATGCATTACTTGAAAGAAAGATTCCATAATCATGGAGTTCATTGCTAAAAGCATCAACAATTTTATGGTTAACAAACTAAAAGCATCAACTAATTTTGAAGTCTAGAATGACCGATAAGTCATCCGATTGCAAGGGTTTGGCCGAGAGAGCCCGGGGAACAAGAGAATCAAGAAGAGTAAAAATATTTTTCTTAACTTGGCAAAATAAAATACATGTATTTATAATGAAAATGTGGATATGGGTAAGTTTGTATATGGTCAACAATTGGGACTGTATCGTGAGATATTAGTGGGGATTCTGATTCTCTTAGAGGAAGGACTCCTTGTTTGCATTGTTATTTTTCTTATGCCTTTGAAGTTTGTAGCTCAACTGTGATGACCACTGTTGATGTCTAATTTTGCACTTAACAAAATCACCAAAAGAGCAGGCTAAAAAGTACGCCAATACATGTTAAAAATATAAATTGTACTATAAAGAAATAACTCAAAATATAAAAACACAGGAATTAACGTGTAAGCCCAAATCGAAAAAAATTACGGGAGAGAGATCTCCAAAGTTCACTAGAATGATACTAGAAGTGTTACAATATTCTTTTGGGTTCAGTGTTTGTGTATTGTGTGTGATGTATAATCTCTTTCTCGCCCTTCTCCGTGTGATGTTCACTCTGCTGCTCCCGATCTTCCTATTTTCTCTTCTCTGTTTAGCTCCCAGTTTATATAGCATATAAAATGACCGTCTCCCCCCCCTCTAATTTTTAACTATTACAAAGATACTTATGACGGTGTCTCACTGCACTAAAAATCTAATAAAGAAACTGTCACCATTTCTCCACTTATGTGACTTTACAAATATTTAAATGGTGAGTCATCACCTAAATATTTACACCTCAACGACCACAATGCTTAACTACTACCGGTAGGCTATACACACACCCTCTGTTTGTTAAACTTTATGAAACTAAGGGGTTTTCTTGAGTATTTATCTTTTCACACCCTCACCAGTACTTTAATTGCCCATTTTCCCAAGACTTGCTCCAACCTTGATTACAAATATCCCAAAAACTCATTGAATTCTGTGATACAATGCGGTGGGGCTTGGTCAGCTTCAAGGCAACGTGTTGTCAACGGTTCAAAATACTCAATTATTGGGGGGGAAAAAGTCACTGTCTTGACAAAAGATTGTTCAACATTCATTGTGAATGTTATCATTTCCCAATCTTTTATACTCCGCTCGTCCGGAAATAAGTTTACTTCCTCAGTTTCACCAAATTTTAGATTACTAATTTTGTATGACCACCGTGGATTGTGACTATTGTGGAACTGAGAGCGACAAGAGAAAATATTAATATGTTAATTATTTTTTTATTTCGTCACAATTCAAGTATACACATTCGTCAGAATTTTATATCGACACGACATAAATTTGTATTCATATAAAACAATACTCTTTTTGTTTTGCATTATAAGAAAAGTACTTCAAGCATACATACTCACCGCACGAATTAGAGGTAATCTATTCAGATTCTGATGCACCTCTACCACCAAATGCTGCTCCTATTTCGAAATCTCAATGGTTAGTCTAATAACAAAGAATTATATATATATATATATATATAAAATCCTTTTTTACACAAAGAATAAAAGCATTTGTAATATTAAATGTCCCATTTGAATCACAAGATCACTGATTTGGTTCATGTAGTTTCCAGAATAAAAAACATTCACAAGATCACTGATTTGGTTCATGTAATTTCCAGAATATATGCTATTGCGCAAAACAGTCTTATGCGTCCATGATAAAGCAGAATATTTTTGTCAAATATTTTTGGTTTATGACTATTATAGATAACAGTCATGGGGGTTTTTGGAGTAAAGCTAACTAAGCATATGACTTTATGCTCATCTTTTATCAAAATTCAAAAAAGGAAAGTTGTGCATTCCCAAAAGAACACAATGATTTACACCACTGTTTTATCACTTGTTTACATATATATTAGCCTTCCAAAAGAAATCTACATATTTATTAGATGTTTGGAGCCACAAAAATAATTAGACAGATAACTTGATGCATTTATTTATAAGATCAAGAAGCATCAACGGAAAAGTAGCAAGAATAATCAAACATTTTTTTTTGAAATTTTGCTTTTCATTTTGATACACTCTTAAAAAGTGCTTAATTTTCAAAATTTTAGGCTCCAATAAGTGTTTCTTTCTATTATGCAATTCAGAATTGTTATGGTTAAATGTCCTGAAACAATGTAATGTAATCATGAAAATAACTAGAGACTAATCTCATCACATTTTGAAGTAAATAAGTTTGATATCTCAAGTCAAAAAATTACCTAAAACACCAGTGTAAAGTAACTAAAAATCCAAAGTCTAAGTCGAGATTCTCCGTGTTCTTTATAATTTATAAAGTAAATGGTGCTTCTTTTTTAGGACGGAGGGAGTAAGAATTGCCCAACAAAAAAAGGGGGAAATAAAATACTCAACTTGATTTGAACTAGGTTGAGAGTGAATAAGAGGAAAAGCATCTTCGGCAAAGGTCACAAGCCTCTAAACTTTAGGGTTCTTGATTTGCTTTCTTTTTCAGCTTTGTACTACTTTTTTAGCTTTGAGCATTCTTTTAATGCCTTTTTGGCATATTGGCATTGCTGTACTAAGAAGAACAGAATGTTCTGTCCTTAAAGCACAGTGCATCCAAGCAACTGATTTTGTCCGAAAGCCTATGACACAAGAAAGAAAAGTATAACCACAAGTAAGCTAGAACAAGAAAACTAGGCAAATAAAAATGTCAATCTTTTGTACAATACAACATAATGAGAGTGTGCAACTAAATTAATCGTTCCATCTTGCAAAGATTGTCACTTGGGAGTAGTTTTTCCAATATAATTGTAAAACTGCCTCACACTGATCCTACTTTATCCAATCTTTAAGGGGCAAATATAAAATCATTTTGCGTGACAAAGATACAATCATCTGGAGTCCTTGTCAAAATCAGAAAGTTCAAATGTGACACTCTTTGTAGGATGGATGCTCCATATGTAAAGGCTCTATATATCAGTATAGAGGGCCATTAATCATTTCTATCTAAAATTTTGTATTTTTGTTGATATAAAGGGAGGCGAGATGAAAGAACTAAATTGAAATTTTATCACCCGCTGGAACCCAAAGTTGAGAGGTATAGACATGAGACACTTTCTTCCCTTTTCACACAATTCAATCTGAAGTTTTAGCATTTAGGAAATAACACTTCAAATCTAGAAAACTAATTATAAATTTTCCGAATTTCATGGATCACTTTGTCACTTTTTCCAAAAAGTTTATGCCTTACCTCCATTTTGCTCTTCACCAACTTTAGTATCTGCAGAACTCACTGGGGCAGCTTCTTCAGTAAGACATTCTTTGCTTCTGGACTGAGTTTGAGATATCTTGTGAAGGGTGGTCGCTTTGTGGTAGCTTCTCGCAGCAGGGAAGCAAGAAAAAACAAAGGAGCATGAAGCTGGTTGTGGAAGTTATAGATGCTTGTAATCTTATGCCAAAAGATAGTTAAGTATCAGCTATGTATTTGTAGAAGTTCATTTCGAAAACTAAGTTAGCAAAGCCATAACTGTCCACAAAAAACTCAACCCCAACTTGGAATTTGAAACTTTTCTTCAATTTCGAAAACTCAAAGAACTACCAACACCAATCGATTGAAGTTTATGTTTGTCAAAGCCAAAATCTCCCCCACAATCTCCACCACCAGGTCCAAAACAACCAACACCACCTTCTATTCTTCATCCTAACAATCCTATTATAGGAACTAGCACCCTTTGTCACTTGTACATCTAATTCTTCTAAAGCTGTATCAAAAGAACAAGAAAACGCCCATACAACATCAACTGTGATCCAACATTTTCATTCTCTTGTAGCTAATTCCAGCAAACACCAAATACTGCAGCAACCAGGCGTATTGGTGGGGTGGAGGCCAGAAGGAGTCCTTTTAACAATGCAGCACCAAGTTAATCCCCAACTTCATCCTAATCACCAAGAAGACTACGAGTTGAAGGACACAAACCCCCAGCTTGGTGAAAGGTGGCCTAATGGGGGAGCATATGGTGGAAGAGGCTGGATGAGTGGTGAGCGATTCACAAGCACACATGACCTAGTCGAGCAGACATATTATCTTTATGTTCGAGTTGTGAAGGCCAAAGATCTTCCACCGAGCGCAATCACAGCTAGCTGTGATCCTTATGTGGAAGTGAAGCTCGGGAACTATAAAGGAAGAACAAAGCACTTTGAGAAGAAAATGAACCCCGAGTGGAACCAAGTATTTGTATTCTCCAAGGAGAGGATTCAATCATCAATCCTAGAAGTTTTTGTAAAGGATAAAGAGATGGTGGGAAGAGATGATTATCTTGGGAGGGTGGTTTTTGACATGAATGAGGTCCCAACTAGAGTTCCGCCTGATAGTCCTTTGGCTCCTCAGTGGTACAGATTGGAGGATCGCAGAGGGGGAGGAAAGGTGAGGGGAGAAATTATGGTGGCGGTTTGGATGGGAACACAAGCTGATGAAGCCTTCCCAGAAGCCTGGCATGCAGATGCTGCTTTTGTTTATGGAGAAGGTGTACACAGCATTAGATCCAAGGTTTACGTCTCCCCAAAACTTTGGTACCTTCGGGTTAATGTCATTGAAGCTCAGGACATAATCCCAAATGACAAAACCCGAATACCTGAAGTTTCTGTGAAAGTCCAGGTGGGAAATCAAGTGCTGAAAACCAAGATAAGTCAAGCTCTGACGCTAAATCCACTTTGGAATGAAGATTTAGTCTTTGTTGCTGCTGAACCTTTCGAGGAACAGCTGGTTCTAACTGTTGAGGACCGAGTTCACCCTAGTAAAGATGATGTTCTAGGGATGACGAGCCTACCACTGACCATTTTCGAGAAAAGGCTGGACCACAGGCCAGTTCATTCTCGTTGGTTTAACCTCGAGAAATTTGGTTTTGGTGTCATGGAAGTTGACAGGAGGAATGAGCTCAAGTTTTCGAGCAGGATTCACTTAAGAGTTTGTCTTGAAGGTGGATATCATGTCCTTGATGAATCAACTCTGTACATTAGTGATCAAAGGCCTACTGCAAGACAGCTCTGGAAACAGCCGATTGGGATACTAGAAGTGGGGATATTAGGTGCACAAGGGCTTCTCCCAATGAAGATGAAAGATGCTCGAGGAAGTACAGATGCTTACTGTGTCGCTAAATATGGCCAGAAATGGGTTCGAACAAGAACAATTCTTGATACCTTTAGTCCCAAATGGAATGAGCAATACACTTGGGAAGTTTATGATCCATGCACAGTAATAACATTGGGAGTTTTCGACAATTGCCACTTGGGGAACGAAAGACCAGGTACCAACACAGCACGAGATTCCAAAATTGGAAAGGTAAGAATTCGATTATCAACACTTGAAGCTTATAGGATTTACACACATTCTTATCCCCTTCTTGTTCTTCACCCTTCTGGGGTGAAGAAAATGGGTGACCTTCAGCTAGCAGTTCGATTTACCAACATATCTATAGCTAACATGATATACCTATATGGGCACCCTTTACTCCCCAAAATGCATTACTTGAATCCTTTCACAGTGAACCAAGTAGATAGCTTGAGATACCAAGCAATGAATATTGTTTCGGTGAGGCTCGGAAGAGCTGAACCACCGCTCAGAAAAGAGGTAGTCGAGTACATGTTAGATGTGGATTCCCACATGTGGAGTATGAGGAGAAGCAAAGCTAACTTCTTTCGGATAATGTCACTTTTTTCGGGTATTTTTTCTGTGAACAGATGGTTTGGGGATGTTTGTCACTGGAAGAATCCTATCACATCAGTTCTAGTTCATATCCTGTTTCTGATACTAATATGGTATCCAGAGCTGATACTTCCAACTTTGTTCCTCTACATGTTTCTTATCGGATTATGGAACTATAGGTTTAGGCCAAGGCACCCACCTCATATGGATATTAGAGTTTCCTGGGCAGAAGCAGTGCACCCTGATGAGCTTGATGAAGAGTTTGACACATTTCCTACTTCTAGGCAGCCAGATATTGTTAGAATGAGGTATGATAGACTTCGAAGTGTGGCAGGGAGGATTCAAACAGTGGTGGGAGATATAGCAACGCAAGGAGAGAGGTTTCAATCACTGCTTAGCTGGAGAGATCCTAGGGCGACTAGTCTCTTTATAATGTTCTGTTTGTGTGCAGCTGTGGTGCTTTATGTGACGCCATTTAGAGTGGTGGCTTTAGTTCAAGGATTGTATCTGCTACGACATCCTAGGTTCCGAAGCAAGTTACCTGCTGCTCCCAGCAATTTCTTCAAGAGACTGCCAGCTAGAACTGATAGTTTGCTCTGATATAAAGTAAGATTATCTATATAAATGTTGGGAGTTATTTTCTTTTATGTTTGACTAATCGTTTGTATACTCTAAACGTTTGAGTTAAATAAATTTCATGTTTGAAACTTTGAATCTTTTACGAAGGATGTCATTTTACTAAAGAGAATATGTATAATGTTAAAAGGTAGTTAAACAAGCCCCTATTTTCATGGCTAGGGGGATGTATGGTGCGGTTTGGTGAGGTCACAAGGTGTAACTGTAAACAAACCGTATAGTGCAGTTAATATTATAAAAGTAATCGTAACTGCAGTTAACCAAACCGTTCAGTTATTAACAACTTTGGTTAATAATTTACGGTTACGATTTTTTTTTTTGGGTTAATATGCTATTCATATGATAAAATAAGTAAATAAGCAAGCTAATAATAAAAGGAGTTTAAAAGTTCAAACCACAACTATTATTCATTATTGATATTGCTACTAATGCATTTATGAAATTATTATAAGTTAAAAGCAACATTATACTATAAAAGAAAATTATGAATACCCCCACAAATTTGTTATACATGTATAATATGAACAAGTAGAAAAAAAATTATATAAACAACTAAAAATCTAGTAACACGTAGACAATTATTCATTTATAGATGTACTTTCTATTGTTAAGTTAGTAATCATATATTAGAATTTTATCATACATATGTGTGTGTATATATATATTAGTTTGGTTCGGTTAAGTTGGTGTGCTTTTTAGCTAGTAACCATTGTTGTAACTAAATGTGCTGTTTTCTATTGATTACAATTTTTAGCGGTTTTTTTTCTCACCCCTATCCATGGCTGAGGTTTGTCCTTGTAATTACTCTTCTTCACTTACTTTTCTTTTCAATTTTACACAAGACGGCAAGGGGAATGTTAAGCGTGTTTCATGAAGTTGTATGTTCTCACTAAGATGCCTACAATTTCTAAGGAAGTCACTCTTTCGGCATATGACAATGAAGACAGTTCGAAAAGTTTAAATCCTGGTATCACAGAGTTAAAAATATGGGATGCCGAAAATTAGGTTATTTACAAAGTTTGAGGTGCACAAGGAGATGCCTTGAGGTATTTTCCTACGAAAATTGTTGTAATCAACTTCTAGAGCACAAGGAAAATCACTTAAAGCAGTTAAAGGATATCCTAAATAAGACAGAAATTCTGATGGTAACTTTTGATACCCAAAAAACAATGAAACTACAGACAAAAATGTCTCTGGAAATGTTGCCAATCATGATTCTGAAGTTGTCAATTCTCACTTAAAGACAAAATGATAGCATGATTTTCAAAAAAATGGGAGTGGAAAAATTATATACGGCAAAATTGGGAATCTCTGGGTATTGTTATAAAAAATATCCAGGCAGCACAAACCAAAGTTCTACTTCACTTTCTCAGGCAGTTCATCAGCGGCTAAAACAAACACCATCCCGTGGTTTATAAAAAAGATAAAGAGAAAGAAATATGATGATTAATTATGCGTAAACATAGAGAGACCTTCAATCCTACAAGTGAAAACAAGGTGACAAGCTAAACTTCTCTGTAAGAAAACTATGTACAAAATATAATTTTGATAACCCGTCATGTATCCGATATTTAATAAAACTACACGCACCTGAAGACAACCATGCACACATGACAGTCTTGCTGCCAAACTAGACTGAAAACCAAATTCCCTTGCTTTCTCTAAGGAAAAATCTTCATCTTATGAAGCATCAAGACTGAGTATGTTCTTTTTTCTCTTTCTTTCTGTAAAGTTCACGAGGGATTAATTTCTAACGAACACTAGCAGAACTTAAATTCATTCCTAGCAGCTACAGGGATGACAGAATTGCCTGGTGAAATCGATTCAAGCCTGAAATGCCATCAATGCTAGAGAAATTTACATTGTTCGATAAACATGGTCCTATTCCCCCTAAACATGTCTTTCTTCACCAGAGAAACTATGGTCAACAAACAATCTCTCTATCAACTGTCTCATGTATACCCAGAAACTCATGCACAACCCAAACAAAAAGAAAAATAAAAGGGAAAAAGAAAAGAAAAAATACCACATTAAAATCAATATCTATATTAAGGCCATTGCATCATAATGACAAAATTAATAACTATAAGACAGTTCAAAAATTCGAGGATAACTAGATAATAAGATATACTTCTTTTTTCTAGTAGAAATCCGTACTAAACAAGGAAAGAAGCCATATACAAGGTTGTTTTCCCAATATTTCTACAATACAGATAGCAATCGAATATGACAACCTGGTCTCAAATGGCATATCATTATATTCACAATGTAAACAGATACAAAGAGAATTCAGCAATCAGAAAAACAGAACTTGAAAATCAACATTATTTGGTCTAAGCATGCAGTTTAATTCGAAATAAGTACCACAACTGGATAAGCAGAATTTATATCAAGTGTATGGGAAAAAACATGACAATTGACATCAAAATCCGACACTTTAAGATGAGTAAAGAAGACAAAAATGATCATCCAGAGACAATAGTTGTATAACATAAAAATAACTGATTGTCTTAACAACGGGACCTCAAAAAGAAACAAAGAGTTTTCACAATAAGCTGTCTGTTTTTGTAGGTAATCTCCTGAAGAAACTAACGGGAACCAAAGGACGCTTATGGCGGAATCTTGGATGCCTTAACACATAAAAACCCATTAAAATGGCCGTAACCCGATAGGGAGTAAGGAAGAGTACTATAGCAGCAACGAAACAGAAGCTCAAAAACAGAGCCGTGGCCCTGGGGTCTCGCCAACTGAGCAGATTAGGCACCCTCTCCACTTGAGAAGCCAAGTCACCGGTCACAGTTTGTATCCTTGAGGTGATACTTCTCAGCCGATCATATCTCATTTTCAGGACTTCACCTTGCTTAGAAGTTGGAAATGTATCAAACTCTTCATCTAATTCGTCTCCATGTGCTGTATGAGCAAGAGAGAGTTTAATATCCATGCGGGGAGGGTGTCTTGGCCTCAACCTGTACTTTGAAATCCCAATCAAGAAAATATAGAGACACATTGTGCCCAAAACCATCTGTGGGAAATAAACAAGTACCAAGAACAGTATATGAACAAGAATTGTAATGAAAGGGCTCTTCCAATTGCATATCTGATTAAACCATCTGCAAAATGTAGCAAAGCCAATCAGCACATCAATAATCCTGAAATAATTGGTTTTGCTTTTTCGAACACTCCACATTTGTGAACCCACGTCAAGCATATACTCCACAACCTCCTTCCTCAGTGGTGGCTCAGCACGGCTCAGCCTCGTGGAGACAATTTGAGTAGCCTGATGTCTTAAAGTATCAATCTGATATATAGTCAAGGGGTGAAGATAATGCATTATTGGCAGCAGAGGCTGTGTATACATTTGGAGCAAATTGATCCAAGATGTGCAACTAAACCGCACAGCCAATTGAATTTCCCCCATCTTCTTAACTCCAGAAGAATCTAAAATTATAAGTGGGTAAGAATGTGTGTACACCCTATCAGTTTCAAGTGTAGATAGTCGAATCCTCACCTTCCCCAATTTCGGATCCTTTGCACCCCCACCCTTGTCAACCCCTTGTAGATGTTGATTATCACAAACACCTATGGTTATGACAGTACATGGATCAAAAACCTCCCATGTGTATTGCTCATTCCATTTAGGACTAAGACTACCCATGATTGTCCTTGTCCGAATCCATTTCTGCCCATATTTGGCCACACAATAAGCATCTGTGGAACCATGGCCATTTTTAGTCTTCATTGCTGACAGTCCTTGAGCACTCAAAATCCCCAACTCCAGAACACCGATGCTGGGTGTCCACAACTGCTTGGCTGTTGCCCTAAGATCACTACTGTAGTGAGTTAATTCATCTAGGACATGGTACCCACCATCCAAACAGATCCTTAAATTAATCCTACTATTCAACTTTGCCTCATTCTTCTGTCCATTTTCTTCTGTCACATGCTTCTGAAGACTATACCATCTAATTGTGGCAGATTTATGATCCATCCTCTTCTCCACATTCTGTAAAGGGATGGAACACTTGCCCAAAACTTCATCCTTGTTGGCGGAAACTCTATCCTCCAAACTCAAAACCAAGGGTTCTTCAAAAGGTTCAGCCACCACAAACATTAAATCCTCATTCCACAGTGGAGTCCTGCTAGAAGAATTTTTTGTCCTCAAAACCAAATTTCCAAGCCCAACCTTTACAAAAAACTCCGGTTGCCTATTATTCCTTTCACTAAGGTGCAACTCCTGAGCCTCAATCACATTAACTCTAACATACCAAAGCCTCGGTGAAAGATACACCTTTTATCTTATATTCGCAATACCATCGCCACTAACCACAGTAGCATCCAAATGCCAAGCCTCCGGGAAAGCTTCATCAGCCTGTGTCCCCATCCAAACAGCCAACATCAACTCCCCTTTAGACCTCTTCCCCTCTTTGTTATACAATCTATACCACTGCGGCGCCAAAGGACTATCAGGTGGAACCCTTTTGGGCACCTCACTAACATCAAAACTGACCTTCCCAATAAAATCATCCTTGTTAATATTATCCTTATCCTTCACCAAAACCCCAATACCAGGAGATTGAATCCGATCTCTCAGTAATGCAAATACTTGGTTCCACTCAGGATTAGACATATCCTCAAAATGTTTGGTAACAGCCCTAAAGTTACCAAGCTGCAATTCAACATAAGGATCAGGAAAATCATCACCATTCTTTTGACACAACTCCTTGGCCTTAACCACCCTCACAAAGAGATAATGCATTTGCTCAACAAGATCAAAAGCTGTCCCCACCCTGTCATTGCCAGGAACCCTTCCAGCTCCAAGGCTTGGTGAGGTCTCCCTGAGATCAAATTCCACATTTGGGTTTGAATTTGGTTTTGGGTTTAACTTCTGGCTCTGGTTTTGATTTGGGTTTATGTTCTGGTTGTGGTTTTGATTTTGATTTGGGTTTTTGTTTTGGTCTTGGTTTTGCTTCCCCATTGCAGTAATATTTGAAAACTGAAACAAAAGCAGAGAAAAACAGAGAAATGTAAGTATATAACTACAAATATTACTATGGAAATAAAGGCTTTGAAACGAATTAGATTTTTGAAAATTTTCAAGCCCTGGAAAAATGGGATGATATCAAGGATTTACCACAGACGTTACAAATGTAGAGTTACTGTAGAGACAGAACATAAAATATGTCCCGAAAATTTTGCAATCAGAATTTTAAAAAAAAAATTTCCAAAAGAAACAAATGTTTATGCATTGATTACTCTGAGGAAACCCAGGAATTCTAATCAGTTTTGGAAGGAGGACAATATTATCTCAAATTCATATAAAACCCATTTCAACTGATACCATGAACAGGGTAATAAATATATGTATGTGTGTGTATATATAGATATATGTAGAGAGATGTAACTGTTCCAGACCATGAGTTTATTGCATTTACTTATGGGATGGATGAAGAGAGACAGAAACAGAGTGGAGAAATCAACTCCATTTTGGTTTAGATAAATGACCTGCAAAAATAAATAAAAATACAATGAACCATAATCCCTGGTCTCAATAGAACCCATCATCTCAAAAGCAGCCATAAAAATACTTCAAAAAATATCGATTCATATACATACATACATATATGCAGGGATAGAAACACAGAGCATAACAGAAAAACAGAGAGAATGTGGGTACCACGACAGATGGGTGTTATGGAAATGCTAAATTAAGACTTATTTGAAGGGTTTAGTGAAATTTGCTGAAAAGAAAGAAAAATTGTGATTTGCAGAGGCAGAGAGAGGAAATGGACTGGAGCAGTGGAAAAAGTTGTTTGTAGTCTGTGCTCTGTAGGCCGTAGGGATTTTGTGAATGATGAATCTATTATTTAATTGGGAATATATTTGTGTTGCGTTTGGTTCCAAGGAAATGGAGCAATGCTGCTTCTATTTCTTCACTTTTGGAGTCTGGTTGCCATGGATGGAAAATTTGGACCCAATGATGGCAAAATGGGAAGTTAATTGAACTAGGTTGATGAAAATGGAAGGTTTTTAAAGATTTTATATTTTTCATACTATAATGATACGAGGGTGTTTGTTGATTTATAAAGGAAAAAAATAATGCTTGGTTAAAGTTGTTTATGATATATAAAAAAAAAACCTATATCTCAAATTTTAAAACGAATTTTAAAAAAATGTATATATATATATATATTAGTAACTGTAAACGCAATGAGACATTTATTGGTAAAAAATCGAATCGCTGTTAAAAAAAAAAGGACTTGAACCGATATTGAAATCGAAGAACCCACAAAAGAGTATTACAGATATGCCTGTGCAATTCATTAGGTTTTTTCGAACCGGATTTAATCGGTCGATTCAGTACAAAATGAATCGATCCGGTGACGGTACAAAAAATTTGGTATATTCCAGTTTTTTAGTACCGATTCCGGTACCACGTTTTATTGGTTCGGTATTTATCGAATCGGACCGGTTATACCAGTTTTCTAATTTATATATATATATATATATATATTATTAATAAATAATTAATAATAATAATAATAAAATAATTATAATAATTATTATTATAATAAAAATAACAATATTAATAATAATAAAATATTAAATATGTTAATTTTTATCCGGTAAACCAGTTCGGTATACTGGTCTAACCGGTACACCGGTATCGATACTGAAATTTAACCAATTTCGGTATAGGTCCAATTTAGACCAATATTTACTGATTGAACATGCCTAATTACTGATACCGAATGTATTGGTTTAGTATGCATTTGGTATCGGTTTTTCAATTCCGTTCACTCTTGTACTACAATTGATAATTTCTTTTTTTTTTATAAAGAAAAAAAAAACTCATGCAATTTGGCATACTTTTCAGGTTAATATTTTAATGTTACATACATTCAAAAATTCTTATTTCTTGGTAAACTTCATAGCTCTCTTACTTGTAAAGAACCAAAAAGTTATAGCTCTCTTACTTGTAAAGAACCAAAAAGTTATTTAAATGTCTTAACTAATATACTAATAATATATGTTAACTCCGTTATAAATTATAGGATTATTATTAATTTTTTAAAATTAATTTAAAATATTTCTAAAGTTAATATTAAGATGATTTATTAAAAATTATAAAATAATAAATCTTATAATGAGTACTATTTTTTAGATAGTTACAATATTTGTAATTGTATTAACTAAAATTAAATGAATCTAGGGGTGTGCAACTGGTATTTATCGGCCCGAACCGGATCGGTACCGAAATTAGCTAAATCTCGGTATTGATATCAGTACCGGTTGGACCGGTAAGCTGATTCGGTACCAGTTTTTATCGAATAAATACTAAAAATTAATATAATAATAATAATTATTATTTTATTTTATTTATTTATTATTATTTTTTATTTTAATGTTATTATTATTAATTATTTAATAATAAATTAAATTAGAAAACCGGTATAACCGGTACGGTTCCATAAATACCGAACAATAAAAACTTATACCCGGCTCCCGAGGAGGCGATAGGGTGGGACATTTCTCCATAAGAAGATTCTCAAAAACACCCCCCTCTGACTCCGCTGCCTGCGGGAGAACAGGGGAAGGAGAACGAGGGACAACATGATCATCGATCAACCGTGCGGAAGAAGTACTATCATAAAGGTCAAGCCCCAGTACCGAAATTGATATTGAAAAACCGGTATATACCGGATTTTTTTGTATTAAACCAGACCGGGTCTTTTTGTCCTGAACCGGTCGGTTCGGACCGGTTCGAAAAAATTGAAATGGATGAACACCCCTAAATGAATCTATTAAGATTGAAAATGTCTTAATTTGACTTTAAAAAATTAATAATGATCTTGTTAGGTCCGATTATGTAATAATTAATCTAAAAGGGGGCTAAATAGATTAATTAGCGTTTTGAATTCTTCTTGGCCTTTTTAAATTTAAACTCTATTTTCCTAAATGAGTTTGTACCAAAAAAATTGATTAAATATTTTAGTAGATCAATGGAAAAATAGGGATAGAGAAATACCAAGCACAAAGAACACAACAATATATCCTGGTTCACTATATATATCTCCCCGATATATATTGTTAGTCTAGTCCCCAAACTCCTCTCCAGGATTTGTGATTTTTTCACTATAAAATAGTAAACTACTTCTTTTATGTGGATAAACTTCTTACAAATTTGATTATGTCTTAGAACAACCATCCCCTAGTATTCCTCAAAAATGGAGATTCCCTTTTCCAAAACGTTTTGTATTCCTTTTTCGGCTGGTCTTGGAACTTGATATCTTTTCTTTTCCTTACTCACTTAGAAACTCAAACCTATGACATTTCTGAGATTTTGGTCTCGGAACAAGAATTACTCAATTCCTCACACATTAAAAGAATACTCAGCTCTACCCCTTTTGTTACAAGAAATTATTTATTTGTAATTAAATACTTCTTACCTTAAGCAGATTAATAACCAATTTGAGTTCGAATATGCCAAATATTATAGGATGACAATAATATCAGTTTAAGTACAAATCCCTGTAAAATGACAGTTAAACCAATGATCACAAATAATAAAACAATTTATGTATATTGATCAATTTGGTTTATATAGAACACTTTTATAAAGTGAGATTAACTCTTTCAATGAAGGTCAATCTACTACGCTTTATAGATTAAATGTTTTATATATTTTGCTTATCTCTCAAAGAGAAGACTATAAACAAATCTTCTTTTTATACACAAATGACAATTATTTTTTGACAATAATTATAAGGATATAATTATCCAATCATGAGAAAATATTTTCTTGTCTCACTTAACTAGAAATGATTACAGTTCACGGCTTTCAAGTGATACCAATCCTATTAAAGGAAAGTTATTGAAGGCCTGATAACATGTTTTTCACTTTTTTTAGAAAAGAGTATGTATAAAGTTCAAATTGATATATATAAGCTATTAATTCAAGTGTGTATAGATATAATCAATGATGAACAACTAGAATAAAACACAATGATATGAATAAAACTATTAGTATTCCATGCTATATATATATATATATAATTTACAGCAACCGACTGTTATGACTACTGTTTTGACAACCTAAAATTAGTTTAAAATAGCCCATGCCGCTAGAGGCTTTAGCAGCAGGAACTCCTATAGCAAAAATGGTTCCTGTATTGGTTATCGAAATAGTAGTATAGCAATCGATTGCTGTGGATATGGTCCCATATATATATATATATATATATATATATATATATATATATACACACACCAGTTACAATAGTAAAAATGTTATTTAAACACAAATAAGAAAGTGATATGTTAACACAATATATAAAGTAGTGTGTGTTAAGATGTGTAAAAGAGCAGTATATAAATATATTACAGTTTATATATTTCTTACTATTTTTATCACTTTCTACCCCACTCAGAATCTAACTTTGAGAATTTAAGATTAGAAGAGAATTATGGGTAGAATTTGGCTTTTGTTAGATTCGTAAGTTTGGAATGAATGAGATATATCAATATTTATAGGCAATGAGAATTTTAAATAAATGACTAGGATTAAATTGATTTGGAATATTTTGATCTAATGGTTCATATTTCTCCTAATTTTCTTTTCTCTTTCCTATTGATATGGCCTTCAAAATAGTACATAGAATTTTACTTGCCACATAAAAGAAATATTTTGAATGATGTTGAAAAATATATTTTGCATAGTTTTAGGTGAAGTGGAAGGAAAGAGAAAGTACTTTTGTTTTATCTAGGTGAAGAGAGAGAGAGAGAGAGTGATTGCCTTCTTTTTGTTCAACTAAAAAAGATTTGTCTGTTTAAAGCTCATGGAATATGTTCAACTTAGTTTGATTCTAGAATCGTAAAGTTAAGACTTAAAGTACTGATTCTAAGTCTGACTTCGGGAGTTCGGCTTCGGGAGTTCGACCTTGACTAGGGCTTCGACCTTCAAGTTCGAGAGTTCGGGAGCCTTAGGCAATTTTTTTTCCTAGACGAACTTGTTTAATTTTTGGATGCATAAAAGAATTCGAGTCAAAGGGAAAATACCTTTGTGTAATATAAAACCTTATTGAGAGGATTTAGATACTAGTTTTTTCTAAAGATTTTTAATTCTTATTTTGCTATCATCAAAATAATATAATAATTTATATCTTTCAGATCTTATAATTTAGAAATGAGAGAGTACATTAATATATTTAAAATAATATTATTTAATATAAATTTTCAATTATTTTGATTTTTTGATATTCATTAAAACCAAAAAAATATGAATTGCTACTGATATAAAAAATAGGCTATATACGAAAAAAAAATGATATCATAAAAAATAGGTACTGTCACCAAAAGCAGGGACAAAGGCGCATAGGGGTTTGTGGGGTCAATTGACCCCACTGAGTTTTTTTTTGTCTTATAATATATGAAAAAAATTAAAAATTTTAAATGTTATATACAAATTGACCCTACTTTAATATTATTTTAAATGTTATTTACATATATAGAGGAAGCAAGAATGTTATATTGTAAATTTTTTAATATTCGGGGTTGAATTGAAAATTTATAACTTTCTCATTTAAGTCTCAATCTCATATCATTCTTGCTTCCTCTATATATGTATATTCATATAATATTCTTAAATTAATTAATAATCTATTTTATATTATTTTTTAAAAAAATAATTATTTATAAGCAATTTATCTTTAAAAAAGTTTATTAAGGGTCAATAGGGTGTATATATACATGTATATAAATATATATAGAGTTACAATTATTATATTATAAGTGTAATCAAATATATATTTTATATATGCAACCAAAAAGTATAAAATTATTTTTAAAAAATGGGTCAAGGGCGCTGCCCTTGAACTCCCACTAAATTATTTATAAACTCATAATTTAACCATATTGAATTTTAATTCTGGCTTCTTCATTGGCCCAAAGTGACTGGTTCAGTAAAAAATAAAAATAAAATAAAATTACAATTTGATTGAGCACTTATATAAAAAAATTTATCACATAATTTTTTTTTTATAATTAAAAGTAATTTATCATATTGCACCACATTATATCACTGCGCTCTACCAAATGGATACTTGTGTCTGTTCACCGGAGTGGGCAATTATTTTATTAGAGTAAAAAATTTACAATCAAACCCAAATAAGTACAAAATAAGTATTTATGTTATCATTAGGGTTGGTTGGGAGAATTATACACACTTGGCAGTGAGATCTCACACTCCATTTTGGTAGAAGAGTGCAGTGGTGATGTTTAGTGGTTGGTGACACTTTTAAAAGGTTTTTTTTATTGGTTGGTGATGTTTATGTTTGATAAAATTGTGGGATAAAATTGTTTTGACTCACGTGTTTTCTTTTTACGGACTAAGATTTTATTAGTGAAGTTATTTTATTCTTAAAAAGACAGTATGTGAGTTAAAATAATCCGACTCCGTCATTTTTTGACCTAGGGGTGTTAAGTGTCAATGTCCTGAAAGTGTGGGATATAAAGTACAAAATGAGAGTAAATTAGAGAATGCAAATTGCATTTAACTCTTTATTTTTTCAAAACCCTTTTACAATTGTGTAACAAGTACTAATTTTACTTTATTATGACCTTTGTCAAAAGCAATGAATTTAAAAATATGATAATTTTATTACACCACACCTCGCCGCTTCATCAAACAAAAACTCACTATCATACAATCCTTCTAGGGGGATAGGTCCCAGTGACTAGTTCAAATTTTTTTTTTTTGCTCCTAAAATATTTATAATATTTATCTTGATAATTTTTATTTTATTTTATAGAATTCAGTGATTTAGGCGTAATTTGAATGCATGTAAATAATAGTGTTGTACAATTACATCACATGCATCCAAATTAAACCTAAATCACTGAATTATGTAAAAAAAATTGTCAGAATAAATATTATAAATATTTTATGAGTCAAATTTTTTTTTTTGGACCGGTGGCCCAAGAGTTATTGACTCTAATAATAAATACTGTATTGGATGCATTGGAATCATAAGGCCCTAAATTTTAGAAATTTTAATTTCCCCTAAATACTGTGTATTGAGTTGAGAATTGTTATATATGACGATAAATTTATATTATTACTGGATACAATCCCGCGGGTTGCGGCGAGATTATTCATTTTGTTAGAATATATATATATATATATATATATATATATATATATATATATATATATATATATATATATATATATATAATTAAAAATTATTTAGATCAATCACCCATCAATTTGAGATAATATCAAACTGAAATTATGAGATATAATATCAATTTAAAATTGATGCAATTTTGGGATATAATATTAGTTTAGATTTGTATTTATGGGATAATGTCACATTTTTTTTGAGTGATTAAGGAATTTAAAAAATAATAATTTTTTTATATATATTATATAGTATTGTGGTTGAAAATTATTTATAAATAAAAAAATTAAAAATTCAAATTATTGGATAATATCAAATATTTATGTTTCTAGAATTATCTGCAAAAATTGGATAATAAAACAATTCAAAAATCAAATTATTGAATAATATAAATTTGGAATTGCTACAATATTGAGATATAAGCAAATGACAAAAATTTGAAGTTAAATTATTGTGTGAGATTTATCTGCAATTATGAGATAATGTTACATTTATAATTTTTTAATTCCATTCTCACACAAAAAGTGAAAAAAGTACATATTTTTTTGTGAGAATTATATATATCTAAACCAAATTTATATTTGTGTTGAATTATGAGATAATATTACATATTTTTTTGGTGTGAGAATTAACTGTAAAAAAATTTAAAAAACCAAATTATTGGGTAATTACATATTATTATGTCTGTGAGTTATATGCAATTATGAGATAATATAAAAAAAATTACTTTAGATAATTTCAGATTTTTATTTGTCTGTGTGAGAATAGTCTGATTGAGTGTAGTGAAAAAATTATTTAATTTTAATTAGTTTTAAATTATATTTTTTTTGTGAGAGTTATCTGCAATTATATAGGATAATATTACAAAAATTATTATGTGAGAGTTATATACAATTATGGGATAATGTTACATTTAAATTTTTTTAATTCCATACTCACACAGAAAGTGAAAAAAAAAACATATTTTTTTGTGAGAATTATATATATTAAAACCAGATTTATATTTGTGTTGAATTATGGGATAATATTACATATTTTTTTGTGTGAGAATTAATTGTAAAAAAGTAAAAAAACCAAATTATTGGATAATTATATATTTTTATGTGTGAGAGTTAAATACAATTATGGGATAATATTAAAAAAATTAACTTTAAAAAAAATCAAATAATTATTGGGATAATTATGTATTTTTATATTTTATATTTATATGAAATTATATAAAAATCAGATATATATTTGTGGTTATTTTCATATTTTTATGGGATAATATTCAAAAAATAGATTATTGGATAAATATAATAATAAATCAATTGTAATAAATGCTGATAGGATGTTGAGTTAATGTGAACGTGACATATAGCATGTTGTGGTTAAAGTGTACTGCGTTTTAGTGTGTATATATATATATATATATATATATATATATATATATATATATATATATATATATATATATATATATATATATATATATATAATATTTAATAGATTATGGGATAATGTTACATTTTCAATTTTTTAATTCCATACTCACACAAAAAGTAAAAAAAATACATTTTTTTTATGAGAATTATATATATATAAATTCAAATTTATATTTGTGTTGAATTATGGGATAATATTACATATTTTTTGGGTGAGAATTAGTTGTAAAAAATTAAAAAAAAAACAAATTATTGGATAATTACATATTTTTATGTCTGTGAGTTATATGCAATTATGGAATAATATTAAAAAAAAGAAGCTTTAGATTATTTTAGATTTTTATTTGTCCGTGTGAGAATATTCTGATTGAGTCTAGTGGAAAAATTATTCAGTTGTAATTAATTTTAAATTATATTTTTTTGTGAGAGTTATCTGCAATTATATGAGATAATATAAAAAAAATTATTGTATGAGATTTATTTACAATTATGGGATAATGTTATATTTATAATTTTTTAATTCCATACTCACACAAAAAGTGGAAAAAATAAATATTTTTTGTGAGAATTATATATATATATAAATCAGATTTATATTTGTGTTAAATTATGGGATAATATTATATATTTTTTTGTGTAAGAATTAGTTGTAAAAAAATAAAAAATAAAACAAATTATTGGATAATTATATATTTTTATGCATGAGAGTTATATGCAATTATGGGATAATATTAAAAAATATTAACTTTAAAAAGAATCAAATAATTATTGTGAGAGTTATATTTTTATATGTGAGATTTATATGCAATTATATAAAAATCAGATATATTTTTGTGGTTATTTTCATATTTTTATGGGATAATATTCAAAAAATAGATTATTGAATAAATATAATAATAAATCAATTGTAATAAATGTTGATAGGAAGTTGAGTTAATGTGAACGTGACACATAGCATGCTGTGGTTAAAGTGTACTGCATTTTAATATATATATATATATATATATAATATTTAATAGATTATGGGATAATGTTACATTTACAATTTTTTAATTCCATACTCACACAAAAAGTAAAAAAAAATACATTTTTTTGTGAGAGTTATATATATATATAAATTCAAATTTATATTTGTGTTGAATTATGGGATAATATTACATATTTTTGGGGTGAGAATTAGCTATAAAAAATTAAAAAAAAATAAATATTTTGAAAAATTACATATTTTTATGTCTGTGAGTTATATGCAATTATGGAATAATATTAAAAAAAAAAAAAAGAAGCTTTAGATGATTTTAGATTTTTATTTATCCGTGTGAGAATATTCGGATTGAGTGTAGTGGAAAAACTATTCAGTTATAATTAGTTTTAAATTATATTTTTTTGTGAGAGTTATCTGCAATTATATGGGATAATATTCAAAAAATTATTGTGTGAGATTTATCTACAATTATGGGATAATGTTACATTTATAATTTTTTAATTCCATACTCACACAAAAAGTGGAAAAAATAAATATTTTTTTGTGCGAATTATATATATATATATATAAACCAGATTTATATTTGTGTTAAATTATGAGATAATATTACATATTTTTTTGTGTGAGAATTAGTTGTAAAAAAGCAAAAAAAATAAATAAATTATTGGATAATTATATATTTTTATGAGTGAGAGTTATATGCAATTATGGGATAATATTAAAAAATATTAACTTTAAAAAGAATCAAATAATTATTGTGAGAGTTATATTTTTATATGTGAGATTTATATGCAATTATATAAAAATCAGATATATTTTTGTGGTTATTTTCATATTTTTATGGGATAATATTCAAAAAATAGATTATTGAATAAATATAATAATAAATCAATTGTAATAAATGTTGATAGGAAGTTGAGTTAATGTGAACGTGACACATAGCATGCTGTGGTTAAAGTGTACTGCATTTTAATATATATATATATATATATATATATATATATATATATATATATATATATATATATATATATATATATATATATATAATATTTAATAGATTATGGGATAATGTTACATTTACAATTTTTTAATTCCATACTCACACAAAAAGTAAAAAAAAAATACATTTTTTTGTGAGAGTTATATATATATATATATAAATTCAAATTTATATTTGTGTTGAATTATGGGATAATATTACATATTTTTGGGGTGAGAATTAGCTATAAAAAATTTAAAAAAAATAAATTATTGGATAATTACATATTTTTATGTCTGTGAGTTATATGCAATTATGGAATAATATTAAAAAAAAAAAAGAAGCTTTAGATGATTTTAGATTTTTATTTATCCGTGTGAGAATATTCGGATTGAGTGTAGTGGAAAAATTATTCAGTTATAATTAGTTTTAAATTATATTTTTTTGTGAGAGTTATCTGCAATTATATGGGATAATATTCAAAAAATTATTGTGTGAGATTTATCTACAATTATGGGATAATGTTACATTTATAATTTTTTAATTCCATACTCACACAAAAAGTGGAAAAAATAAATACTTTTTTGTGCGAATTATATATATATATATAAACCAGATTTATATTTGTGTTAAATTATGGGATAATATTACATATTTTTTTGTGTGAGAATTAGTTGTAAAAAAGCAAAAAAAATAAATAAATTATTGGATAATTATATATTTTTATGAGTGAGAGTTATATGCAATTATGGGATAATATTAAAAAATATTAACTTTAAAAAGAATCAAATAATTATTGTGAGAGTTATATTTTTATATGTGAGATTTATATGCAATTATATAAAAATCAGATATATTTTTGTGGTTATTTTCATATTTTTATGGGATAGTATTCAAAAAATTGATTATTGGGTAAATATAATAATAAACCAATTGTAATAAATGCTTGTGAAAAATTGTGTTAATTTGAGTGTAACACATGATAGCCTGTGGTTAAAGTGTACTGCGTTTTAATATATAAAATAGATTTCATTCTTTCTATTATATAGGTCATTTTAAATTATTATTTTTTCAAATTATAAGTGGTGTGCTGTCACAGGCACCCAAAAATAAAATCTTACTTTTGAAAAATATTAATATAGTAGTGCAAGTAAGAGTCGATCCCACAGAGAATGATTAATTTAATTTTATGTTTTGTAAACCAAAATTGGGAGATTTTTAATTTAAGAAACAATGAAATTAATTAAAATAAATATGCAAGTAATTTAATAAATTAAATCCGAATAAAAAGCCTTGGTTTAAGTTAACATCTACCATCAATAATGTACAACTGATCATTAATGCAAGAATAAATCAATTATTATTTTGAACATTCACTGTAGAAAGAACTATTCGCAGGTGGAATAATTTTTCTCATCTCTCCTTAATTTTAGTTAAGTAGACACACGCGTTCTAAATTATCCTTACTACTAAATAACATCCGACACGTGCGAAAGATTTAATTTAATAGTAGCTTTAAGTAATAGAGAGATCGTTGGACTAAACAACACAAGCCACGCGTTTGCATTTAATTTAGATGAACATTATTTCTAAGATAAAAAAATCTTTTGATCTGTAAAATAATTATTAAACTTAGTTGCTTCACAAACAGCAGTAGATTAATACGAATAATAAACTAGTATGCATCCTAGCAATTAAACAAATCAATCATAAAAATTAATCACAGAAAAATATCCAATACTCAAAATATAAACTGAATAATTAAAATAAATTAGATTTCACAGTGTATAAATGTTGATGACTTCAATCACTTAAACCAAGAAAAATAATTTAGCTACACATAGCAGTAAAAAACACCAAAGAATAGAAGAGAGAAGTTTTTCTAATGAAAGTTATATATTGGAGTGTATCTCAAACCCTCTATTTATAGGCTACATAATCGTCCTAACCCTAATAGGATTTATTATTTCCAAACCCTAATAGGATTTAAAATACAAAATAAAATAAATACAAAATTCTTATTTATTTTTCCAATTCCAAATATGTTATGGATTCCATTTAATTTACTGTTGTTGGAACGGAAAACACACGCCTGTTATAAAGAAAAAATCTGCTGCATTGGCACACGCGTCTAGGCTCCACACGAAAAAAGAAAAAAATCACAGCTGCCTGCTACTGTTAGTGCATGTATCCCACGCGCCTGTTGCTACCCAACAAAGCTCGCGCATTGCACGGGCGTCTTCAATCTGCTGTCCCAACTTCTAAACGACGTCGTGCTGTGTCCGGCTGCTTCTCCTTTAGCGCGCATGGGGCGGACACCATTTTCAGATTTATTACAGTTCCTGCCATCAGCTTCCAATTATTTACCATTTGCCATTTGTTTTGATTTTCCTATAAAACAAAATAAAAATTAAATAAAAATAATATAAAAATGTATAAAATTAAATAAATTACCTAAAATACTAAAAATACTCAAAAATTCATAAATAATTAAGTCTAAAAATATCCAATAAATAGATATAAAATTGACTTATTAAATACACTCACACTTAACTCTTTGCTTGTCCTCAAGCAAAATAAGAATAAAAATTAAAAATAATAACCAAACAACTTACTCGAACAACAGATTAATATAAATTTTAATATTAGCCTCAAAGATTTTTTAAATGATAACTCAAAGAAAATTTCAAAACCATGCAAAATCTAGAAATTCAACATATTTATTAATCTTACTTTACTTAAGACCCTTCGTGTGTGTGTGAATCCAAATGTATCAAACTAATCAAAACTCAGATAAGCTTTGGTCATTAATTACCTTATAAAAGACATTCAACAAAACTCAATATACTTATTTTTCATATTACTCTTTGTAAATATAGACAAATATATACCAGAAGATCAAAATGCTTTTAATTAATGAAACTCACTAGATTATTAATATCAATTTTTCAAATATTTTTTCAATTTTTCCCTTTTAATGGGTGCATTTTATGCTCCATCCCATTTTTTTCTTTCTTCCTTTCCTTTTTTCTCTTTTCTTTTTCAGTGAGTGCATTTTATGCTCCATCTCACTTTTTCATGTGTTTATGAGTGAGTGCGTTTTACGCTCCATCTTAACCTATCATATAATTTTTTTTCCTTCAATAATAATCCTAGAAAAATTACCTAAATCATTTCCTCCAAATTATATTTTGCCTTATATTTCACTTCAAATAATGATCAAATAAGATATAGAGTTCAAAAATATCTTCCATAAGTATTTAACCATATAAACATTCTCTTTATTAGAACTAGCTCAAACAAATGAATACAAGTGCATAAAAATTAAGGATCTCAAATATAGTAAATACTAATAATAGGTCAAAAATTCAGTCTAAGCAAAAATTTATCCATTTTCCAAAAGTTGTTAAATCAAATCAAAAATTTTATCATTGGCTAAAAATTTAAAATTCAATTAACTCATTGCTCAAGTAACACATCCTAAAAATAAAAAACTACCCCATTTTCGAAGGAAATACGGTTACACTTAGCATGTGCAACAAGCCTTTAAACCTCAAGGTTACCCCAAGTGGACGAGTTTTGTCTCATGAAGGTTTGTAGTGAATTTATCTACAAAATTCAAATTTTCAAAATTTTCAAAATTTCCTAAAATAACCAAAATCCTAAATCCCTTCCCCCACACTTAAAATTTACATTGTCCCCAATGTAAAATAAAATGCAAAGAAAAATCACAAATAACTAAACTATAAATACTAAAATAAAACAAAAGAAAATTATACTCTCCTTGGGTTGCCTCCCAAGCAGCGCATTTGTTTATTATCATTGGCTTGACAATATGCTTAAACACTACGTCACTCATATTCCTCTTGAATTTTGACAATCTCATCCATCTTTACTTCATTTATCATGGACTTGTTCAAACTCTCTTGCAGTGGATATGAATGTTTTACTCATTCTTCAATGAATTGACATTTGAGATGATTAGGGAGAAGCTTCAAATCTGAAATGGAATCCTGCAAAACAGAAGGCTAAGACTTCTTGTTAAGAATTGGTAAGTCAAAATATGGATCATTACCTACTTTCGGAGATCCATTCACAACCGCAACAGTTTCATTCAAGTCATCATTTTCATCAGCTTTAGAAATTTTCTGTGCCAAAGAATCAATCACATCAACAGAATAAATAGAATTAGGACATTTCATGGCATCAAAAATATTAAACTTAATAATTTCGCCATCAAACTCCATTATCGGTGTACCACTATGAACATCGATATTAGTTTTTTATATCTTTAAGAAAGGTCTTCATAACAAAATAGGAGCATTTTGATCACCATTCTCCATATCAAGGACATAAAAATCAGTAGAAAAAATTAAATTATTTACTTGCATAAGAACATCCTCTACTATACCCTTAGGATAAGCGTTAGATCTATCAGCTAACTGAATCACAGTACCAGTTCTATTTAAAGGTTCAAGTTTCAAAGAAGCATATATAGAATATGACATGACATTAATGGATGCTCCTAAGTCTAACATGACTTTTTCAAATCTAGTGTCATCTATCTTGCAAGAGATAGTAAACATTACTGAATTTTGGCACTTAGTAGGGAGTTTTCTTTGAATTATTGTCGACACATTCTTTCCTACTCGTATCTTTTCATATCTTTTAAGTGCTTGTTTTCTCTTGTGTGTACACAATTCTTTTAGAAATCTAGCAAAACGAGATATTTGTTTAATAGCATCTAACACTGAAATATTTACCTCGCATTTATGGAAAATTTCATATAAATTTGAATTTTTCTCATACTTTCTTTTTTCTATTAAAGCAAGAGAAAAATGGGGTATCGGTTTATAATCAGAGAGAGGTGAAAATTTATGTATAGGGGTACCACTGTCGCCTAGAACATGGTCGTCCTCTTTATTGCTATCTGCTTCTGTATTGTCTGTTTTTGCTTTGCTTCGCTCTTTCGGTGCAGAATATGTCTTTTTTGGAGTTCCTATCTCTTTACCGCTTCTCAATGTGATTGCACTAACATTTGCTTTTGGATTCATCACTGTTTGAGAGGATAATTTTCCAGAATTTTGTGCCTCCAATCTACTGATTGCAATTGCCATTTGTCCTATCTGTGTTTCCAAATTCTGCATATTTGCCTTCGTTTCCTGTTGAAATTGCAAAGTGTTGGTGCTGAGTTGTTTTACTATATCCTCTAAAGACATATTAGAATGAGATGATTGGCCCTGTTGTGTGTTGGGATACGGCTGCTTGTATGGTTGATAGCTTGCGAAATTCTGATTTGTGGGTTGATTCACTTGTGAATTTTCATAGCCGAAATTAGGATGATCTCTCCAACCTGAGTTATACGTGTTCGAATAAGGATTATATCTCCTTCGTGGTTGATCAGGGAAATTACCTGTTGCATTTACTTGTTCATAGGACTCCTCTTGAATAGTAGGGCACATATCCGTTAGATGTCCTACTACCACACAAATTTCGCAAGCTTTCACTTGTTGTGTATTATCTACAGTCATTTGATGAACAAAAGAGGTTAAACTATCAATTCATTGCTCAAGGGAAGAAATATTTATCTAATTGACATTCTTAGATGGAAAATCAAGTCTGGTGCTAAATTGTTGGGAATTAGCCGCCATGTTTGCAATCAAGTTCCTTGCAGCTTCGGGAGTCTTATCCACTAAAGCTCATCCACTATCAATCACGCTTCTATCAGTAGACATGAGTCCTTCATAAAAATATTGGATAAGGAGTTGCTCGTTGATTTGATGGTGGGGACAACTTGCACATAATTTCTTAAATCATTCCCAATACTCGTATAGGGTTTCTCTATGGTTCTGTCTTACACCGCAAATGTCTTTTCTGATATTGGCTGCCCGTGAAGCGGGAAAATATTTTTTCAAGAATAGTCTTTTCATCTCTTCCCATGTGGTGATGCTTCCGGAGGGTAGGTAGTAGAGCCAATCCTTAGCCAAGTCTTTTAAGGAGAGTGGAAAAGCTCTTAGATTGATTTGCCTTTCAATCACTCCAGAAGGTTTCAGACTTGTGCAGACCATATGAAATTCCTTTAAATATTTGTGAGGATCTTCACCTGCAAGGCCATGAAAATTGAGCAATAGATGTATTAGACCAGATTTTAATTCAAATGAAGTGTTAGCATCTAAATTAGGAAAAGTTATGCTTAAAGGCTGATGGTTCAAATCAGGGGCCGCAAGCTCTTTCAAAGTTCGATTTCTAGCCATGATTTTTATCCTTAACCTGCACAACTCAAATAAAATATGAAAACTAGAAAAATATAAAATCTAAAAAAAAAAAGAAGAAGAATAAATAAATTAAAATAAAATTTACAAAAGCACAAAAATAAATAAAATCAATCCCTGGCAACGGTGCCAAAATTTAGTGTGCTGTCGCAGACACCCAAAAATAAAATCTTAATTTTGAAAAATATTAATGTAGTAGTGCAAGTAAGAGTCAATCCCACAGAGAATGATTAATTTAATTTTTTTGTTTTATAAACCAAAATTGGGGGGGTTTTAATTTAAGAAACAATGAAATTAATTAAAATAAATATGCAAGTAATTTAATAAATTAAATCAGAATAAAAAGTCTTGGTTTAAAAGTTAACATCCACCATCAAGAATTTACAACTGATCATTGATGCAAGAATAAATCAATTATTATGAGAAAAATTATCCTACTCATGATCTAGAGTTAGCAGCAGTCATTTTCGCGTTGAAGATCTGAAGACACTACTTGTATGAAGAGAAAGTGGATATCTATACGGATCATAAAAGTCTCAAGTATTTCTTCACTCAGAAGGAACTTAATATGTGACAACGACGTTGGCTTGAGCTGTTGAAGGATTACGACCACACAATCCAGTATCACCCGGGAAAGGCGAACATTGTAGCTGACGCTTTGAGCAGAAGATCTTATGCGAGTACAAGTGCACTACTGACAACACAAAAACGTATTTTGTATGACTTGCAAAAGATGGAGATAGAGCTAAAAACACCAATGACCCACTTAAAGATTGCGCACGTACGAGTAGAATCAGCTTTAATTGATAAAATTAAAGCTGCTCAAGCTACTGATCCGAAGCTGATGAATATGATGAAAAAAGTACAAGAAGGTACTATTCCTGAGGCAAAAATCGACGAGAAAGGAATACTTCGAGTTAACTCTCGACTCTGTGTTCCTAACGATCCTGAATTGAAGCATAAAATCATAATGGAGGCACACAACACGCCGTTTGCAATCCACCCAGGAGGTACCAAGATGTATCGAGATCTTCGACATACATTTTGGTGGAACAATATGAAAAGAGAGATTGCAGAGTTTATCTCAAGGTGCCTAACTTATCAACGTGTTAAGGTAGAGCATCAAGTACCTAAAGGTCCATTGCAATCACTTGAGATTCCTGAATGGAAGTGGGAACACATCAATATGGACTTCGTGACGGGTTTTCCCAAAGTTTCTCAAGGCTTAGATACAATTTGGGTAATCGTAGATAGATTGACCAAATCCGCTCATTTCTTGCCTATACGGGAAAACTTTTCACTTGAACGTCTTACCGGTATATACATAAATGAGATTATGAGATTGCATGGCATGCTAGTTTTCATAGTTTCTGATCGAGATCCTAGATTCACTTCACGCTTTTGGATCAGTCTACAAAAAGCTATGGGCACTGAACTACGTTTTAGTTCTGCATATCATCCTCAAACGGACGGACAATCAGAAAGGACGATCTAGACCCTCGAAGATCTTTTGAGACTTTGCGTACTAGACTTCAAAGGAAGTTGGGATAAGTACTTGCCATTGGTTGAATTTTCCTACAACAACAGTTACCAAGCAAGTATAGGTATGACTCCATTTGAGGCTTTGTATAAAAGGAAGTGTCGCTCTCCAATATGTTGGAACGAGGTAGGAGAAGCAAAATTGTTGGGACTTGAGTTGGTACGCTTGACAACAGAAAAGATCCAAATGATCCGACAACGAATACAGACTGCGCAAGAACGACAAAAGAGTTATGCTGATCTTCATCGGAGAGATGAGAGATTCAACGTCGAAGATCATGTATTCTTATGTGTTTCTCCATGGAAAGGAGTTACGAGATTCGGAAAGAGAGGAAAGCTCAACCCTCGATTTATTGGCCCATTTGAAATCCTCGATCGAGTAGGCACCGTAGCCTACAGACTAGCCTTACCGCTAAGTATGTCCCGCATCCATAACATTTTTCACATATTTATGTTACGAAAATATGTGAAGGACCCACACCACGTCATTGAGTTAGAACCGGACATTATAGCAGAGGATTTAACGTACGAGGAAGTACCTGTTATGATCCTAGATAAGAATGAGCAGATCCTACACTCAAATATTATACCTCAAGTCAAGGTTTTATGGAGGAACCAAGATATTGAGGAAATGACTTGGGAGCTAGAATCTGAAATGAAGTCTAAGTATCCATACCTTTTCCGAATGCCAGGTACGTCAATTTCGGGGACGAAATTTTATAAGGAAGGGAGGTTGTAAGACCCCGAATTTTATGAAATACAAAATTTAATTTTTCTTCATATATATTTTTTCATGAAACAGTAAGTGGTTAAATTGATAAAGTAAAAAGTTAAGGATGTTATGTGCAAATTTTATTTTGTCGGACAATATTCGTTTTGTCGGGGAATATTCGATCGTACGACGGCGCCGAAATAACTAATCATTGGTGGACCCCACAACATAATATTTGTCGGATATAGAAAATGACATAAGTAACCTTTTAAATAAAAATAATCAACGGTGTTATCACTTTTAAACTGTTAAAATACCGGTGATAAAAGAATAATAGCTTACGGTAATTTATGGTATTTTACTATAGCGCGCGATATTCTACAGTAGCACAAGGTATTGTGCGGTGTTTATATTATTGAACTGATAAAATGGTTATTACACAGTATTTGCATTATTGACACCGTAACTGTTGCACATCATTTCATCAATAATTGTCACTGTATAATATTTTATGTTATTAATTCAATAATTGTTGTTACGCATTATTTTATTTAATTGAATCAATAATTGTCATTACACAGTGTGTTACATTATTGAACCAAATATTTATCACTGTAGCAAATATACAGTATTAAATATTATTAAATTAATATTTTATCAGTAACATGTTCTTAAATTATTGTTATCATAGTTGTGGCATTACTCGAATTATTGTATACTTAATGAGTAGTTTGTTTTTAATAATAATTTATATTGTGAATAGTAAGAAACATGTGGACCCATTGGTGGGGCCCACATGAGTTGATGAAGTTTGAAATTGGAGAAATTATACGTAGAAGCAAAAAAAAAAAAAAAAAAAAGCACAAGGCTGCTGCACTGCCAATAACCACCACCAACCATGCACAGTATTTTTTTTTATTTTCCTATAAATAATTTGCTCAGCTGAATAGAAAAATCACACCTAAAACATAAAATTTTTCTATAAGAATTTTATGAGTTTTCTCTGAGAATAGTAAGATTATCTTGAGTGTTTGAAAGCCAAAAGGAGTGCATGAATTTTTCAAGTTGATCAACCTCATTTAAATTAATATCCAGTCACGTGTTAAGGTAAGGGGTATCATTCTTTTCATCATCATAAATGGTATTATTTTCTTACCTGTAAGGGATGTCATTTTCTTTCATACTTTTAAAGTTACTACTGTAAGGGATTATCATTCTTTGACTCTCAAAAATAATATCGTCTCTTTTTTACTCATAAGATGTGTCATTTATTTCCATGTATTAAATTGTGGGAATAACCTTACGGCGCGGATTACCGCCTGTTGGTGAATAATCTTTCGTATTCACTCCTTATTAATCTTTGAGAATAACCTTACTACGCGGATTACTGTCTGTTTGGTGAATAACTCTTCGTATTCAAATTTTATTAAATTGTGGGAATAACCTTACTGCGCGGATTACCTCTTGTTGGTAAATAATCCTTTTGTATTTATTTCTTATTTGTCTCTTATGGAAATAATTGGTCTATACGAATTATCACATGACACTTTTATTCCATATTCGTTTGTAATAGGGTAGAGCATGGTGCGGTTTGAAGCCAAAACCGCCCATGAAACCGCTTAAGTGCGGTTTGACAAATCCAAAACCGCGTATGAAACCGCAAGGTGCGGTTTTATAAAAGGTGGTGCGGTTTTATTTGGGTGCGGTTTTGGTTTTAAAACCAATTATACATATACGTATTGAAAAATATATTTTATATTATTGATGGCAATAAATTACTCTAAGAAAATTCTTGGAAACATACTCATATTTTTACATAAACACAAGTCCAAATGTCCAATGCACTTACATTAGTTGCAATAAAAAGACAATCAACTTAATTGCAATAAACAAACAATTAATTAATTAAGATAAAACAGTAATTGAACACAAAATTTGCAATATCCTTTCATCATCATTTGTTACAAAAAATCCCCATAGTCACATTGCAGCATGGCAAACAACATCTTTTCATCATCATTAACCAGTAGTCCAGCATCAAGTAAACCACAACATTAACAGCAGTTGCAAACTGAAACACAAGGCAGAATTTTCAATTTTATGTATGCTACAACATTAACAACATCCTTAATTGATGTATGCTAAGTTGCCAAAGCTGCCATTGGTTTGAAACAGAAGTCTACTAAAATTCACAAAAAGAACATGCTCCAAGCATACTTGAAATTTGACTTGAGAATTAATAGATTTTTCTTATGTTGTCAAAAGGTTTCAACGAGTGAAACAGAAGTCCGCTAAAATTCACAAAAAGAACACATGTTCCAAGCATACTTGAAATTTGACTTAAAAATTAATACACTTTTCTTATGTTGTCAAAAGGTTTCAACGAGACAAGTAAAGAGAGAGCGCCACAAATTAATGACAACTAAATATGGTAGGATCTCAAGGTCCCCTACTTTCTAACTTCTACAAAATTATACTCGATAATATTAATAGCAGCATATAGCAGAGGAGGAACAACACTCCAAGAATAGAGGTGGAAGTAGTAGAACATCATAAATTAGCCAACTTTGGTAATTATAAAAATTGTGAAAGCATTCAGCGATCTATGCAAGAACGTGACAACATTCTAATCCGGAGAATATGGGTAAAAAACTTATCCTTTTTGAAGAAACTTCAACTAAGAAAATATGGAACAACACTGAGGCAGCCACTTAAATATTATGAAGGATAAGAATGATTGTAGTACAACCTTAACTATGTTATACATCAGCTGAGTAGTACTACTGGATAAAAAAAGCAATATGCAAAACAAAAACCTCATAAACCAACAAAATCTTCTCAACACTGAATAACATAAAGAAGAGGTACTCAATAAGAAGTTGACAGAAGCATATGCAGTCGCATTTAAGGAGAGTCCCCCTTTATCAGAACTTTCTTTTTTTGGCCTCAATGATGACTGTGAATCTGTATAAGTCAAGCAATAACTCAAGAGTCAGAAAAAAATAAAAACTTGCAGTGCATCAAAATTGTGACTGGGCAGAGACTAGAGAGTTCAATTTCATGTAGTTTTCGCGATGAATCTGAAAAAGTTCAAAAGAATGTCTCATTCAAACTAAGGAAAGGAAACACAGGTTCTGCTCTCACAAATAAACTCTAATGCATTAACAAGAGAAAATGAAACATTTCTAACGAAGACTCAATTGTATGTGTAGCATCTAAAATCTGTGTAGAATTGGGAATGGGATTTTCTTGCAACTCTGAAACAATAAGAAGCAAAGAAAAGAAAGAGAAAAGGGTTAGTTACCTTGCAGGAAGAAATTCGAACTTTTCTTGATAAAGGATTTCAAGATTGGTTACATTATATCTTTAAAAAAAATCTAAAATAGCTATGTATTTTACTTTTGTAGTTTCTCCAAATTACAAACAAGTTAGTCTAAAATATTCACAGATGAAAACAAAGATCACTAACAGACAAAAAAGTTCAACATCAAACAAAAAAGAACAAAAATAAATATAAGTTTAAGAATATAATTATTGTGTGAGATATCTAATTTAAGTTTATATACAATTATGGTGTGAGATCCCTTTGTCCCAAAATCCCGGTCCCCCATTATTGTATTAGAGCCCCATTTAAACCTTCAGCCATCCCGAAATCATTTTCACCACCCCAACCTAATCTTACTGCCCCATAACAACCCCCAACCTAGACTAATTTTCATAACCCATTGTTCTTCACCTTAAACCTTAAATCCAAAACCCGATACTGTTACCAGCCACCATAATCACAACCGTAGCCCCAATCCCAAATTACATGTGTCTCTCCACCACAATCTGCTGCTCTAAATCAACCCCAAATTCCCTAAACCCTAGCAGCCTCCCTGAAGTAAACACACCGAAAAGTACTCACCTTTGCAGCTGCCGTTGCGTCGCCGGCTTCCTTGGCTGGCGCCAGAGTCTCTCTCACTCTGTCTTGTGTTGTGCCACTTGTGTGAAGAACAAACCCTGTGAGATCACCCAATGCTCGCATCAATGAGTAAAAAACTAAGAATTACCTAGTAATTAGAACTTAGAAGACTTACAATTGGAATGAGGTTGAGCTGGAAGCCTGGAAATACAAATCAATCCATAGAAGAAAAAGGTACATGAGGGATGACTGCTGAGGAAGATAAGATACGTCAAAGAGAAAGGATCGGAGGAAGAGGTGAAGCCGTGAAGATTGACGAGAGGAGGAACCGAGGAAGAGGCGCAACAGTGAAGAGACGGGAAGAGGCGCAGCAGTGAAGACTGGGAATGAATCTAGGGCTTGGTTAATGTTATATATAAAACTCAAAACGACGTAGTTTTGTTTATTAGCTAGCCATAACTACGGTTCGATTTTACAGGTGCGGTTTGGACCAAAAACCGCACCCAACCCGCAATTTCGGTTTTTTAACCACTTTAAAACCGTCGTAAGCGCCGCAACCGTTGTGTCAGACCCCAAATTTTATGAAATACAAAATTTAATTTTTCTTTATATATATTTTTTTCCTGAAATAGTAGGTGGTTAAATTAATAAGGTTAAAAGTTAAGGATGTTATGTGTAAATTTTATTATGTCGGACAATATTCGTTTTGTCGGGGAATATTTGATTCGTACGACGGCGCCGAAATAACAAAATAATGGTGGACCCCCACAACGACTTATTGTCGGATATAGAAAGCGACATACGTAACCTTTTCAAATAAATATAGTCAACGGTATAATCATCTTGAACTGTTAAAATATCCGGTGGTAAAGGAATAGTAACATACGGTATTACATAGTAGCACACGGTATTGCACAGTAGCACACGGTATTACACAAGTAGCACACGGTATTACACAGTGTTTCATATTATTAAACTGATAAAGTGGTTATTGTACTATATTGACTTTATTGAACCAATAATTGTCACATGCATAATAATTCATATTATTGAGTTGATAATTGTCACAGTAGCATATGCATAATAATTCATATTATTGAGTTGATAATTGTCACAGTAACGTGTTATTTTCTTATCTATTTTTAGCATTATTGTTATATCTTTTATGATATTGATTAAACTGTTGTATTCTATTATTAGTTGATTTTCCTGTTTATCTAACTCGAAAAGCCAACTACACTGCATTTACAACAATTAACTATAATAATGAATAATTGTGAATTATTGTTGAATAATTGAATTGATAAAGTTATTTGTTTTTATTATGATAAATTATATAAAGTTATTTGTTTTTATTATGATAAATTATATAAAGTTGTTTGTTTTTATATATAAAGTTAATTGATTTATTTAAAGTTAGTTGTTTTATATATAAAGTAAATTGAATGGTATAGATTAAAAGATGATCTTTAAATGAATGGTTTAGATTAAGGAGATCTTGAAAGATGAAATGAGTGGTATGGATTAAACATTATCTTGAAATATACGGTTTGGATTAAATTAGGAAATCTTGGTGATGATAAGATTTTTTGCTATAAATAGAGGCATTAACTTAAGGATTTTTCATAAAAACTTCCTTGCTTATTCTTTCTTTCACTCTCCAAATATTTCTTTGTATAAGTTCTCTTTAAGTGTGCTAAAGTCATCTTGAGTATTTGTAAAGATCTGTAAGTGTATGAGTTCATATCTAGTCACGTGTTAAGGTAAGGGATACCGTCTTTTTCATCTTCCATTATTCAAACTTACTATGGTAAGGGTATATCAATATTTGATTCTCGAAAATAATATCTTTTCTTTCTTACTCATAAGATGTGCCATTTATTTTCATGTATTAAATTGTGGGAATAACCTTATGGCGCGGATTACCGCCTGTTGGTGAATAACCTTTCGTATTTATTTTCATGTATTAAATTGTGGGAATAACCTTACGGCGCGGATTACCGCCTGTTGGTGAATAACCTTTCGTATTTATTTCCATGTATTAAATTGTGGGAATAACCTTACGGCGCGGATTACCGCCTGTTGGTGAATAACCTTTCGTATTCATTCCTTATTAATCTCCGAGAATAACCTGACTACGCGGACTACCGCATGTTTGGTGAATTACTCTTCGTATTCATTTCTTATTTGTCTCTTGTTGGTAAAGTTTCCTGAAATGATTATATATTCTTTAATAGTTTGCGCTTCATCTAATATCATTTCAACTGAACCTTCCTATTTTTCTAAATCTTTCTATTGAACCTTAACTGTTATTCTGAACTGTGGATCTTAAATATCATTGTTGAATTTTAGTCCACATCATGTTGGCAATTTGGACATTGTTTGAATCTGCACAAAGTAAAGTCATAAACTTTCGATATTTATTGATCATACTGTTTCTTCTGATTCATCATCTATATCACGGCTGTTATTCTAATCATCAAGAACCATGTTGTTGGGAATATCTGTGGCATGGGGCACAGTTGATAGGATAAAGGCGATATAATTATTGTGTCTTTTAGGGCACGTGGTGAATATTCTCTTTGGCCTGGGGCAAAGATGAACTGTTGTTGGTATGATTATGGCCAAAGGCTGAAAACTGGTATAATCATTACCGTTGGGTTATATTTGAATATCTTTGGCTCGTAATGCAAAGATGAACTATTGACTGGCATGATTAAAATCAGGAACTGAAAATTTATATTATCATGACCAGCGGTGTTTAAGATGATAAAAGTTGATGATGTTTTTCCTAAAAATTGAAGCGAGTGGACATTATAGTCTGCATTATTCTTCTAGTAGATTGCTCATTCCGCTGCTATTATTGATACAAAGCTTATTGTCTATTATATTCAATTAAGAACTCATCTATTGAAGGCTAATGATAATTTATTTGTCGTTATCTTAGTCATGATATTTCTTACTGGGCTATTTGAGCTCACCCTTTCTTTTGTTCCATTGTTTTTCAGAAAAAGAGAGAGTAGCCGGGTCTAGCGGGGGAATGGAGTGACGGTCCGAGTGATAACTATTGTAGTATTCACATGTTGTATATAGTGTGGAAATAATAGTGAAGATTTAGTTGTGTATTATTAAGTTTTGCATTTCTGTTCTATGTACTATTTGTATTAAAGATTATGTATTTTATGGCGTCTCAAATTTGGTTATGTAGGCCTAGATTTGGGGGCGTCACATTTGGTATCCAAGCTTAGGGATATGATCTTTAATGGAGATCTGGGGTAGAAGTAGGAGGAGAGAGACGAATAGATTACGTCATTAGTATGTCCTACATAAAATTTTGTTATCTAATAAGTTGGCTTGAATGTGGGGACAGGAAGTGACGAGTCAGTTTATTTAACTAACCTTTATCTTATGACCGCAGTTAAGAATGACTTCTGAAAATCAGGGAATGAATTATCCACTGCCCGAGGCGAACGTAGCTGAGAATCAGGAAGCTACAAACAATCCTCCTGCAGCTTCAGAAAATAATGCTGGTGACCATGCAAATCAGAATGGTTTCTTTAGAAACTTCATGCAATTTATCCAAAATCAGCCAAGGGGAGGTCGTAACGATGGAAACGCTGATAATTCAAGGATTGTCACCGTTAAACAATTTAAAGAGTTGGGACCACCTGAATTTTTCGGGAAGCCTGAACCACTCAAAGCGAAGGCATGGTTAAAGCAAATGACAAAAATCATTGATGTTCTGCGATGTGCAGATGATCAGAAGGTGCCATTCGCCACCTTTATGTTTCGAGGGGAGGCAGACCATTGGTGGGAGGCAGTAAAACATATCCATCATTCGGCTCTCGAAATGTCTTGGCTGGAATTCAAAGAGCTGTTCAACGAAAAGTATTTTCCAGAAAGCATCCGCCATATGAAAGAGGTGGAGTTCATAAAACTAGAGCAAGGAAATATGTCTGTTTCACAATATGAAGCTAAGTTTGCCGAACTATCTCGTTTCGCGACTCATCTAGTGGATGACGAAGCACGGATGAGTCGGATGTTCTTACGAGGTTTGAGATTCGAAATTCGTCAACAGCTTAGCTCTCATAAATTGACCTTGTATTCAGATGTTGTCGACAGGGCTCAAAGGGTAGAGCAAACAGATGAAAAATTGCAGCCAAGAGTCAATGATCAGCGTAGAGAGAGAAATGACAACAACCACAGGAACGAGAACCATAAGGGAGGTAACCAGCACTTCGGTAGTAATCACGCATCGAATAATAGAAGAAGAGAATCCAGTGGAAATAATTTCAAGAGAAAGAGATTCCATAATGATTATGGAAGAACACCAGCACCAGTACCAGCACCGGCACCAGTACCAAGGGGAGGAGATCGACCACCGGTAAGATGTTACAAGTGTGGTCAGGAGGGCCACATCAGCCTAAACTGTACTCAACAGTCCAAGTTGTGCTACAGTTGCGGAAAAGAAGGTCATATGGCTCGATTTTGTCCTATTTCAAAATCAAGTCCAGCTGCAATGATGGTACCAAAAGCTAGCATGAATAAGGGAAAATCTGTAGTTCAAGGGAGAGCTTTTATTGTGACGTCCCAAATGGCACGAAACCCGAACGAGGTGATAACCGGTAAGCTATTCATAAATTCTCATGAAGTCTATGCCCTGTTAGATACTGGTTCTACCCATTCTTTTGTCTCACCTACATGTGCTCAACGATTAAACTTAACTCTTGACAATTTGGACTTTGACTTATCAGTTGAAACCCCATTAGGAGTAATAGCCATTACATCTACGGTATATAAATCTTGCTTAGTTCAAATCAATAGCCTTATATTACCCGTTGACCTTATCTCATTGGAAATGCATGAATTTGATATGATTTTAGGAATTGATTGGTTGACTAATCATCATGCTAAAATTGATTGCTTTCAAAAGATCATTAGTTTTCATATTTCTAATCAACGTGTCATACAAATTCAAACCATCAAACCATTGAAATCCATAACTGTCATTTCTAGCCATAAACTCACTCGTTTATTGAAAAACGGATGTCAAGCATTTTTAGCTCATGTCACTGACTTGAACAAAGATGTGTCAAACTTGAAAGATATTCCTATTGTTAATGAGTTTTCTAATATTTTTCCCGATGAACTTCCTGGCTTACCTCCAAATCGGGAAATTGAATTCTGTATTGATCTTGAACCCGATACCAAACCTATTTCCAAAGCCCCATACCGAATGACTTCTATTGAACTTCAAGAGCTAAAGGTCCAACTACAGGAATTGTTAGATACTGGTTTCATTCGTCCGAGTGCATCGCCTTGGGGTGCCCCTGTTCTTTTTGTCAAGAAGAAGGTCGGGAGTATGAGATTGTGTATTGACTACCGAGAGTTGAATCATGTCACCATAAAAAACAGGTACCCGTTACCTCGAATTGATGACATGTTTGATCAATTGCAGGGTGCTCAACATTTCTCAAAGATTGATCTCCGCTCTGGATATCATCAGTTAAAAGTTAAAACTGATGACATTCCAAAGACTGCTTTCAGAACCCGCTATGGGCATTATGAGTTCTTAGTCATGCCTTTTGGACTAACAAATACTCCTGCAGCTTTCATGGACATGATGAACCGGATATTCAAAGAATATTTGGATCATTTTGTAGTTGTCTTTATTGATGACATTCTTATATACTCCAAGAGTCGTGAGGATCATGAACAACACCTGAGATTAATACTCCAAAAGCTACGCGAGAACAAGTTGTATGCCAAGTTGAAGAAGTGTGAGTTTTGGCTTAAGGAAGTCACGTTCCTTGGGCATGTGATTTCCAGTCAGGGAATATCAGTTGATCCTGCAAAGATTAAAGCAATATTAAATTGGGAGCAACCTCGGTCAGTAACTGAAGTCCGAAGTTTTTTGGGTTTAGTTGGTTATTATCGGAGATTCGTAGAAGGATTTTCTCGAATCGCCACTCCATTAACTCAGCTGACTCGAAAAAGCACAAAATTCATATAGAATGAGGAATGCGAGAAGAGTTTTCAAGAACTTAAGAAGAGACTTATTTCAGCTCCTGTTCTGACTATACCATCAGGATCGGGGGAATTTGTTATCTACAGCGATGCTTTAGGCAAAGGTCTAGGCTGTGTACTTATGCAACATGGAAAAGTTATAGCCTATGCCTCTCAACAACTCAAAGATTATGAGAAAAATTATCCTACTCACGATTTAGAGTTGACAACAGTTGTTTTCGTATTGAAAATCTGGCGGCACTACTTGTACGGGGAGAAAGTGGAAATCTTCACGGATCACAAAAGCCTCAAGTATTTCTTCACCCAGAAGGAACTCAACATGCGGCAACGACGTTGGCTTGAGCTATTAAAGGATTACGACCACACCATCCAGTACCACCCAGGAAAAACAAACGTTGCAGCTGATGCTTTAAGCAGAAAATCTTATGCGAGTACAAGTGCAATGTTGACTACGCAAAAATGCATTTTGTACGATTTACGAAAGATGGAGATAGAATTAAAGCCACCAGGGACCCACATGAAGATTGCGCACGTACAAGTAGAACCAGCTTTAATTGATAAAATTAAAGCTGCTCAAGCTACTGATCCAGAAATGATGAGTATGATGAAGAAAGTACAAGAAGGTACTATTCCAGAAGCAAGAATCGACGAGAAAGGAATACTTCGACTCAACTCTCGACTCTGTGTTCTTAACGACCCTGAATTGAAACATAAAATCATGATGGAGGCACATAACACACCGTTTGCAATTCACCCGGGAAGTACTAAAATGTATCGTGATCTTCGACATACATTTTGGTGGAACAATATGAAGAGGGAGATTGCAGAGTTCATCTCAAGGTGCTTAACTTGTCAACGTGTCAAGGCAGAGCATCAAGTGCCTAAAGGTCCATTGCAATCACTCGAAATTCCAGAATGGAAGTGGGAACACATCACTATGGACTTCGTGACGGGTCTTCCCAAAGTTTCTCAAAGTTTTGATGCGATTTGGGTCATCGTAGATAGATTGACCAAGTCTGCTCATTTCTTGCCTATAAGAGAAAACTTTTCACTCGAGCATCTGGCCGGTATGTATGTAAATGATATTGTAAGATTGCATGGCATGCCAGTTTCCATAGTTTCTGATCGAGATCCTAGATTCACTTCACGCTTTTGGATCAGTCTACAAAAAGCTATGGGCACCGAGCTACGATTTAGTTCTGCATACCATCCTCAAACAGACGGACAATCTGAAAGGACGATTCAGACTCTCGAAGATCTTTTGAGACTTTGCGTGCTAGACTTCAAAGGAAGTTGGGACAAGTACTTGTCATTGGTTGAATTCTCCTACAACAACAGTTACACGTTGGCTCGGTTTTAATTGGTGCGGTTTGTGCGGTTTTCGGCTCGGTTTCGGAGGCAAATCGGTTTTCTGCTCTACCCTAGTTTGTAATATCATTTTCTTTCATATTCGTAAGTGATATTATTTTTCTTTATACTCATAAGGAATACCATCATTTTCATCTTGCATTATTCAAACTTATTATGGTAAGGGATATTATTTCTTTTATACTCTTAACTTACTATGGTAAGTATTATTTGATAAAGTTTCCTGAAATGATTATATGTTCCTTAATAGTTTGTGCTTCATATAATATCATTTCAATTGAACCTTACTATTTTTCTAAATATTTCTATTGAACTGTAACCGTTATTCTGAACTGTGGATCTTGAATATCATTTTTGAGTTTCACTCCACATCATGTTGACAATTTGGACATTATTTGAATATGTACAAAGTAAACTTTCGATACTTATTGTTTATCATGTTTCTTTTGTTCATCATTTGTATCACTGTTATTTGTACTAATCATCAAGAATCAAGCTGTTGTGAATATATGTGGCATAGATGCGATATAATTGTTGAACATATGATAGGTTAAAGGCGATATAATAGGTTAAATGCGATACATCTGTTCAGTGTCTTTTATGACACGTGGTGAAAGTTCTCTTTGGCCCGTAGTGCAAAGATGAACTGTTATTTGGTATGATTATGACCAAAGGCTGAATACTGGTATAATCATGATCGTTGGTGTTATATTGAATATCTTTGGCCTGTAGTGCAAAGATGAACTGTTGATTTGCATGATTATGATTAGGAACTGTGAATTTGTATTATCATGACTAATGGTATTTCAGATGATAAAAGTTGATGATATTTTTCTAAAAAAGAGAAGCGAGTGGACATTATAGTCTGCATTATTCTTTTAATAGATTGCTCATTCCACTGCTATTATTGATCTGAACGTTGTTCAAGAATTTAACTGTAGTTTTTGATATAACCCTTGTAGTTTATTGTATTCTATCAAGAACTCAACTGTTGAAGGCTAATGATAATTTATTCGTCATTATCTTAGTCATGATATTTCTTACTGGGCTATTTGGGCTCACTCTTTCTTTTTGTTCCATTATTTTTCAACAGGAGATGAGAACGTAGCTGGGTCTAGCCGGGGGATGAAGTGAGAGTCCGATGGATAGTTATCGTAGTCTTCACGTGTTGTAAAATAACGTGACAATAATAGTGAAGACTTAGTTGTGTATTATTATACACTGTATTGTTAAATGTTGTACTACCTTGTAATAATTTTGTTGTAGTCTTTTGACAAGTCAAGTTTGGGCTATGTGGGCCCAGATTTGGGGGTGTCACACTCACAGTGTATAAATGTTGATGGCTTCAATCACTTAAACCAAGAAAAATAATTTACCTATACATAGCTGTAGAAAACACCAAAGAATAAAAGAGAGAATTTTTCTAATGAAAGTTGTATATTGGAGTGTATCTCAAACCCTCTATTTATAGGCTACATAATCCTCCTAACCCTAATATGATTTATTATTTCCAAACCCTAATATGATTTAAAATACAAAATAAAATAAATATAAAATTCTTATTTATTTTTCCAATTCCAAATATGCTATGGATTCCATTTAATTTACTGTTGCTGGATTGGAAAACACACGCCTGCTATAAAGAAAAAATCTGATGCATTGGCACACGCATCTAGGCCTCACACGGAAAGAGAAAAAAATCACAGTCGCTTGCTACCGTTAGCGCATGTATCCCACGCGCCTATTGCTGCCCAACAAAGCCCGCGCATTGCGCAGACGTCTTCAATATGCTGTCCCAACTTCCAAATGACGTCATGCCATGTCCAACTGCTAATCCTTTAGCGTACATGGCGCGGACACCATTTTCAAATTTATTATAGTTCTGCCATCAGCCTCCAATTATTTACCATTTTGCCATTTGTTTTGATTTTCCTATAAAACAAAATAAAAATTAAATAAAAATAATATAAAAATGCATAAAATTAAATAAATTACCTAAAACACTAAAAATACTAAAAAATTCACAAATAATTAAGTCTAAAAATACCCAATAAATAGATACAAAATCGACTTATCAATAAGACGCTTTACGTATATCGAGATTTTTTTTAATTATTTTCTGTTTTACCATTAATGATGGAGTAATTGAGAGAGAGAGGAGGATCAATTAATTAATGCATGAATAGTAATAAAATTTCAAACTAACATTAATTACCTAACATTATTATTAATAAAATTTCTTAATAAAAAGGAGGGAGTATTAAATACCGAGCTATATGAATATATAAGATAGAGAGAATTCAAAAATGACCCACATACTATTATCTCTTTTTTATTGCTTAGTAAATTTAGTCAAAATTCAGTCAAAATTCAAATTTGACACGAAATTAGTTTACATATAAATATTTTCCTTTTAAGTTTTATGTCTAATTATCTTATTTCTAATTTTTTTAATGAGCATAACAGAAAAGATAAGGATGAAAAAGTTAGCCACTTTTATTATTTTTGTTTAAAATTAGATTAATTTAAATGAAAAATTAAATAACATAAGCGAATTTTTTATAATGTCAATTATACCCTCTATGTACAAACCTAATAAAACTAATATAATACTAAATAACAATATAAATAAAAACTTAAATTTTCATTTTCTTTCCTTTATAAACTTACTAATAAGATGAAAGCAAAATTAGAATTATTATCTTTTCTATCCTAAATATTTGAAGGCTTTCATTATTTTCTTTTGAGGTTACGGGATGTGAAGGACACCTCCCGTTCTTGCGCAAGATATCCCTTATAGTAACAATATTTTAAAAAATTATTAAATATTTATTTGTACATAATACGATAATGAGTATATCTAATTATACAAAACGATATCATTTTGTATGATAACTGATGTAATTATATGCGATGTCTCTTACCTTCCATTTTGCCTTTTCTTTTCCGTCTAAAACTCATCAACATAATGCTATTGTGAATTTTATTTACTCTCTATATGATATTGTAATTAATGTTGATTATAAAATTCATTTGTAGATTATTAATGGAGTAATCTTAATCATTAATTAAAAGATTTCAAGGAAAAATTAATGATTTAGTTTTTCATATTATTCATACATTAAATAGTATTTAATTTTTTATTCAACTTTTCAATAATTTTTATAAAAATAAATTTTAATCAGATAAATCATTAATTACACCTTTTAATTTGTATGATTTTTCCTAAAACTTTAATAATTAACAAGTAACCGGTATTTCTATCCTTCTCCTGTATTTTCCTCCCTCCCTATTTAAAACTCTCCCCTTTTTCCAAAGACCGCGTTTTCCAATCTCCCCATTTCTCCATGATGTTCCAAACGTTTCCTAATGCAACTTCGAAAAGGTAACCCTTCTCATTGGCGTCATTTAAGAAACTCCCGCCCTTTCGATCAAATTACCCAAATCTTATAACCCCACCCTTATCTTTACAGTTCAGCAAATTACTGTAATTTTTCCCATTAGAAATCAATACCAACAGACAAAAATTCTTTGTCTGTAATCAAATATATTTTTCTGCTTTGTTGGAATAGTACAACAAACACACATTCTCTCTCTATATCTTCACACACACACACACACACACACACACACACACACACACACACACACACACACACACACACATCTATTGATTAAAGGGCAGAAGAAGAAGATGTTCTACTCGCACACGTTCTTGGCACGAAAGGGGCCATTGGGGACTGTTTGGTGTGCGGCTCACTTACAGCACAAACTGAAGAAGTCTCATTACACCGCCACTAATATCCCCACTACAGTTGGTTTGTTTGTTTATTATTATTTTTTTAATCTTTTTCTCAGTCTTTCTTTTATAAATAAAATTATTGAATTCAAGTTGAATTATATACCCATTTCATTGATGGATTTTGTTTCAAATTTGTTGGGAATTTTTATTTTTATAAGAAAATTTTGAAATTTATACAAGGCTTTACTCAGTCCTATTTACTATGGGAGTCCCATTTACTATTTTAGAGAGACTTGTAGAATTACCAAATTCTCTTGCGAAATATTAATTCACTGTGAAATATTAATTCCCGTTGTGTAAAGAATTGACCTTTATCATTTATATAGGGATTGAAATGGATTTATTTTAAGTGGGATGTTATGATGATAGAGTTTCTTCAAAGAAATGAAGTGTTGAAAAATAGTTTTGTACTATGACTGTTACGTAATATTGATTGGAATCAGAATTTGGTAATTTTTTTTAATTAAAACAGTGAATTCATTTACTGTAATCTAATATCAGTGTGCTTATGTTTGGATGCGTATGTACGTTCATCAGGTCATAAGAGTCAAATGTTAAGGAGATCTTTATCTATTATCTCTCTTTGTTTGTATTGATATTGCATTTAAATTAGACTTTCAAGACACAACTTGTTTCTTCATAGTGCGTGTCTTTTTAATATCATTAAAATAATACGGCATATTTTTGATGAAATTATAAATAGGGATTTCTAAACATGTAGAAATATGAGGTGGTCCTAATGTAAATGTGATGTAACTTCATCTTTGATGTAATGCAAAAAACTGCTCTGGCGTTGTTATATGAGGTGGAAATAACTTTTGATTGGGTGATTGATTTTGAAAGTTCTAGCGGGATCCATCAAGTGACGGTATCTAACTAAATGTCTTTTTTTCATTGATTTTTTGGTTTTCCCATTGGATGTTTTTTCTTTCTATAAGCTTATTTTTATTTACTGGAAAAAATTTATACATGGTAATTTTTGTTTTGTATTTTATATTTTACCTTATAAAATTTCATTCATTAAGATGAATGTGGTGGTGTATATACTTTATACAGTTTACAAGATGTAGGTGCTATTTGTTAACATATACATAATTTGTGTCCGATCTTCATCGTGCATGCCTTACTAAATGTATACACATCAAATTGATGCAATTACTTTTGCATTTGTAAGATTAAGATTTCAGTATTTACTCTCTAATTTTGTCTTGTAGAGCACATTATGTACCCAGAAGTACCCATGGCGCTGAGAATGTCAGGCCATCTTTTGCTTGGTGTTGTTCGGATATACTCAAAGCAAGTTGAGTATTTTTGCCAAGACTGTAATGTTTTACTGATAGGGATAAGAAAAGCTCTTACTTCCGCAGATGTTAATCTACCTGAAAATGCGACTCATGCAACACTAGAATCTGTCACTTTACCGGACAACTTTCAACTTGATGCCTTGGATTTAGATTATGACTTTCATAGTGAGAGGTAATTTGTTGGCAACTCTTTTCATCACTGCACTTAATGTCAATGGATGTTGATTAAACATGAATATTGATTTTTTAGGTTTCATGGTAATCATCTTAGGAGTGAAGAGGAGATAACACTTGAAGGTGAAGTTATTACACTTGCTTCCTCGAGTTTTGAATATATTATTGTTACCTTTGTCTATAATTTTTCTTTATTTTTAATTTTTGTGAAATATATTGTTTAAACTTTGATATTCATCATTTTATAGATCAAATTCCGGCTGGACAAGATCCTTATATTGTTGTTACTTTCAATGAGGTAGCTATTTTATTTAATATTTTTACTTTACTTCTGGATAACAATGCATATGAGTTGCACTCACGATTTCTGTTCTGTTAGGATGTTGTGAGGAATTCTTCATTCTTGGAAGATTCTTCTGGATCGGGGACCAAGCCAATGGAAGACGAGTATGTCTTTGAAATATTACGAAATTCCCTTTGCACCCCTGTTTTTTAAGAAGCATAAATTTATTTATTTATTTTTGCTATTACAGCTCTAATCCTCATACTATAGTGGATGCAACTGATGGTGCTCAAGATCCCGGTCCTATTTATCAGGCGAGAATTGAACGGTCTAATGGTGATAGCAATCCTCATAGTTTTCCGGAAATTGAAGTTATGCGTGATGCTTCCCTTGATTATCTCCCTGAAGATGTTCCATTTTGGCCGGACCTAATGGAAGACAAAATGGAACCAGACACAGTCTTAATGGAGATTATGAAAGAGAAGGGAACTCCTACCCTAACCACGGAATTGGTTTCTGGAGGTCCTTCTATTCCACCTGAGCAGCGCGAAGAACAGGTTTCTGCCGTGTCAGAACAGGGTCCTGAAATTTTTGATTCACACAATGCATTTGGTGGGTTCAAATTTCTCATTCTCGGTTACATGTGTGTGATATATACTTGTTTTGCTTGTATTTATTTCTGTTTTTTTGGACTGCAGGACATGTGACACTTGAACTAGCGATTCGGTCAACTCCACCTGCTGAGCAGCATAAGGAGCAGCCCAAGGAAAAAGCAAGAAAGAAAAGGCAGCATTATGATGAGTTAACAGTATTAAGTAATAGGTATGGGTTGCTACATGATCTATACATATTTCCTTTCATATGATTATTCATGCATTTTGTGATTCTGCTGCTTGGTTGAATATATGGACGTGGATGTTTCAGGTTTATGAAACGGCGAATAGATGAGTCTAGTGATATCCTGCGGACAAGGAAGAAATGTTCTTGCAATTCTTTGGGCATGTGGAAATTGAACAAAAGATTAAAAAAAGATACAATATTCATTGAGCCCTTAATGACTGGCGAGTCTGTTTCCTTTGTTACTCCATTTTGTATTTCTTTGTCTTTGGAGCTGATCATTATCTGCTTGTCTATATTTGTCCAGGGTTGTGCAATGATTTGTCTGATTGTTATAAGAAAGACTTCATTTCTTCGAAACCTTATTTAGCTTTTGTAGATGAAGCTTGTCCTTCTGTTCCAAAATCTTCTGCTCGTATGTATGATTCTGATATGGAAATTGAACGTCTTCGAAACTATGAAATCCCTGCTGGAGGCAATACTTTACCTGAAATCATACATTCTCCAAACATAGTTTTGTCTTCTCCCACCAGATTGATGCCTTCTCCAACTAAAGGAGACGAATACGCTCCTGCCTTTGGCACTGATATAAGCTTACGGTCCAATCAGGTGGAAACAACTATCGGGACAACACCTGACATGGCAGCTTCTACTGGACCACTCGGCTCCGACATGGAAACACCGATGACATTTTTTGAGGATCGGCTAGGTGTTGAAAACACTCGTCTCTCTGATATTCCTGTGCTGGGGAATTCCGCTGATGGGGTATGTTCCCCCCTCCCCCCTCTCTTCCTCACTATGTAATTGCATTTTCTTTTCATTTTGTATTTCCCTTTCAGTTATTGGATCATTAGGGTTTCTTATTGTTTTTTGTTGAAGTCTATTGCTTTGGTTCATAGTTTGTTATGTGTTTGATGGATTGTGTCCTGATGCTTTCCTAGAGGCAATGATCGATTATAACATTTCAGATTTTTCGATAGGGCTTTTGCTTGAAAATGTGATAATTAACAAACGTTATGCATCTTATAAGTTTAGTACTTCTGAGATTTAGAAATGTCCACGATTACATCTTTGTACATTAACAAATTAACTTACAACTTTTTTTTTATAATTGAATTTATATCTCTCTCTCACAAACACAACTTCTATATTTGAGTCTCTTCTTTGATATGTCCGATTTAATCTGTTGCATTTTATATACAGAAAAGATACATATATATTAATTATATACTATCATCAAATGAAGTTAATGATGCATAATTTACACATCAGGGCATGTGAGACATGCATTTATAGTTTCAGTTTCATTATCTAAGTCGACCTAGTTTAAGCTTTTAACCGACTCCGCAACGCAACTTTTTTCCCCCCCCCCCCCCTTCAGGACCTATCTTTTCTGGCAGAAGATGATAATACCCCAGCTGGTAAGAGATTAAACCTTTGTATTTTTCGTTGGTGATCAAATTGATTTGTTATTAATACTGATATGATCATAGATAGAATTTTATTCACATTTAGGTTTTGTGCAACAATTACATATCTATGTTTACGCAGGTTCACAGGGAACTCCCAACTACTTTATAAGAAAACATTCAGGAACATCCGAAGTTGAAACGTTATCTGTGAGGACGAGGTAGTTTTCAAAGAATACATCTATCATCAATCGAGTGTTTTTTTTTAAATATTTTATTTTCAGTTTTCTTATGTTTTTTGTGTAAATTTGTGCAGGGCTGTGGCTCAATATCTTAAAAACAGATTGTCTATCACGCCTGTCTTAGAAAGCCAATCTGGAGATCTTAGTTTGAACAAGATCTTAGATGGAAAAAGAAAAAAATTATGTGCTCGAATGGTCTTTGAGACACTGGTAAGTCTTCATATTTTCTATTCAACTGCTCAATTAATTACTTTGGTAACTATGTGAATCTTAAGTTTAGTAAAAATAAAATAAAATGAAAGTGAATCTTAAGTTCATAACTGTAACTTTCAGACGAGAAAGCAAAATTTATCCTGCTAGCAAGTTACTGAAGGTCACTGTCAAAAAACAAAAAAAACTTGCCCAAAAAGACTGCTATCTGATATTATGTTTGTGTAATTTCTTGTGAGTCTATTTTAGGTTTTGAAGAATTCTGGACTTGTAGATGTGCAACAAGAAGAACCATTTGGTGACATAGCTTTGAAGGTGACTCCTAAACTTTCAAAGGAGCAATTTTCCAACTAGTGTGCTTGGCAGGTGTTCATTTATCTTAAGGTGAGAAGCTAATTGCACTTTTGATTCTTCTGTAATCATCATTTTTAATATATTGCTACATTATTATTGCTATATTTCTGTATTCTATTTGCAATCATATTAAAAGTACTAGGTATAAATATGTTTTTGGCCTGTCTTAAAATACATGCAACAAACATCCAAAAATCAGCACCGACTATCTTTTCACGACGAAGGCAGTATGTGCTAAATGCCAGACTTTTACTTATAAGTAGTCCGATTTTCATATTTTGTTAATCTCTTGTGCAATTGACACTAATCATAGATATCTGAAATGCAGCTATCGGATTGTACAGCAACACCAGTTCATACAAGGCCAGCAGCAATTCATAACCTTATAAAGAAGAGCAGCCCTCTTTTATTTATTTATTAAATATTTTTCACGGAGTTGCGAGTGATGATGCTAAATTGTTGTAATCAGCAGCTCCTGAAAGAAGAGCAGCCCTCTTTTATTTATTTATTAAATATTTTTCACGGAGTTGCGAGTGATGATGCTAAATTGTTGTAATCAGCAGCTCCTGAATCTGTACTGGTGCATTAAAATGCAATAATATTTTTGCCGGCAGGCCTGTTTTCTCCGCATATTAATTAAGAGAAGCTGTAAGTTCAGTTTTAATGCAAAATTTTATGAACATCTATGTGTATCTTTATACTCTTGTATGTTAAGCGGGGTTTTAAGAATGGAGCATGTTTGTTTTGTTTTTCAGTTTTCTGTTTTTTGGACTACTAACATTCTCATGTTCAATTATGTAGTTGAGGGACCAGTGTAAAAGAAAAAAAGGTTAGAGATAGGTTTTGTTCAACTTTTATTTTATTTTTTATAAAAGTTTGTTTCCTCTTTATGCGAGAGACTTGCGGGTTTGTTTCTTCCTCTTCTATGATGGTTGATTGGTTATTGATATTGTAATAGTGATGAAGTACTTAATTATAAGATTGACAATTCTATATATACAATATCTAAATACAAAACTAAATACTACATTTATTTTAACAATTAAAAAGTGGGGTATGCCACAAATTTTCATGCCATATTCTACTTTTTAATAGTTAAGATAAATATAATATTTATATATTATACACTTGTACTTGTTCTTATAAAATTATGTTGTACTCTCAAAATAGGATTTCAAAAATAAAATAAAATATCTTGCACAGTTTCATACTCCTTTAATTGTTGTAACGCTTTTTTTTTTTTTTTCCATCTTTCTTTCTTTTCGATTTGAATAAATCTGACTACTTTACAATAAGGCAGAAATAGCCATCCACACTTGAGTCATGATTGACTCATTCCAAGCTTATCAGATATTGTAAATATTATGTCAATAAACATTTAATTTATTCCTCAACAAATATTTGAATTAGTCTAGTTGTTTACTCCTATCAGTTTGTTACGAACTCCCTTGTAGATCAACCACATAATGTGTATAAATAATCATCGAGTATAATGAAATGGCAAAACATATGATTTATTTATTGAAATTGACACATTTTTATTTAATATATTACTAAATTTTTAATTTTACAAATTATTATATTAAACTAATTAAAAAAAAAGCACTTGGGTTATTCCGTCAAATTAGATGGATGGAAGTTAATTTTTTTTCTACGTGGCTATTTAAAAAAAAACAAAAAATGAACAAAAACGACATGGATAATTTTTAAAAATATAAAATAAAATTAAAATTAATTTATAAAAATACAAATAAAATTAAATAATCCAAATAAAATTGAAAAATAATAATATAAAATAATTTTTTTTAAAACAAATAAAATTAAAATAAACTTGAAAAATACAACAAAAAATTAAAAACAAAATAAAAATTTTTAAAAAATACAAATTAAATTAAAATGAAATTGAAAAATTACAATAAAAAATTTAAAAATAAAATAAAAAATTTTGAAAATAAAAACTAACTTTTTGAAAATATAAAATAAATTTAAAAATTAAATTATTAAAAAGACTTGATAAAATTCAAAATTACAATAAAAATTTTTAAAAGTGATAAAAATTTTAAAATACAAAAAAACATTAAAATAAAAAAAGAAATAAAAAAAATGCTTAATAAAATAAAAATAAACTTGAAAAATTGTAATATAAAATTCAAAACAAAATAATAAATTTTTAAATCAAATAAAATTAAAATAACTTGGAAATTACAACAAAACATTTAAAACAAAATAATAAAATTTTAAAAATACAAATTAAATTCAAATGAAATTGAAAATTTACAATACAAAAATCTTAAATAAAATAAAAAATATTTGAAAATAAAAAAATTTGAAAATATAGAATAGTTTTTTTGAAAATAAAAAATAAATTTTAAAATTAAATTACTAAAAGTACTTAATGAAATTAAAATAAAATAAAAAATTACAATAAAAAAGTTTTAAAATTGATAAAAAAAATAAATTACAAAATAAAAAGTTAAAATAACAATTTAATTTTCTATTTTCAAATATTTTTTTCAAAATTTTATTAGTTTTTTTGTACTTTTTTTATTGTAATTTTTCAAGTTCATTTTAATTTGATTTGTATTTTTAAAAATTAATTATTTTGTTTTAAATTTTTTGTTGTAATTTCCAAGTTATTTTAATTTTATTTGATTTAAAAATTTATTATTTTGTTTTGAAATTTATATTCTAATTTTTCAAGTTACTTTTATTTTTTTTAATTTTTTATTTAGTTATTTTAATTTTATTTTGTATTTTAAAAAATCATCATTTTAAATTTTTTTATTGTAATTTTCAATTTAATTAAGCCTTTTTAATAATTTAATTTTTAGATTTATTTTAAATTTTTTATTATAATTTTTCAAGTTCATTTTAATTTAATTTGTAGCTTTAAAATTTATTATTTTGTTTGTTATTTTTTGTTGTATTTTTCAAGTTTATTTTAATTTTTTTTTGTTTTAAAAAATAATTATTTTATTTTGAATTTTATATTATTATTTTTCAATTTTATTTGATTTTTTTCAAGATTATTTTAATTTTATTTGTATTTTTATAAATTAATTTTATTTTTATTTTGTATTTTTAAAAATTATCCATGTCATTTTCATGTCATTTTTTCTTTTTTTTTAAATAGCCACGTAGGAAAAAAGTTAACTTTCATCTATCTAATTTGACGGAATGACCTAATTGCTTTTTTTTTTTAATTAGTTTAATGTGGTAATTTATAAAATTAAAAGTTCTGTGGTGTATTAAGTAAAACGTACCAGCTTCAGTGGACAAATCATATGTCTTGCCAGAATGAAATCAATACAGTTGAATTCAATTCTCTATACTTTATTCAATTGTTATATAATGTCTTGTATAGACAGGAGTTTCAACCCAAATGTTTTTCGACTTACCATAGTCATCACCACTCATCAAAGAAATTCATTCAAAAATCTTCTTTCCATGGGATTTCGAATAAAACAGTTGCAAGATCTCACAATTGTCCTATTTAAATACAACATGCTTGTAATTGCGGATTAAAATAAGGTTAATTGTATATTAAACCCCGAAGTATACACTTTTTACACTTCGTACGCTGAGGTCTAAAAGCTCCTATCTCTCTAATTAAAGTACCGTTAAGTAACCATTACAGACCATTTTCATATTTATATTCATATATTTTGCCGGAAAATGGCCTCGTGTTATAATTTCATTGGCCTAAAATCTAAAAAGGGTTCGTAATGGTTACTTAACGGTACTTTGGGTAACGAGATGAAAGTTTTTAAACCTTGGGATACGAAGTGTAAAAGGGTGTATATTTTGGAGTTTGATATGCAATTAACCCATTAAAATATAACTTGCCTAATAAATGAGTTTAAAGTTCGAGCTCGTTTAAAAACAAAAGGTTTTAAACGCGGTTTATTTACAGTGAAGAGAATATTAGGAGTCTTGGAAGGGAGTAACCAACATCGACAATAAAAATGTTGTCTATCACATATTTTGAAAAGTCTTGAATTAAATATCGAACTAGTGATGTCAATGTTGTATCAAATGTACTGAATGTTTCCATTTGTTCTTGTAGCCACATTCTTAAGCCAATCTTTTTTGACAAGATTTTTAGCTATTTTAGATCCAAAAAAGGCCGGGAGTTGTTGAGTTTACTCTTATTTTGTGTATCCATAATTTAATTGCCATTATTTGTTTATGTTACAAATGAATGTTTAAAAATAGACTAAAGAGTGAGCTCAATTACTTGTACTATAAATGTAGAGAAAAATGATGGAGAAAGAAAACAAAATTAAATTTTTAAAAAAAACTTTCTTAATAAGATAAATTAATCTAATTATCTATATTTCTAAAATCTAAAAGAGTTAATTGCATATTGAACCCCGAAGTATACACTCGTTTACACATCGTACCCTCATGTTTAAACGCTCTCATTCTGCTATCCAAAGTATCGTTAAGTAAACATTACAGACCCTTTTCATAATTTCATTGGCCGAAAAATGGCCACGTGTCATAATTTCATTGGCCGAGAGTCTGCAAAGAGTCCGTAATGTATACTTAACGGTATTTTAGGTAGTTGGATGAGAGCGTTTAAACATAAGGGTACGAAGTGTAAAATGGTGTATATTTTGGAGTTTGATATGCAAGTAACTCAATTTAAAATCAATAACAATGTTCTTATATAATGCAATAGATGGTTTAGAAAAAAGAAGCAGCTCAAATGAATTTTTAGAGATTTGAATTCTTTTACTTTCGTCATAATCTAACATTATAAAAACGTTATGAGTTGTAAAGGAAATTGAATTTGAACACCAATTATTCGTTAAATTTTATTTACTTGCAAACTTGTGTTATTTTGGTAAGACTGAAATTGAACTTAACTGATCATGGACACATGGGCTCACAATAGGGACAAACTAAGGAACCACAACAATCGACCATGATCAACTTAGGTTGTCACAATTGAATTGGAATTCCACATTGAAAAAATAATAAGAGATTGAAGGATTAATATACACAAGAATGAGCCCAAAACATAATAGATTAATCTTTTGGGTCAAGTTGAGTTTTAAAATTTTATATTAGTTCCTTGTGTATGCACACACAACGCGCGGACTTCCTGGTTCTTCCCAAAAAACTACTGGTATCGGAATTGGGGAAGATTGATATTGGGTTGGTGAACGTTTTCAATAATTACGCGATATAGTGGTTGAAAATTAATTCTAGACAACCTCTTCATAAGATATATGATGGTGGTGAATTCTCGATGATTTAAAAATTAATTCTTGTAATATCTCGGATATTTCACAAGATTTTTAAATAGGGTCGTGATGATGAGATAAAGGTTGAAGTTTAAAACCTAGATTTGGAGAAGTAAAATGTGTAGAAGTGAGTAAACATTTGACCATAATTTTGTTAGCGTTGAAATGTGAGTGAATGAAGGTTTTTAAATTTTAAAACCTGTAATTTGATTGTGTATACTTGGAGGTATATTTATAATAAGGTAATATAATATCTTTAAAGTTTGATGGATGTATTTGACTATAGTAGTTTATGTAAGAAGTTTTAATATGAGTTATGTGAGAAATTTATTAAGGAAATAAATTTTAATTATTGAGATATTTGTAAGTTAGCGTGAAGGCGTATATGTATAGATATGTATATATTTGGAGGTGCGCTAATTATATTTTTAAACCGAGCATAGTAAATGATTAACTAAATTAATCATCAAGAATAATGTGAAGCTTAATATATTAATTAAGCAAGCTTATGAGAGTTGAACATTGAATGGTAAATTAAGATAGCCTCAATTAGTAAATTGGGAATAGATAAATTGGGTATTGTGGTGGTAATAAGTTTAAACCCAACCTAGTGGTCAAGTGATTTGAAATTTATTAGTAGACCAAAATGGATTAAGGCTAAGGCGAGTCAGATTAATATATAAGGCAAACCATATGGATATAGTGAACAAGCCTAAGCATTTGATAATTATAAGACTTGTATGTGTGGCCAAGTTGTTAAGGTGGCAGTCTAAGATTAAAAAGGAACCCTGTGTGGTTGTAATTTCGTGGAATAGCGGTGTGAAGATAATGAGGTAATGTATACCTGATAAAACTAGTATAATTACATATGTGAAGGCAATGTAGCAAATTGGAATGTCAAGAAATGACCAAAGTGGTCAAATAGTCAAAGTATGACTAAAGGAATTGAAAGAAAGTCAAGTTAAAATCTCAATTTAGAGTTCGAAAGAGAATTTGGAGACTCAGACTGCACTGTTGAGTTCAGAACGTCGAATTTGACGAGAAGAGATAGTAAACACAATTTGGTGTCTAGGTTGACTTTTGGTCAAAGTCAACCGTTTGACTTCTAAAGGTGAAAAGTCAAAATTTGAGTTTGGAGAAGAATTTTGAGAAATGAACTTCACCGTTGTGACGGGAACGTCGAATTTAGTAAGTATAGACTGTAAACACGATATGCGTTTCAGTTGACTTTTTGGTCAAAGTTGATCGTTTGACTTTTTGGGAAAAAAGGTTAAACTTGAAGTTCGGAAGTGAATTTGAAGAAACGGATGTTACCATGACGTCGGGAACGTCCAAATTAGTAGAAATTGACTGTAATATTGAAAATTTAATTTTTCAGGTCAGACAGTCAAATAGCGGGTCAGATAATTAAAAGTACAACCCAAAAGAGAAATTTAATCTCCAGATTTTAGTGGCCTACTGGATGCTTAGATTTTTAGAGGTGAATATTTATTTAGAGCCACTTATTTACTTACCTTATCCTAAAGAAATCCATTTCAACCAATCATGGCTCAACACCTCTCTTTATCTCTTATCTCTTAGCTCTTATATCTTATCTTGGTTAATTAACTTATTTGGCAAAAAACTCATTGGATGCATAACATTATCAACATTTGAGAGAGTGAGAGAGTGTTCTTGGGAAAGAATAGGAGAAGAAGAGAAAGCCAAGAAGAAATAATGAAGCCATGAAGGTATAAATCATAAACCCTTGTTTAATCTTTTTATTTCTTGAGTAGATGTTGGGGTTTATTGAAATAAATGGTTGTAGATCATGGGTAAACTTGTGTATAATGGTATAACGATGGATTATCTTTAATTTAGTAGAGGATTCACGAATTTATGTAAGTTGAAAAGCAAAATTTCGCAAAAAATGGGTTTTTATGGCTGTCGGTTGAGAATTTTTAAAAAATTGAGTTTTTGGAGTTAGAGAGTGGGTAATATATCAAATTAAAGCTATGGAAGTAAGTTTTTTGTAAAAATTTTTAGATTACAGAAATTCTTTACGGTTTGTGTGTAGTAATCATTTGAAGCAGACTGGGTCGGACGAAAAAATGGTCTGCCCAGAATCTGTAACAATATTTGTGCTTGTAAAAATTATATAAAATTGTGTGTTTGGAATTTGAAGTTAATGTAAACTACAAAGTTGTATATATGGAAGTTATCTAGAATTACCCAAAATAGTTAACCATTTTATTGAGAATAACATTTTTGAAAGAATTTATTTGGTGTGATTATCCAGAAAATTTTATTCTCTAGACTGGTTATATAAATTGTTAGATCTGTATTGTTCGGTGCATAATATGAAATTTTTTTCCTTTTACAAAGTTGTAGAGAATTAAATTTAGTGCGGAGTGGACTTAATATTTGTAATTTTCAGATAAACGTGCTAATTACTAGGAATTTTGGAAGATTCAGCACGGTAAAAACTGGATCTGTTCAGATTCTGTCCATTTTTGTGCAGAATCTGAAAATATTTCCTTCTATGAAGTTGTAGAGAATTAAATTTCGTGCGAAATGGACTTAAAGTTCATAATTTTCTAATAAACGAGCTAATTTTTATGAATTTCAGAAGTTTCAGCGCATTAAAAATTAAAATTTAATTATTAAAAATATTTTTGTGCTGAAATCATTTCTGGACAGAAATATTGTAATATTATTTCTGATTTTTCTAAATTTTTTGGTAAATTATTGTGGAGCATAGGTATTTATTGTATTTTATGGCTATTTAAAGTTAATGTAAAGATAAATAGAAATTCATGAAAAATTCTATGAATGTTGAAAAATTATGAAAATTGGTGAATTTTTTTTATAATAATATAAGATAAATATTGATGGTGTTTGGGGGATACAAAAGTATGTTGAGTGATTATTTATATTTTAAAAGCTATTAAATAATAGTTTATATATATATAAATAATTACAGAAATTGTCGGGTAATCCAGAAATTATGAATATTGGTCGAAAAGTCTTGAATGATATTCTAGAGACTTTAAGATGATGATTGGACTAGTGTGATGTTGAGTTAATATTTTTTTTTATTATAAATATTAATCCATTAATGTAAGAATTGAGATATATTACCAGAAAATAAGTACGGGCGAATGGACATGCCAAGTTATGTCCGACATGTTAAGTGACATACAGTTATGTTATTAAACTAAACTAACGTGTTGGATTTATAATTGACTATATTTAATTAATATATTAAATATAGGTTGTACGATGACGGTTTTGGCCGAGTTATACTAATCGGTGAACTACGGACCGAGGCAAGTTCTTCAGTACTTGCTGTTACTTGCTTATTTGTTGATGTATGATAAATTGATCAAATGCATATGAAATTACGTGTTATGTGATTACTTGATAATTTGATCAATGTGTGCATTTGATGCAGTTATGTGAGTACCTCTGAAGACGTTCAATGTTTGATCTGAATAACTGTCCAATCGTAATGAATACGGTATATATAAGATGATTTGTAAAAATAGTTACACTGCACGTTAAGCATGACACACACATAGCATGTTAATTGTTATATGCTACATGAAGCATGGAGTGTGTAAACTGTTAAACTTGTTGAGCCGTTGTGCCCATCCTTGCCCAATATTAACATTTTGCAGGTTAAAATGAGAATCCTAGGGTATCGGGATATAATAGAGTTATGTTACAACATCGACTAATGTTATAATGTAATTATTTTAGATTTCTGATATAATGATTCGTTGTGGTTGAAATTATTAAGGCTTATGGTAATTATTAATATGTCAACGGTGTTATGAGTCCTGATTGGACTGTTAAAGGGTTACTTAAGCATTTTGATTGTACAAATGTATAATTATGATATTGATTGAATTATGCCAAAAATTCTATGCAGATAACAACTGAAGTCTGAAGTAATATTAAATTATAAATTTTGAACTATCATACGTTTAAAATTAGGGTGATGAGTCAAACCAGATAATAAATGCGATTGATAGTAAAAGTAAAAAGTAAAGGTTGCGATCCAGGGACTAGGATCGAGATGTAAAGGTTTTAAATGCCAAAATATTTTAATAGAATGATGTGGAAAAAAAATTTATACCGAAAAATTTGGTTATTGATGTTGTAAAGTCAATTAACAGATTAAATAAGGTGATTAAAGGTTTATTAACGAACCGAAATTAGGGATAAGTTTATGTAAATTTTGGGGTTGTTACAATTCTAGACAGTCACTTCATAAGACACGTGATAGTGGTGAATTTTCGATGACGGGTTGGTGGCTTCCTTAAAAGGCTCTTAATGTTGAATTCTCAATCAGTTTAGCCAAAAAATCAATTATGAGAGTGGTAATCCGAATTAGGCGATGGTGGTGAATTCTCGATGATTCAAAAAATAATTCTAAATAGCCTCTTCATAAGACACACGATCGTGGTGAATTCTTGGTGAAGGGTTAATGGTTTCCCTAAAGGACTCTCAATGTTAAATTCTCGATGAGTTTAGCCAAAAATTAGTTATGCGAATGGTTATCTGAATTGGGCGACGGTGGTAAATTCTCGAAGAAGGGTTGATGGCTTCCCTAAAGGACTTTCAATGTTGAATTAATGTGAAGTGTTTGAAGAGAAGGTCCTCAAGTGAGGGGGAACTTTGGATGTGATGAGTCACTTGTGAAGAGGAGATTGTTATGATATTATAAGTGAGTTGCCACATTGAAAAATTAATAAAAGAGTGAAAAATTAATATAAATGAATGAGCCCAAATACTTAATAACTTAATAACTTAAGTTTTTGGGTTACGTTGAGTTTCAAATATGTATGTTAGTGCCTTGTGTACGCACACGCAACGTGCGAGCTTTCCGATTCTTCCCTAATAACTAATTGTCCTCACCCATGAAACAAATCCAAGTTAAAAAATGATTTACTTGTTAGTGTGTTTGGTGACCAAGTTAAGTAAATGTGATCCCTAATCTGATTAGGAGAATAAGTTGTTTCCAGCCCATAATAGGAATGGATTAATTAAGAAAAGTACTATATATAAGACTTTGAAGGAGTATTATTATCATGAGAGAAACTCAATAGCAAGAAGGCAACCAAAAGAATAAATTGAGATGATTACAGTTTGTTGCTTGTGGGATTCAATTGTAATATCCATTTAATTAAAAGTTTGAAGACTTTATTGTTTGGGGTATTTTGGATAGTGAAGTTAATTAGGTTTCTCAATCTAATTAAATGTAAATTTGTACTTTACTCAATTTATTGTGTAAACTTAAGTTTTAGGACTTAAAATTTAGGAGGATTATTGTAAACTCATTATTAGTAATATAACAGAGATTCGGAGTTCGACTTGTGATTTTGTCTTGCTTATGGATGATGGTTTATTATTTTCGTTCTCATCACTGGGCTTGTTGATTTCCAATTTAATTGCACAAAGAGGGAAACATAATTTTTGGGATTGAAAGTATTTTAGGTTCACTTTTTCCAACGGTGGTATCAAGAGCTTATTTTTTGTGGTTTTCTTGTGCAAATTAAATGAAGGATTGGACAACAGGTTGCATGATTAAACTCAAAACTTCAAATTATGCAATTTAGAAGCCAAAAATAGAGGATTTACTTTACTGCAAGGATTTTTACGAGTCATTTGAGAATGATGGAGTCAAGCCCACAAACAAGAATAACACGCAGTGGAACAAGATGAACTAGAAGACTATTGATTTGATTATATCATGGATCGATCAAAGTGTGTTTCATCTTGTTGCCATAAAAATTAAAGCTTATGCTCTCTGGCAGAGATTAAAGTCTATGTACGAAAGGAAGACAACACAAAATAAAGCTTCCTTGATTAGGAAGCTTGTTAATTCTAAGTTCATGGATGGAAAATCATTTGTAGAACACTTGAGTGATTTTCAATGTTTCATAAATTAATTTAGTACGATGAAGTTGGTCATTGATGATGAGCTGTAGAATTTATTGTTGTTGAGGTCTTTGTCTGATAGATGAGAGACGTTGGTTGTGTCATTGAGTAACTTCGCTTCCAATGATACGCTGATTATGGATATAGTTAATGATAGTTCGTATAATGAAGAACAGAGGCGAAGAGGTATTGTAGTAACTAGTTGTGAGTCATAAGTTTTGTCATGCAGATGAGGGGCATAAATAGAGAGAAAAACTCTATTAAAGATGACAAATCCAGGACAAAGTTTAGACATAGAAAATATATAATATGTTTTCACTGCTAAAAACCGAGTCACATAAGGCAATAATGTATATTTTTGAAGGAGCAATATATCTTAGGAAAGAGATAAGGATAAGGACTCGATTATGTATTTATCTGACGTAGATGTAACCATTATTTGTGATGGTAAATCCAAATGTCATGCTAATAATTGGGTGATTAATTCGGCTGCTTCATTCAATACTACTTCGCATGATGAGATCTTTACATCTTACACTAGTGGGGATTTTGGCTATGTACATATGGAATCGAAAGTATATCCAAGGTTGTCAACAATGGAGATATTTGTTTGGAGATTAATAGTGGTTGTAGGTTGATGCTCAGAGATGTTAGACATATTTCAAAAATCCATCTTAATTTGATCTCCACTGGTAAGCTTGATGAGAATAGTTATAACAGTTACTTTGGTGAAAGTTAATGAAAGCTTACTAAATGATCTTTAGTAGTTATTAGAGGTAAGAAAGTAGATATTCTTTACACGATACGGGCACATGTGAGAGTTATTGAAGATGGGGGAGTTAGGTGCAAAAATATTTGGTATACAGCTGTGCGAGATGGCAGAAAAACCTTGTATGAGAATCATAAAAAAAAAGCTCTTCGCTTTAAATAGGTACCAAAAGTGAAGAAGGAAAGTGATAACTCCCAGCTAGGATATAAGGCAGTTGTGAATGAATTTGACAAGTAAAAATTTGTCAAGTTTGAGTTAGATTCTTCCATTGAGAAGAACCATCCGATGAGATGAAGTCGAACATGACAAAAATTGAAAATTCTAAGAAATTTGAGTTGAGTCAAGACTTCTATGGAATTAACTCCGAATGAGGAGTTGTGGTTAGTGATCATTCCTCTCATGGGTTCTGAGGGGGAGATTGTTGGGTATGAGTCCTTACCCATGAAACGAATCCAATTTAAAAAATGATTTACTTGTTAGTTTGTTTGGTAACCAAGTTAAGTAAATGTTATTCCTAATTTGATTAGGATATGAGAATAAGTTGTTTCCAATCCATAATAGGAATGGATTAGGAAGATTACTATAAATAAGGCTTTGAGAAAGTCTTATTATTATGAGAGAAGTTTGGTAGTAAGAAGACAATTGAAATAATAAATTGAGAAGATTACAACTTGTTGTTAGTGGGATATTACCGCATCTCCGTTCAATTGAAAGCTTAAAGATTTTATTGTTTGGGGTGTTTTCGGTGGTGAAGCTAATTAGGTTTCTCAACCTAATTAAAATTAAATTTGTACTTTCTCAATTTATTGTATAACCTTAAGTTTTAGGGTGTAAAACTTGAGAGAATTATTGTAAGCCCATTATTAGTGATATACTGGAGATTTGGAATTCGACCCGTGGATTTTTTCTTTAAAGGTCTTACTTTTGGATAATTGTTTATTATTTTCGTTCTCATTATTAAGTTTGTTGATTTCTTATTTATTTGTACAAAGAGGGAAAAGTAATTATTGAGATTGAAATTATTTTAGGTTGACTTTTCCCAACACAACTACACTTGAATCTGCCAATGTGCTCATGTCCCCAAACTCATCTAATTGCCTCGAAGCAATTTTCCTCATAATCCTCCTCACGAGAAGCGAGGGGATTTTGTCAGGAGCTGCATATGTTCCAATTTGAAACGCAGCTTGCAAATAACTTTTGGATATTGAGCTTATTCCAAGGTAGAGATAAAGAGTTTGTTCAGCTATTAGTGTTTGGACCTCCAAATGCACCGCACCAATTTTGATGCATTGCGTTTGAGGCCCAAGAGTTACGGTTGTGAGTTAAATAAGTAGCGTTTAAAATAAGTTGCTGCTAGATAAATAAGATTTTCAAAGCATTTGAACTTGGTTCAAATACTCTAAACATATCAAACGCTACAAACGCTCCACTAATTAATTTGGTAACTATGTGAATCTCAAGTTTAGTAATAGAAACAGGAAAAAAAAAGTGAATCTTAAGTTCATGACTATAACTTTTAGATGAGCAAGCAAATTTATCTTTGTAGCTGCATGAAAGCAAAAAAAAAACAAAAAAAATTGCCAAAAAAGACTGCTATCTGATATTATGGTTGTGTAATTTCTTGCGAGTCTATTTTAGGTTTTGAAGAATTCTGGATATGTGCAACAAGAAGAACCATTCGGTGACATTGCTTTGAAGGTGACACCTAAACTTTCAAACGAGCAGTTTTCTAGCGAGTGTGCTTCGCAGGTGTATATATATGTACATTAAGGTGACAGTAACCGTAAATATCTGAAATGCAGCTCAGATTGTACAACAACACCAAGCCATAACCTTATACAAACAAATAGCAGTTTATGAACTGAATTTGGATTTGTACACGCCCAACAACAATTCAAAGTTTTGTAAAAAAGTGTAGCTCTCTTTTTATTTAATTATAATTTTTTTTCATGGAGTAGTGAGTAATGATGCTAAATTATTGTAATCACCAGCTCCTGAATCTGTAACTTTCTCCTTGTATGACTTGTAATCTTTGCTGGTGCATTAAAATACAGGGCAAAGGTGTAAAATTGTCCCTGATGTTTTTGGCCAGAGCCCATTGAGTCCCGAAACTTTTTTTCCCTAAAAATGTCCTTGACCCTTGAAAACGTGGCTCAATCTCGCCCCTCCCATTAAAAAACCTTCCAACTGGAAAAATGCTTGTTAAAAAAACTCATTTTTAGTGGTAAATTTGTCTTTTCTATTATTTAAAATTCAAAACAAAATAAAAATTTAAACATAATTTTTTCTTCTTCTTCTTCTTCTTCCAAACGAGAATGGCAACTTCTCTACTTCTTTTAGGAAGAATGGTGTTAGAACATGTCGCACGTATAATGGAGGGGAGAGAAAATTTTCGGATCGGATATGGAAAAAATTAAAGCAAATGAACAAAATCAACATACTAGCGAATTCGTCTATAGCGTCACACCACCTTTCCACTCTTCATTCATTCATAGGCACTCTCTCTGTTTCTGGTCAAGAAATTATAGTACTCTCAACTTCAAGCTCAAGCTCAGATTTTTATTTTGTTTTCGTAAAAATGGAGGAAGATCACTACAACCCATCTGAAATTAACAGGTTTGAGTTCAGTTTTTCTTTTGAATGTTCTTATCTGATCGATCATCTTTACAGATTGAATTCCATTGCTGCTTAATTTAAATTCTCATTTTTCATGTGGTTTAAAAATGTTTAAACTTTCGAGGTATAAATACAATTTACCTGAATCTAGTATTTATGCTTCTTGAGGATATGATATTTGGAAGAACAATTAGAAAAAATGGATCTCTCTCTCAACCTTTTTCTCCTCCTTCTCTCTAACTTTAACCCCAGCTAATTTTGCCTCTGTTGATCTCTCTCTCCAATCTACCTGCTCCCCCTTTTTTGTCTGTCTTTTTTACTTTCGCTAATTTCTTCCCTGTCTTCTTATCATGGTGGATTACTCTCTCTTATCGGGAGATAACACTAAATGTTTTCCGTCGGGCGATATGGTTATGGGTGAATCTGTTCCTATTCCACTGGAGGTTAATTTTAATTCAGATGACTCTTCTAATAATGACAATGCCTCTCAATTTCTGGAACTGGGTGACCCAACGGATTTGCAAGAAGTCTTTAAAGCGGCTCATCATTTTTTCTATAAGGACCGAGTGGAGGCAGCAGAAGAACGGAAAAAGAACCAGTTCCTGATGGACTTTATTAAAGCTCATGGTTTCTCTATTCAACAGGTTAATAACTTTGTCAGTAAAGGATCCTTGAACCGTAGTGTAAATGAACACAACATGTTTGTGTTAAATTCAGAATACTTCGCTTGATGGAAAGTCTATTGCACAAAATATGTTTGATAAAAGTCCTGGTAAAAATATTGAAGATCTGAACATTGTGTCCTTATTACCCAATTCGGATACCAAATCGAAGGGTGTGCCAAGTACTTTTGAAGTTGGTTTATCATCAAAATGTTCCTTGGAGGAGGGTGAAATACCCTTGTCTCTTCCAGATCCGTCGCCTTCTCAGGTACTTCCTCCTCATACTTCTCAGCCCCCTATTAACAAATCTTGGAGTTCTGTGGTTGCTAATTAGGAAACTTCCGCTTTTAAATTAGAATTCCTGCCCCCTTCTTCTTCTTCCACTGCCAATGGTTCTGTTTTTATCAGCCCCCCCATTGATGTTTTAAAGGAAGGAAATAAGCTTTGGAATTCATGCTTGGTGGGGGGTTTCCTAAACTCCCGTTTGCCTTTTAAGTTTGTTGCAGACAGTGCTCATAAACTATGAGATAAACATGGATTACAAAGTGTTTTCCTACAGGACAAAGGGTTTTTTGTGTTTAAATTCTCAAAGCCAGAAGATCGTGGCAATGTTTTAGCTCTAGGCCCATGGTATATTTCTAATAAGCTTATTATTCTCAAATATTGGAAAGAAGACATTGATTTCCAAAATGAGACCTGTAGCTTCAGTATGGGTCAAATTTCATCATGTTCCAATGTCTTACTGGTCCCCTAAGGGTTTGAGTTACTTGGCTAGTGGCATTGGGCGGCCTTTGATTGTCGATGAGTTAACTAAAAAATTGGAGCCCATGTCCTTTGCTCGTATGTGTATTGAAATCACTACAAATTCTGCTCTCCCTTCTAAGTTGGAAGTTGCTTTTTTTGATGATGAAACAGATTTTGAAAACTCTGTGGTCGTGGATGTGGAATATCAGAATAAGCCCCAGCTTTGTCAATATTGCAAGTCCTTTGGCCATTCCTTGGTTCGCTGTCCTAGGGCAAACTATAAGTGGGTTCCAAAATAAATTCCTGCTGAAGGTGAGGTTAATAGTGACCTTAAGGCTGTTCATGACTCTTCTGACTCTCATATTACTCCAGCTAATCCAAAGTCTTCCACCTCTTCTGGGGCCCCTGCTTTGGAAATTGGTCAAATCGATTCACAATTTGGCTTAAACCCTGTCTTATTGGACAAAGACACTCCTTCCCAGACAGATGCTCAAGAAGGATGGATTACTATTAATACTGGGGGGAAGTCCTTATCCAAGTCTTCTGATCTGGAATCTCAAATCATTTCAAGCAATTCAAATCCTTTCTTGCCTCTTGTTGCTGAAGCTTCAAAGACTAGTAATCTTCATGACTCTGGTAATCTTTATGAAGTTGAAGTTAAAGAGCTGAAAAACAAGGATATGAGGGATGGTGATCAGCTCCAGAAATCTAAAAGGAAGAGTAAGAAAGGTGGGAGGGTGGGGGATGCAAACCCCCAACTTAACTAACCTTAAAATGGTTAATTTTTGTTCTTACAATATAAGAGGAGTAAATAAAAGTCCAAAATAGATTTCTGTTCATGATTTTATAGCTGCCAACAGTATTACCTTTTTGGGTTTAATTGAGACCAGAGTTAAGTCTAAGCATGATTCTTTTGTTTCTGCCAAAATTAATAACAGATGGAGATGGGATTTTAATTATGAATCTCATGGAAATGGTAGAATATGGGTAGGCTGGGATCCTAGAATATGGGATGTTAATATCCTCTATAAATCTTCATAAATGATACACTGCTATGTCCAGTCAGAGGAATTGCAGACTCAGATGTGTATATCCATTGTTTATGGTCTACATACTCTGGTGGAAAGGAGGAATCTTTGGCTTGATCTTAGAAGGATTCTAGTTCTATAAAAAAGCCTTGGGCTATTCTTGGGGACTTCAATGAAACAATTTACACCAATGAAGTAGAAGGAGGGAAATGCACGTGGGACTATGGTAATACTGAATTTAAAACATGCTTGGAAAGTATTTCTGTGGAAGACATCAGGGCCATGGGTGCTCATTTAACTTGGTGGGACTCAAGGATTGCTCATCCTATTTACAAAAAACTTGATAGAGCTCTTGTTAATGAAAATTGGTTGAGAACTATGGACTCTTCTTATGCCCATTTTGGTACTATGGAGCTTTCTGATCATTGCCCTATTCTTTTGTATACTGGGTTGACTCTTAAAAAGAATCCTAAGCCTTTCCATTTTTTTAATTTTATGCTTGATATTAAGGGATTCAGAGATGTCCTCAGCTCTGCTTGGAATTGCAACATTCGAGGTGATCCAATTTATATCCTATCTGAGAAGCTCAAGAAGGCAAAACGAGCAATCTGTGACTTGAATAAGGGAGTTGGGAATATTATAGAATCAGTGGCTTTAGCTAGAAAAATGTTACACACTGTTCAGACTAATATTCAAGTTAATCATACTGATCCAAAGCTACTTATGATGCAAAAGGAATACTCTAACAATCTCTGGGATGCTATTATCAGGGAGGAATCTCTTCTTAAACAAAAATCTAAAATCAAATAGCTTAGAGAGGGTGTATCGAATTCTGCTTTCTTTTTTAGCAAGATTAAAAGTCATTGGAACACTAACAAAATCATATCCATTAAAGATGAAAATGGAACTATGGTTCAAGGACAAGATCAAGTCCAAGGGATTGCTGTTAACTACTTCACTCAGTTGTTGGGTACTTCTGTCTCTACTCCTTATCTTGGGTTGTCCAGCATGCAACACATTTTTAGTAGAACCCTTTCTACTGAGTAGGCTCTCTTACTGGACAGAACTATCACAGATGATGAAATTATGGCAATGCTAAAATCCATGAAGAAAAATAAGAGCACTAGACCTGATGGATTTAATGTCAATTTCTTCATTTAAAACTGGGAGATTGTTGGTCCAGATTTTCTAGCTGCAGTAAAGTCTTTCTTTGAGAAGGGTTGTTTTCTAAAAAGTACAAATGCTACTGCCATTGCTTTAATTCCTAAGATTCCTAATCCCTCTTCAATGGCTGATTTTAGACCCATTTCTTGCTGCAATACTACTTATAAATGCATTTCTAAAATTATTGCTGCAAGAATTAAAGCTATGCTTCCTTCCTTAATCTCTCAATCTCAAGCTGCTTTTATTCCTGGTAGAAGAATTGGGGATAATATTTTGATTGGACAGGAGCTTTTCAGAAATTACCATAGGAATGTTGGGCCTCCTTGATGCTCACTCAAGATTGATCTCAAAAAGGCCTTTGATAGTGTCAGGTGGGAATTTCTTTTTGATGTCTTGCATTATTTCAAATTTCCTCCTAAATTTGTTTACTGGATTAAAGCTTGCATTTCTACTCCCAAATTTTTTGTTAAAATCAATGGCTCATTGTGTGGTTATTTTAAGGGTGCTAAAGGGCTTAGGCAGGGGGTCCCTCTATCTCCCTATCTATTTATCCTCATTATGGATGTCCTTTCTTTGCTCATTGATGATCATATCAAACAGTATCGCTTTAAGTTTCATTGGAGAACCAAACATAATAGAATAACCAATATCTGTTTTGCTGATTATCTCTCGCTATTTTGCTATGGTGATCTTGACTCTGTTCTCACTCTGCTTAAAGTTGTTAATTGTTTCTCTCAATATTCTGGGCTAATTCCAAATGAAGCAAAAAGTTTGTGTTTTTTAGCCACTGTAAACTCTGAAGTTTCAAATCAGATTCTTAATGCTACTCATTTCTCTAGAGGTTATCTTCCTTCCAAGTTTATTGGGGTTCCCCTTATTTCCACAAAACTCACTGCTAATGATTGTAAGCCTCTCTTGGACAGAATCACAGCAAAAGTTTCAAGCTGGGCAAATAAAATGCTTTCCTTTTCTGGCAGATTATAGTTGATAAAATCAGTTTTGTTTGTTATTCAGGCATACTGGTCTTCTTTCTTTATCATGTCTGCAAGCATAATTAAGGACTTGAAATCTATTCTAAGCAGATTTCTTTGGAAAGGATCCTCTCTTCAGAATTATGGAGCTAAGGTGGCTTGGGATAAAGTGGCTTGGGATAAAATGGCTCTTCCCTTTTCTGAAGGGGGGCTTAACATTAAACAGTTACATGATTGGAACACTACTGCCATTCTATGGCATTTATGGCATATCGTTATTCCCCATAGTACTTCTCTATGGGAAAAATGGGTGCGTGACACAGTTATTAAAGATAGACACTTTTGGTGTATCTCCATTCCTACTGATTGCTCATGGATATGGCGAAAGGTTTTGAAGTTAAGATCCACTGCAATGAGATTCATTCACTATGTCATTGGGAATGGTAGGACTATTAATCTATGGTTCGACCCTTGGTATAAACACACGCCTCTTGCTTGCAATAACCATGATTCTATTGTGGTTAATTATGGATTAGGACATGAGGCTAAGATCGCTGATATCCTAAATGAGAATGGTTGGACCTTACCCTCTGCAAGGCATCCGTATATCAGAGAATTTAGACTCAATTTTGATTACAGCATCCAGTTCGACACGTACAAACAGGACCAAATTCTTTGGAATTCTTCTACTAAAGTCACAACTTCTATCATCTGGGATTCTATCCGAAGTAGAGGGAAAATTGCAGATTGGTATAAAATTCTCTAGAATAAAATTCATGTTCCCAGATTTTCTTTTATCACATGGCTGGCTTTCCATAATGGTCTTAGAACAAAGGATAAACTGCTGCAATATGGCCTGGAAGTCAACCCCACTTGTGTTTTATGTTGCAGTGCTAACGAAACTTTTCAACATCTCTTTTTTAACTGCAGTTTCTCATTTCAGATCCTTTACTCAGTGATGAGATTGTGTGGTTGGAGGGGTTTCAGTAGAGAATGGATTACCATCACTAATACCATAATGGGTGTTAATTTGTCTGAACTGAGGAAATCTATTGCCTCCTGATGAGTGTAGTTTATACTTACGAATCGAATGTTCTTGGGCTTAATAAATTGCTATCATTGAGTATTTTTAGAGGCATTTTACTTGTTTTTATGTTTCTATTGCAGAAAATGGCTTTGGAGGGTGAAAACGGTAAAAACATAACTTAATGGCAATTTTGTAAATTCTGAACAGTAACCGTGGCCAGGGCTAGATTTTACAGTGCAAATCCGCGGCTGGGGCCGTGGTAGGCAAATTTAATTTTTAGGATCCGTGCGTTTCCAGAAGTTAAGCTAAAGAAGGATTGTAATGTTGCTGCGAGTTAGGAGTTTTTAGGAGAGTTATTAGAGATATAAATAGATGAGATTAGGATGATTTTAACGCAACTTTGAGAGGAAGATTTTCATTAAAGGGGTGGTTTTAGTTGAAAACTTCTCAAACTCAAAAACTCATTTTTAAGTGACTTTCTAAAAAGTAGACAACAACATTGGCTGTCAGGCTTAGTTAAACGACCATAACTTCTTCGTTTTAAAATATTTTTGAGTTGTTAAAAATTTCACACATTCTTAACTTCCATCTCTACAATTTATTTTTGGACCAAAGTTCGAAATTCCTTATTAATTTACACAAATTTCGACAGTAAGGGGACTGCACAAAACTATTTCATTATTTCTTTGATCTAATTTATAAAGCATGATACCCCAAGCATTAATTTGCTAAGATATAATGTTCTAACAATCAATAACACTTAATAACGTAAAAATAATAAAAGTATAAACCTTTATATATAAAGATTCATGTCTTTTGCTCAAGAATACACGAGGAACGAAAAATCGTACATGGTAACGACTTATATTCTTGAGCTTTTGGTTTTCATACTTAAAATAATTTGAACATTATAACTGATTGCATAAGTGATTATAGCATTTATATATGAAATAATTTGGTCATTATAACGGCTTGTTTATATTGCTCAAAAACATATGAAGAACACGGAGATCGGCAATCGTACATGGCTATGACTTGCGTTCATTGAGCTTTAGTTCTAAACTATGAAATGAAAATTGACATAACAATGATTTGCTCAAGTCATAAAGAACACGAAAAACGAAAAATTGTACATGACTATGACTTATGTTCTTGAGCTTGTCGATAAAAGAAATAAAATTGAACATTATAACTACTTATAAATTGATTAAATTAACTAACTATAAATTAAAAAGAAACAAAAATAATACTAGTGGCGTACCTTGTTAAGATGCTAGCTTGATAATACTTTTGCAATGCTTTAAATACTTTAAAATATAATACTTACTCAATGTTTCTCTCAATAAATGATTTCTTTAAATTACTATCAAACTAGTAGAAAATAATGAATGAAATGGTCTTATATTTATAGGCAAACCAATGTTAGGGCAAAAGGGTCTTTAGTGTAATACTTCGTAGCTAAATTAAGCTAATATCACACTTAAATCATCAATTGCTCCCCCCCCCCCCACCCCCCGCCCCCCCAACATGGCCGGCTACCAAGACATTAAATGCCATTAAATTTAGTCCATCATCACCAAAAATGACTCACCCTTGCTTAATAAATATCAAGCCTACCAAATGACTAGTACATGAGGGTATTTTGGTCATTTCTACTTTGGTTTCAAGGTTAGTTTGGTCATTAAATAAACTAACAACTTGTTTGGTAAATTAGTTTCTTAAGTCACCAATTAATTTTTTTCTTATATTGGAATTGATTTTAATTAAGAGTATTAGTTTAGTCTTAATTTAGATTAAGCATATTAGTTACCATAATTGACTATTACTATTCACAGTTGACTTTTTCGTATTTATATCGTATACTTTTTGTATTATTATCGTATTATTGTTGAATTCTATTCATATAATGTTCATATTTATACGCATATTTATGAATAGTACTCTAGGGTTTAGGGTATAAACTTTAGGGTTCAACCCTGGTTTAGATTTTAACCCTAATTTAGGGTTTAGGTTATAATGATTTTTTTAATTTTCAGATTTTCTCAAAAATAAATTTTATTTTTCTAATAATTGTTTAAGTTGGATTTTTGAAAAATGAAACACAAAAATAAACACACACAAAAATTCCATAGCACATTTAAAGTGTAATTCAATATCTATTTATTCAATAAAGTTGGATTACAATATTCTTAGAAGTTCAAAACATTACACAAACTTCGACACTGAAGAGGAAGACAGTGAAGATGAAGGCGACAGTGGTGAGGAGGTCGATCATGATGATTGACCTAATCAGGGAAGTCCCCAGTTTTGATTTCTCTATTTGTTACTCCATGAGGACATTGTCATATTTGAGTTCGGGGTTTGCATATGTTAATTGCATTGTTGCACATTTTCATGATAAGGCATTTTTATATTATTGACATAGAGTTTGCCTATTTATTATTTAAAAAAATTAAAAAAATGTATTTAGTTTCATATAGTATATTGCATTCATATTAGGAAAAATGATAGAATTTTTTTTTCGTTTAGGGCATTGTTCATTGAATTTAGGAGAAACTTGAGCAACGTATTGATATATGAAACTTTATGGTTGGCCAATAATAGAAATTTGATGTTTTAATTAATAACCCTAATAAAATGGATATTGAGTGCTAGTTTAACTCTTTATAGTTTGTTAATTTTGCTTTATTAGGAACCCTTGGTTTTTGAATGCACATATTCAGTGTATTGGTCTGGTTAAGACTTAGGTTAAGTGTAATGAATTTGATTCTTATGAAGGATATTACAAATCTCTATGGCTTATTTGATCATGTTTTAAACAAATATAGATGAATATATCATTGCTTCAATGTTCGTCAAGAAAAGATATAAGAAAAATTATATAATAGGGATAAATGGATGGATATAAGCAAAACTTGGCTAGTTTGTTTTTGTAGCCTTGGTTACACGAACAAGTAAGCCCTTAGGAATGTTTTTACACTTAGTGCCCTAAAGCTAATAGGTTTGGAAGTCATTGGTGGAAAGTTTGTTACATGGGTGACTCTGAAAAGCCTAATAAAAACAGACATTATGTGACGCCCCCAAATCTAGGTCAACATAGCCCAATTTAAAATGCCATAAAATACACGGTAACTAATACAAACAGTACATATAACAGAAATACATAACTAAATAATACATAACTAAGTCTTCACTATTATTGTCACATTATATACAACATGTGAAGATTACTATAGCTATCTCTCATATATTCACTCCATTCCCCGGCTAGACCCAGCTATTCTCTCATCTCCTGAAGAACAATGGAACAAAAAAAAAAGGGTGAGGTCAAATACCCCAATAAGAAATATCATGACTGGTGTGATGTCGCAAGCACCCAAAAAATAAAATCTTACTTTGGAAAAATATTAATGTAGTAATGCAAGTAAGAGTCGATCCCACAGAGAATGATTATTTAATTTTATGTTTTCGCAAACAAAAATTGGAAGGTTTTGGAATCAAAGAAATAATTTAAATAAAATTAACTAAAATAATTATGCAAGTAATTTAATGAAATAAATGAGAAGAAAAAGCCTTGGTTTAAGTTAATATCCACCATCAAGAATTTACAACTAATCACTGATGCAAGAATAACTCAATTCATATTTTAAATATTCACCGTAGAAAGAACTACTCGCAGGTGGAATAATTTTTCTCCTCTCTCCTTAATTTTAGATAAGTAGACACACGCGTTCTAAATTACCCTTACTATTAAAAAACCCACGACACGTGCTAAAGATTTAATTTAATAGCAGCTTTAAGAATTAGAGAGATCGTTGAACTAAACAACACAAGTCACGCGTTTGCATTTAATTTAGATGAATATTCTTCTTAAGATAAAATAATCTTTTGATCTGCAAAACAATTATTAAACTTAGTTGCGTCACCAACAACAGTAGATTAAAATGAATAATAAACTAATAGTACTCCTAACAATTAAACAAACCAATCATAAAATTAAGAACAGAAAAATATTCAATACTCAACATATAAATTGAACAATTAAAATAAATTAGATATCATAGTGTATAAATCTTGATGGCTTCAATCACTTAAACCAAGAAAAATAATTTAGCTACTCATAATTATAAAGAATACTAAATAATAGAAGAGATAATTTTTCTAATAGAAAAGTTGTCTATTACATTGTGTCCCAAGCCCTCTATTTATAGGCTCTATAAACCTCCTAACTTGTCCAAACCCTAATAGGATTTACAATTAAAAATAAAAGAAAAATAAAATAATTATTATCCTAACCCTAATTGGAATTAAAATCCAATTTGGAATAAAAAAGTAGCAAAATTCGCGAAATAATCCGTTTCTGTGCATTAACGCGTCTGCCAAACAGCCCTTAAAGCCAGCTTTGACCCAGTCAACGCGCTCCGCGTCTGGTGACGTCAGCATGCCCGCCCACACATTGTGCGGCGTGTTCCGGCTTCTTATGAAACAACACCGTTTCTTCCCTGGTGCTGTTGTTCTGCTATTCCCGCCAAATGACATCGTTCTCCCTTCGCTCGTTTCCTCTCGCACGCAATGCGTGGTAAGCAATGCTCCAAAATTATGATTCTACCACCGAAGTTGATTAATTACGAAATTGCCATCAGCATTTTCTAGAATTTACAGATTTGCCTCCAAGTTTATTTTTCCTACAAAATAAAATATAAAATAAATAAAAATAATATAAAAATACTAAAAACCCTAAAAACACCTAATAATAAATAAAATTCCTAAAATACTAAAAATAAATAAAAAGATATATATAAAAAAAATATAAAATTACCTAAATTAACATAAATTAACTAAAATCTTATAAAACCTATTAAAACCAAAATAAGCTAAATAATTAAACATTTAAGCACACAATAAATATAAAAACTAAGTATTAGGGAATAAAAATATCGTATAATTTAACCCTTTCAAATACCCTCACACTTAGTTTTTGCTTGTCCTCAAGCAAAACAAGAATAACAATTAAAAATAATAACCAAACAACTTACTCGAGCAACGAATCAATACAAATTTTAATATCAGCCTCAAAGATTTTTTAAATAATAACTCAAAAAAAAAATTCAAAATATGCAAATATCAAAATTTTAACATATTTATCAATTATACTTTACTCAAGACCTTTTGTGTGTATGTGAATCCAAATGTATCAAACTAATCAAAACATAGATAAGCTTCGGTCATTAATTACCTTATAAAAGACATATAACAAAACTCAATATACTTATTTTCACATTACTCTTTGCAAATATAGACAAATATAAATCAGAAGATCAAAAGATTTTTAATTAATGAAACACACTAGGATTATTAATATCAATTTTTCAAAAAAAAAAAATCAATTTTTTTCTTTTAATAGGTGCATTTTATGCTCCATCCCATATTTTTTTTTCTTTTTCAGTGAGTGTATTTTATGCTCCATCTCACTTTTTCATATGTTTATGAGTGAGTCCGTTTTACGCTCCATCTCAACCCACCACAAGATTTTTCTTTTCAATTTAACAATCCTAGAAAAATTACCTAAATCATCTCTTCTAAATTATGTTTTGCCTTATATTTCACTTCAAATAATGATCAAACAAGATATAGAGTTCAAAAATATCTTTCATAAGCATTTAACCATATAAACTTTCTCTTAATTAAACTAATTCAAACAAATGGATATAAGTTCATAAAATTTAAAAGGATCTCAAACAAAGTAAATATCAACAATAAGTCAAAATTCAAACTAATCAAAAATTTATCCTTTTTTCAAGAGTTATTAAATAAAAACCAAAAATTATATCATTGGCTAAAAATTAAAATTCAATTAACTCATTGTTCAAGTGACTTATCCTAAAAATAAAATTAAAATCCACCCCATTTTCGTAGGAAACACGGTTACACTTAGCATATGCAACAAGCATTTAAACCCCAAGGTTACCCCAAGTGGACGAGTTTTGTCTCATTAGGGTTTGCAGTGAATTTACCCACAAAATTCAAAATTTAAAAAAAAAAAATTCCTAAAAATAACAAAAATCCTAAATCCCTTTCCCCCACACTTAAAATTTACATTGTCCCCAATATAAAGTATAAAGCAAAGAAAAAGGCACAGATAACTAAAACATAAATGCAAAAATTAAAACGAAAGAAAATTATACTCTCCTTGGGTTGCCTCCCAAGCAGCGCCTTTGTTTATTGTCATTGGCTCGACAGCAGGCCAAAGTACTACGTCACTCCAACTTCATGAATTTTGAGTACCCCATCCATCACGTTATTCTTCATAGGTAGATTCAGTCTCCCTTGCACGTGACATGAACTTTTTACTCCCTCTTCAACGAATAGATATTTAATATGATTGGAGAGAGTCTTTATATTCAGAATGAGATCCTGCAAAACGAAAGATGAAAATTTGTTATGAGTAATAGGCAATAGAATGGAAATAATTGCATTATTATCAAAAATCATTGGCAAAGAATTTAATGGAGCTTCATCCTCCTTCAAATCTTGTTTCAGCTTAATTGCTTCTTCTTCCTCTAACTCCAAATTGTTGGTAATTGCAATCTCTAACTTTTTCTTGTTTATTTCCTCAACAACTTCCTCCACCTTAGACATGTCATCATAAAAAATAACATCATCGTCTATATTAACACTGTCCGCTTCATTGATGCTGTTTGCTTTCTCTTGCTTCGGTGATGGAGGGACTGTCTTTTCTGGATCTTCTATATCGTTACCACTTCTTAACACTTGTACACTTGTATTCTCCGTTGAATTATCCACCGTTTGAGAAGGTACTTGCGCAGAACTTTGCTCCTCCAATTGATCGATTGTGATTTGTCCCAATGGAGTACCCAAACACTGAATAATTGCATTATTTTCCTGAATACTTGCCTTCATGTCTTGTTGAAATTGTAAAGTGTTAGCTTCAATTAATTTAAGCATATCTTCTAAAGACATATCAGAAGTATTGATTGACTCTGTTGTTGTTGGGGATATGGCTGCATGTATTGTTAATAGCTTGAAAAATTCTGATTTGCGGGCGGATTCATTTGTGGATTCTCATAGCCAAAATTAGGATGATCCCTCCATCCCGAAGTATACGCATTTGAATAAGGATCATATTTCCATTGGGGTTGACCAGGGAAATCACTTACTATATTGACTTGTTCATAGGACTCCTCTCGAAGAATGGGGCACATATTAGTTGGATGTACTATTGCCACACAAATCCTACAAGTTTCCATCGGTTGTGCATTACCTGCAGTCATTTGATAAACAAGAAAAAGTTAGATCATTAATTTGTTGCTCAAGAGAAGAAATAGTTACCTCATTGGCATAATCATGCATGACTTTCATCCTGAACCTGCACAACTAAATTAAATTATGAAAAACTAGAAAAATAAAATTTAAGAAAAATTACTAAATTACATAAATATTTACAAAAACACAAAATTAAATTAAAATCATTCCCCGGCAACGGTGCCAAAATTTGTTGTTATGTCGCAAGCACCCAAAAATAAAATCTTACTTTGAAAAAATATTAATGTAGTAGTGTAAGTAAGAGTCGATCCCACAGAGAATGATTATTTAATTTTATGTTTTCGCAAACAAGAATTGGGGGGGGGGGGGGTTGAATCAAAGAAATAGTTTAAATAAAATTAACTAAAATAATTAAGTTAATATCCACCATCAAGAATTTACAACTAATCAGTGATGCAAGAATAATTCAATTCATATTTTAAACATTCACCGTAGAAAGAACTACTCGCAGGTGGAATAATTTTTCTCCTCTCTCCTTAATTTTAGATAAGTAGACACACGCGTTCTAAATTACCCTTAATATTAAACAACCCCTGACACGTGCTAAATATTTAATTTAATAGCAGCTTTAAGAATTAGAGAGATCATTGAACTAAACAACACATGACACGCGTTTGCATTTAATTTAGATGAATATTCTTCCTAAGATAAAATAATCTTTTGATCTGCAAAACAATTATTAAACTTAGTTGCGTCACCAACAGCAGTAGATTAAAATGAATAATAAACTAGTACTACTCCTAGCAATTAAACAAACCAATCATAAAATTAAGCACAGAAAAATATTCAATACTCAAAATATAAATTGAACAATTAAAATAAATTAGATCTCACAGTGTATAAATCTTGATGGCTTCAATCACTTAAACCAAGAAAAATAATTTAGCTACTCATAATTATAAAGAATACTAAATAATAGAAGAGATAATTTTTCTAATAGAAAAGTTGTCTATTACATTGTGTCTTAAGCCCTCTATTTATAGGCTCTATAAACCTCTTAACTTGTCCAAACCCTAATAGGATTTACAATTAAAAATAAAAAATAAAAAAAAATAATTATTATCCTAACTCTAATTGGAATTAAAATCCAATTTGGAATCAAAAAGTAGCAAAATCCATGAAATAATTCGTTTTTGTGCATTAACGCGTCTGCCAAACGACCCCTAACGCCAGCTTTGACCCAGTCAACGCGCTCCGCGTCTGGTGACGTCAGCATGCCCGCCCGCACATTTCGCGACGTGTTCCGGCTTCTTATGAAACGACACCGTTTCTTCCCCGGTGCTGATGTTCTGCTATCCCTGTCAAACGACGTCGTTCTCCCTTCGCTCGTTTCCTCTCGCGCGCAATACACGGTAAGCGATGCTCCGAAATTACGATTCTGCCACCGAAGTTGATTAATTACGAAATTGCCATCAGCCTTTTTTAGAATTTACAGATTTGCCCCCAAGCTTATTTTTCCTACATAATAAAATATAAAATAATTAAAAATAAATAAAAATAATATAAAAATACTAAAAATCCTAAAAACACAGAATAATAAATAAATTTTCTAAAATATTAAAAATAATTAAAAGCATATAAATAAAAAAATATAAAAATACTATAAAATTATCTAAATTAACATAAATTAACTAAAATCTTATAAAATCTATTAAAACCAAAATAAGCTAAATAATTAAATATTTAAGCACACAATAAATATAAAAACCAAGTATTAGGGAATAAAAATATCATTTAATTTAACCCTATCAATGACTAAGATAAAAATGAGTAAATTATCATTAGCCTTCAACAGTTGAGTTCTTAATAGAATACAATAAACAACAAGTTTTAGATCAATAATAGTAGCGAAATGAGTAATCCTTTAGAAGAATCATAAAGACTATGATGTCTGCTAGCTTCTTTTTTTCATAAAAACATCATCAACTTCTATTGTCTGAAACTTCACTGGTCATGATAATGTAAATTCACAGTTCCTGATCATAATCACGCAAGTCAAAAAATCGTCATTGCACTACGGGCCAAAAATATTCAAATATAACACCAATGGTCATGATCATACCAATCTACAACATTTGGTCATAATCATACCAACAACGGTTCTTCTTTGTCCCAGGCCAAAGAGAACGTTTACCACGTGCCCTAAAAGACACACAATAATTATATCGCCTTTATCATATCATCCGTGCAACAATTATATCGCTTTTATCCTATCATCTGTGTCCCAGACCACAGATATTCATAACAACTTAATTCTTAATGAATAGAATAACAATAGAGATATAAATGATGAATATAATAACATGATACTTTGTACTGAGTCAAATAATGTCCAAATTATCAACATGATATGGAGTACAATTCAAAAATGATATTCAAGTTCCACAGTTCAGAATAACAGTTATAGTTCAATAAAAATATTTAGAAAAATAGGAAGGTTCAATTTAAATAATATTAGATGAAGCGCAAACTATTAAGGAACATATAATCATTTCAGGAAACTTTACTAAATAGTACTTACCTTAGTAAGTTAAGAATATGAAAAGAATGATACCCCTTACCTTAACATGTGACTGGAGATTGATTTAAATTAATTTAATCAACCTATATATTGTTAATTTAATTAGTAACTACCACATATAATTTTATGGTGTATACCAATTCGTATGAAATCATCAAAAGTGATTTGATAGAATAAAGTATAATAACTTCAACATAGTTTTTGAAAGAAAATAATATTTTAAAATAAATCTTCTAAAAGAAGAGTCTTCTAAAGGAATATTTATAAACATCGTGTAATGTGTGTAGTTGCTTATATAACTTTTATAAAAAGACTTAAATGAACAGTACTCGTACACTTATAGATCTTCACAAATACTCAAGATGGCTTTAGTACACTCAAAGAGAACTTACACAAAGTAATATTTAGAGAGTGAAAGAAAGAATAAGTAAGGAAGTTTTTATGAAAAATTCTTAAGTTAATGCAGCTATTTATAGCCAAAAATCTTATCATAATCCAAGATTTTCTAATTTAATCTTAACCGTATATTTCAAGATAATGTTTAATCCATGCCACTTATTTCATCTTTTAAGATTTTTTTTAATCTAAACCATTCATTTAAAGATCATCTTTAATCTACACCGTTCATTTTAAATTCTATAATTATTACATTATCTTTAATCTATACCATTCATTTCAGATTTCCTTTAATATATACCATTCAATTAACCTTATATATAAAACAACTAACTTTATATATAAAACAACTAATTTTATATAAATCAATTAACTTTATATATAAAACAAACAACTTTATTTAATATATCATAATAAAATAATTTACTTTACATAATTTATATAAAGTAAATAACTTTATATAATTTATTATAATAAAAACAAATAACTTTATATAATTTATTATAATAAAATAAATAACTTTATCAATTCAATTTTTTGACAATAATTCACAATTATTCATTATTATGACTAATTATTATAAATACAATGTAGTTGGTTTTCTAAGTTAGATATACACAATACAAGCAAAAAAATTAACTAATAATGGAATACAACAGTTTAATCAACGTTATAATAGAGATAACAATAATGTAAAAAAAAAAAAAGAGCACATTACTGTGTAATGATAATTATTGATTCAGTAATGTGAATTACTGTACATATGCTACTGTGGAATTATCAGTTCAATAATATGAATTATTGTGCATGTGACAATTATTGGTTCAATAAAATTAATATTGTACAATAACCACTTTATCAGTTCAATAATATAAAACACTGTGCAATTTCGTGTGCTACTGTGCAATACCGTGTGTTAATATGTAATACCGTATGTTAATATTTCTTTACCACCGGGTATTATAACATTTAAAAGTGATAATACCATTGACTATTTTTATTTTAAAAAGTTACTTATGTCATTTTCTATATCCGGTAATATTTCGTTGTCGGGGTCCACCAATATTTGATTATTTCGGCGCTATCATACGAATCGAATATTTCTCGACAAAATGAATATTTTTCGACAAAACAAATATTCTTCGATAAGATAAAATTTGTACAAAACATTTCTAAATTTTCACTTTTGTCAATTTATTCATTTACCGTTTCAGAAGAAAATATATAAAGAAAAATTAAATTTGTATTTCATAAAAGTCGGGGTCTTATAACTTCCCCTACTTATGAAATTTCGTCCCCAAAATTGACGTACTTGGTATTTCGAAGATGTAAGGATACTTAGATTTCATTTCTGATTCTAGCTCCCAAGTCATTTCCTCAGTATCTTGGTTCCTCTATAAAACCTTGACTTGAGGTATAACCTTTGAGTGTAGGATCTGCTCTTTCTTATCTAAGATCTTGACAGATACATCCTCGTACGTTAAATCCTCTGCTACAACGTTTGGCTCTAACTCAATGATGTGATTCAAATTCTTCACATATTTACGTAACATGGATGTGTGTAAAACGTTATGAATGCGAGACATGTTTGGTGGTAAGGTTAGTCTGTTGGCCATGGATCCTACTCGATCTAGAATTTTAAATGGGCCAATAAATTGAGGATTGAACTTTCCTCTCCTTCCGAATCTCATAACTCATTTCCATGGAGAAACATGTAAGAATACATGGTCTTCGATATTGAAACTTTCATCTATTCGATGAAGATCAGCATAACTCTTTCGTCGTTCTTGTGTGGTTTGTATTCGTTGTCGAATTATTTGAATCTTTTCTGTTGTTAAACGTACCAACTCAGGACCCAACAATTTTTCTTCTCCTACCTCATTCCAACATACCAGAGAGCGACACTTTCATCTATACATGGCCTCAAATGAAGTCATACCTATGTTTGCTTGGTAACTGTTATTGTAGGAGAATTCAACCAATGACAAGTACTTGTCTCAACTTTCCTTGAAGTCTATTACACAAAGTCTCAGAAGATATTCGAGAGTCTAGATCATCCTTTCAGATTGTCCGTCCATTTGAGGATGGTATGCAGAACTAAATCGTAGCTCGGTACCCATAGATTTTTGTAGACTGATCCAAAAGTGTGAAGTGAATCTAGGATCTCAATCAGAAACTATAGAAAATGGCATGCCATGCAATCTTACAATATCATTTACGTACATACCGGCAAGACGCTCGAGTGAAAAGTTTTCTCTTATAGGCAAGGAATGAGCGGACTTGGTCAATCTATCTACAATGACCCAAACCGCATCAAAGACTTAAGAAACTTTGGGAAGACCCGTCACAAAGTCCATAGTGATGTGTTCCCACTTCCATTCTAGAATTTCGAGTGGTTGTAATGGGCCCTTAGGCACTTTGTGCTCTACCTTGACACGTTAACAAGTTAAGCACATTGAGATAAACTCTGCAATCTTCTTCTTCATATTATTCCACCAAAATGTATGTCGAAGGTCACGATACATTTTGGTATTTCCTGATGGATTACAAACGGTGTGTTGTGTGCCTCCATCATGATTTTATGCTTTAATTCAAGGTCGTTAGGAACACAGAGTCGAGAGTTGACTCAAAGTATTCCTTTCTTGTTAATTCTTTCTTCTGGAATAACACCTTCTTGTACTTTCTTCATCATCTTCATCATTTTCGGATCAGTAGCTTGAGCAGCTTTAATTTTATCAATTAAAGCCGGTTCTACTTTTACGTGCGCAATCTTCATGTGGGTTCCTAGTGTCTTTAATTCTATCTCCATCTTTTGTAAGTCGTACAAAATGCATTTTTATGTAGTCATCGTTGCACTTATACTCGTATAAGATCTTCTGCTTAATGCGTCAGTTACAACGTTTGCTTTTCCTAGGTAATACTGGATGGTGTGATCGTAATCCTTTAACAGCTCAAGCCAATGTCGTTGCCGCATGTTGAATTCTTTCTGGGTGAAGAAATACTTGAGCCTTTTGTGATCTGTAAAGATTTCCACTTTCTTCCCGTACAAGTAGTGTCTCCAGATCTTCAATGCAAAAACAACTGCTGCCAACTCTAAATCATGAGTAGGATAATTTTTCTCATAATTTTTGAGTTGTCAAGAGGCATAGGCTATAACTTTTCCATGTTGCATAAGTACACAGCCTAGACCTTTGCCTGAAGCATCTCTATAGATAACAAATTCTTTCGATCCTGATGGTATGGTCAGAACAAGAGCTGAAATAAGTCTCTTCTTAAGTTCTTGAAAATTTTTCTCGCATTCCTCGTTCCATACGAATTTTGTGCTTTTCTGAGTCAACTGTGTTAATAGAGTGACGATTAGAGAAAATCTTTCTACGAATCTCCGATAATAACCAGCTAAGCCTAGAAAACTTTAAACTTTAGTTACTGACCGAGGTTGTTCCCAATTTAATATTGCTTCAATCTTTGCAGGATCAACTGATATTCCCAAACTGGAAATCACATGCCTAAGGAACTTGACTTCCTCAAGCCAAAACTCATACTTCTTCAGCTTGGCATACAACTTGTTCTCATGTAGCTTTTGGAGTATTAATCTTAGGTGTTGTTTATGATCCTCACGACTCTTGGAGTATATAAGAATGTCATCAATAAAGACAATTACAAAATGATCTAAATATTCCTTGAATATCTGGTTCATCATGTCCATGAAAGCTGTAGGAGCATTGGTTAGTCTAAAAGGCATGACTAAGAACTCATAATGCCATTAACGAGTTCTGTAAGCAGTCTTTAGAATGTCATCAACTTTAACTTTTAACTGATGATATCTAGAGCGAAGATCAATCATTGAGAAATGTTCAGCACCCTGCAATTGATCAAACATGTCATTAATTCGAGGTAACGAGTACCTATTTTTTATGGTGACATGATTCAACTCTCGGTAGTCAATGCACAATCTCATACTCTCATCCTTTTTCTTGACAAAAAGAATAGGGGCATCCCAAGGCGATGTACTCAGATGAATGAAACCAATATCTAACAATTCATATAATTGGATCTTTAGCTCTTGAAGTTCAATAAGAGTCATTCGGTATGGAGCTTTGGAAATAGGCTTAGTACCGGGTTCAAGATTAATACAAAATTCAATTTTCTGGTTTAGGGGTAAGCCAGGAAGTTCATCGGGAAAAACATCAAAAAACTCATTAATAATAGAAATATCATTCAAGTTTGACATATATTTGTTCAAATCAGTAACATGAGTGAAAAAGGCTTGACATCTGGTTTTCAATAAACGAGTGACTTTATGGCTAAAAATGACAGTTATAGATTTCAATGGTTTGATTGTTTGAATTTACATGACAAGTTAATTAGGAATATGAAAACTAATGATCTTTTGAAAGTAATCAATTTTAGCATGATGATTAGTCAACCAATTAATTCCTAAAATCACATCAAATTCATGTATTTCTAAAAAAATAAGGTCAATGGGTAATATAAGGTTGTTGACTTGAACTAAGCAAGATTTATATATAGTAGATGTAATGGCTATTGCTCCTAATGGGGTTTCAACTGATAAGTCAAAGTCCAAATTTTCAAGAGTTAAGTTTAATCGTTGAGCACATGTAGGTGAGATAAAAGAATGGGTAGAACCAGTATCTAACAGGGCATAGACTTCACGAGAATTTATGAATAGCTTACCGATTATCACCTCGTTCGGGTTTCGTGCCATTTGGGATGTCACAACAAAAGCTCTCCCTTGAACTATAGATTTTCACTTATCTATGCTAGCTTTTGGTACCATCATTGCAGCTGGCCTTAATTTTATAACAGGACAAAATCGAGCAACATGACTTTCCTTCCCACAACTATACCACAACTTGAACTGATGGTACAGTTTGGGCTGATGTGACCCTCTTGACCACACCTATAGCACCTCACTGGTGGTCGATCTCCTCCTCTTGAAACTGGTGTCGGTGCTAGTACTAGTGTCGGTACCCTTCCATAATTATTATGGGATCTCTTTCTCTTGAAATTATTCTCACTGGATTCCCCTCTTCTGTTATTCAATGCGAGATTACCACCGATGTGTTGGTTACCTCTTCTATAGTTCTCATTCCTGTGGTTGTTGTCATTTTTCTCTCTATGCTGGTTATTGACTCTTGGCTGCAATATTTTATTTTCTTGCTCTACCCTTTGAGTCATATCTACAACATCTTAATACAAATAAAATTTATGAGAGCTAAGGTGTTGACGAATTTTGGTTCTAAAACCTCACAAGAACATACGACTAATTTGTGTTTCGTCATCCACTAGATGGGTCACGAAACGAGATAACTCGACAAATTTAGCTTCATATTATGAGACTGTCATATTTTCATGCTCCAGCTTAATGAACTCCACCTCTTTCATATGGCGGATACTTTCTGGAAAGTACTTTTCGATAAACAGCTCTTGAAATTTTGTCCAAGACATCTCGAGTGCTGAAGGGTGGATACGTTTTACCGCTTCTCACCAATGGTTCGCCCCACCTCGTAACATAAAAGTGACGAATGACACTTTCTGATCATTTGCACATCGCAGGACATCAAATATTTTTGTCATCTGCTTCAGTCATACCTCTGCTTTGAGTGTGTCAGGCTTCCCGAAAAATTCAGGTGATCTCAACTCGTTAAATTGCTTAACGATGACAATCCATGAATTATCAGCGTTTCCACCGGTGTGATCTTCCATCGCCTGATTTTGGAAAAATTGCATGATGTTCCTAAAGAAACCATCCTGATTTGCATGATCACCAACATTATTTTCTGAAGCTGAAGGAGGATTATTTGTAGTTTCCTGGTTTTCAGCTACATTCGCCTCGGGTAGTGGATAGTTCATTTTTTTTATTTATTTTCAGAAGTCATTCTAATCTGCGGTCATAAGATAAATGTTAGTTAAACAAACTGACTAGTCACTTCATGTCCCCACATTCAAACCAACTCATTAGATAACTAAATTTAATTTATGTAGGACACATTAGTGATGTAATATATTCATCTCTCTCCTCCTTCTTTTATCCCAGATCTCTATTAAAGATCATATCCCTAAGCTCAGATACCAAATGTGATGCCCCCCAAATCTGGCCTATATAGCTCAATTTGAGACGCAATAAAATACACGATAACTAATACAAACAGTACATAGAACATAAATACAGAACTCAATAATACACAACTAAGTCTTCACTATTATTGTCACACTATATACAACATGTGAAGACTACTACAACTATCTCTCGGACCTTCACTCCATTCCCCAGCAGACCCAACTATTCTCTTATTTCCTGAAGAATAATGAGAAAAAAAAGAGAAGGTGAGCTCAAATAGCCCAATAAGAAATATCATGACTAAGAAAACAATGAGTAAATTATCGTTAACCTTCAACAGTTGAGTTCTTGATAGAATACAATAAACAGCAAGTTTTAGATCAATAATAGCAATGAAATGAGCAATCCATTAGAAGAATCATGTAGACTATGATGTCTACTAGCTTCTATTTTTCATAAAAACATCATCAACTTTTATTGTCTAAAACTACATTGGTCATGATAATGTAAATTCACAGTTTCTGAGCATAATCATGCAAGTCAATAAATCATCTTTGCACTACAGGTCAAAGATATTCAAATATAACACAAATGGTCATGATCATACCAGTTTACAGCCTTTGGTTATAATCATACCAATAATGGTTCTTCTTTGTCCCAGGTAAAAGAGAATATTCACCACGTGCCCTAAAAGACACACAACAATTATATCGCATTTAACTTATTATATCGTCTTTATCCTATCATATGTGCAACAATTATATCGCCTTTATCCTATCATTTGTGTCCCAGACCACATATATTCACAACAACTTGATTCTTGATGAATAAAATAACAATAGAGATATAAATGATGAATATAATAGCATGATACTTTATACTGAGTCAAATAATGCCCAAATTGTCAACATAATATGGAGTAAAATTCAAAAATGATATTCAAGTTCCACAATTCAGAATAATGTTTATAGTTCAATTGAAATATTTAGAAAAATAGGAAGGTTCAATTGAAATAATATTAGATGAAGCGCAAACTATTAAGGAACATATAATCATTTCAAGAAACTTTACCAAACAGTACTTACCACAGTAAGTTAAGAGTATAAAAAGAATGATACCCCTTACCTTAACACGTGACTAGATATTGATTTAAATAAATTTAATCAACATACATATTTATAATTAAATTAGTAACTAGCACATATAATTTTATGGTGTATACCAATTCGTATGAAATCATCAAAAGTGATTTGATATAATAAAGTATAATAACTTCAATATAGTTTTTGAAAGAAAATAATATTTCAAAATAAAATTTTCAAATGAAGCTTTTCAAAACAAATCTTCTAAAAGAAGAGTCTTCTAAAGGAAGATTTATAAACACCATGTGATGTGTGTGGTTGCTTATATAACTTTTATAAAAAGACTTACTTGATCAGTACTCGTACACTTACAGATCTTCACAAATACTCAAGATGACTTTAGCACACTCAAAGAGAACTTACACAAAGTAATATTTTGAAAGTGAAAGAAAGAAAAGGCAAGGAAGTTTTTATGAAAAATCCTTAAGTTAAGGTCTCTAATTATAGCAAAAAATCTTATCATAATTCAAGATTTCCTAATTTAATCTAAACCGTATATTTCAAGATAATGTTTAATCTATGCCACTTATTTCATCTTTTAAGATTTCTTTAATCTAAAACATTCATTTAAAGATTATCTTTAATCTACACCGTTCATTTCAAATTCTATAATTATTACATTATCTTTAATCTATACCATTCATTTCAGATTTCTTTTAATCTATACCATTCAATTAACTTTATATATAAAATAACTAACTTTATAAATCAACTAATTTTATATAAAACAATTAACTTTATATATAAAATGAACAACTTTATATAATATATCATAGTAAAATAATTTACTTTACATAATTTATATAAAGTAAATAAATTTATATAATTTATTATAATAAAAATAAATAACTTTATATAATTTATTTATTCGACAATAATTTATAATTATTCATTATTACGACTAATTATTATAAATGAAGTGTAGTTGACTTTCTGAGTTAGATACTCACAATACAAGTAGAAAAATCAACTAATAATGGAATACAACAGTTTAATCAATATTATAATAGATGTAACAATAATGCATAAAATAAGTGAAAGAAAGAGCACGTTACCGTATAATGACAATTACTAATTCAGTAATATGAATTACTGTGCATATGCTACTGTGAGAATTATCAATTCAATAATATGAATTATTGTGCATGTGACAAATATTGGTTCAATAAAGTCAATATTGTACAATAGCCACTTTATTAGTTCAATAATATAAAACACAGTGCAATACCGTGTGCTACTGTGCAGCACCGTGTGCTACTGTATAATACCGTATGCTACTATTTCTTTACCACTGGATATTATAACAGTTAAAAGTGATAGTAACGTTGACTATTTTTATTTTAAAAAGTTACTTATGTCATTTTCTATATCCGACAATATTTTGTTGTGGGAGTCCACCAATATTTGGTTATTTCGACATCGTCGTACGAATCAAATTTTTCCCGACAGAACTAATATTCTCTGATAAAACGAATATTCTCCGACAAGATAAAATTTGTATAAAATATTTCTTAATTTTTACTTTTGTCAATTTATTCGTTTATCGTTTCAGAAGAAAATATATAAAGAAAAAATAAATTTGTATTTCATAAAAGTCAGAGTCTTACACATTGCACATGCCAAGAAAAGAAAATATATACAAGATTGAGCGAATTTAAGACGCACTTGTCAAAAAAAAAAGAATAAAATAAAATATGTGAAAAGTAAGTTATAGAGGGGCATTGTAATTGTTATATTTGAGTAATATATCTCATTGAGTATGGAAATTCATGAATTTGGCTGAGTTTTGATTGGGTTAATGTATTGAACACACACACAATAAGGGTTAAAAATGAAGCGAGATTGGTAAAATGTTAAGTTTTAAATGATGTATGAGTTTGAAGTTTTATTTGGGGTTATTTTTAAGAATCTTTGAGGCCAATTTTTGTTGATTATATTGGTTCATGCTCGAGTTGTTTAGGTTATCATGTTAGTCTGCATGCATTCTATTTATTTCTTTTGTTTTGCTTGGGGACAAGTAAATGCTTAAGTTTGGGGGTATTTGATTAGTGAGAATTATATCTATGAATCGAACACTTTTGGACTAGGTATTTTGTTTTCTAAATATTCTTAGTGCATTTTATTTGTTTTTTATGTTATTTTGTAGAAAAATGCATAGGAGGGGTAAATCTGAAATTTTTGAGAAAGCAGTGGCATTTTGGTAAATAAAAGTGAAGTTGAGCGCCGGGTCACCCAAGTGAGCGTCGGAGCATTCAAAGCAGAATGCATGTCAGGCCAGTTTTGTAGTTTGGACAAACTTTGATGATTCCTACTAGGGTTTGGATGCTCTAAAGTCCAATTTTTAAGAGGAACTATAAAGGAAAGACTTGGAGGCTTTAGGGGTAGGATATATTTTCACGAGTATTGGAGAGTACAATTGAAGACTTGGAGGATCAAGGAGCTACTACAAGAGATCGATACGGAGGATTGGAAAGACAAAAGATTTCATTAGAGTTTTTCTTTTTTCTTCTTTTTCTCAGTTTTGTAATCTAAGATGATGACTCATTTGATGTTCCTAGTTTTTGATTCCATGATGAACTAATTGATCAATTAAGACTACAATTGACCTTTACTAACATGAATTAAATATCTATTAATTTTCAATTATTGATTCATGTAGAGTTTTCTATTATGTTTTTCCTGCGTAATTGTTAATTATTTAGCCAACAATTAGTGGGATACCCTAGATGAATTCGGAAGATGAAATCTAGGGTTAGATCTGAATGTGATAGCGTGTATTCTTAGTTATTTAGTGAATTGAATAACTAGTGTTGTATATAGAATAAGAATATATCTATATGTTGCATGTGACCTGTTTGGGAATTGAATTTTAATGAGTTTGTTTATCTTATTTTGCATAGGAATATAGCAAAGTAATTGAAATAGATATTTTTATGTGATTATTGGAAAAGATCTATTAAATACTTGTGAATTCTTGGTTAATAACTCTGTTGGGTTTAAAAATTCCTGGTTAATAACTCTGTTGGGTTTAAAAATTGGAAATATAGAGACTTGGTTCATAAAATGTAATTGGGGATATTGTAGTATTAAGTTTTACTTATTTGGTATTAAATCTTTGTGTTTAATTTTATTTTAAATTTTATTTTATTTTTTATCATACTTAAAAATTGAGATTGTTTAAATAGACTCAAATTGACATAGAATTGGCATTTGAAATTTATTAGGCGTATAATCTCTGTGAGTTCGACACTCTATATTTACTCTATATTACTTGTTGATCGTGTATTCTTGCGTGTAAATGTTAGTATCTAAAATTGGACAACGGTTAGATCGAAGGTTGGTGAAAAAGGGGCAACGACCTACTACCATGGTGTTAGTTCAGTGATCCAACAGTATCCCTGAGGATGCCACCTAGAAAGAATAGAGCAAATTAATGGAGCAATATCCAGAATTCAATTCTTGGGGTCAAGGATTCCTTCAAGCAATGGGGGATTTTCCGGAGGGAAACCAAGTGAAGAAGAAAAGAACCTTTGCAGGGCAGCATGTGAAATGAAACAAAACTCACCGTTTCATTTAATATGGTAGAGAAGTACTGAAACGCATCGTTTCAGTTAGTAGCCTATTAGGTGTGTCGTTTTGATAGTAACAATCCGTTGGTTCTTATCCTTGTTTCCAAACAAGAGTACCGAGTCTGGTAAAGCTTATTAGGCTGAGGTGTGGGATTTAAGGCGGAACATGTGATGTAATCAGCATGAAAAATGCCATGAAAAATTTTCGTTTCTTTCTTTTAGTTAATTTCCTTTATTGTTTCTCTATATGTTCTTCAAATTGGTGACAAATACTCTGTCTGTTCAAATTAGGATTGTTGCAGGTGAAATCTTATAAATTCTTATTAGAAATTGAAATCCATTTTTATTATTTTTATATAGTTCTACCATTGTTGTTTCTGATCTGAGCTGAGAGAGGGAAGATGAGTGAGAAGGTGAAAAACTAATAAAATTATTTAAACAAATTCAAAAATTTCACAAAAAAAAAACTAATAAAAATTTTCATCAGTTTTTCATTAATTTCTGAGAAATTATCCCTTTCTTCCCCCAATTTTTTATTTATATTTTCTCTTTTTTATAATTGACGATGTGGGTTTGTATGATATTGAATAAAATGTTTTTAGATGGGGGATTCAGAGAAATTTGGGGAGAAGGGATTGTATCTTCAACTTGGACATGCTGTCCACAAGTTGTTTGATAAAATGTCTAAGAGAAGTGTGATCTTTCAGTTGATTTAAAAGAAAAACAAGAACTTGATGAAGTGTCATAGTTTTTAGTGATTACTGATTATTAGCCAGTATGATTATTAGTTTTTCATTAATTTGTGAGAAATTATATTCAAAAATTACACTTAGAAAAACTAACAAAAATTTCTACATGAGAAATTATTAGTTTTTTCATTAATTTGTGAGAAAGTATTTTTGGCATTTTTATTAGTTTTTTAGCGTAATTTTTTAATTTATTTAAATGTCATTATTTTCTTAAACTTTTTTCACATATTTTATATTAAAATATTTTATTTTATTTTATTTTCTTATTTTATTTTATAAACTCGATTAATCCTAACATTAAAATTTTATCACGTTTTTGTTGGAGAATCGATTGATCAAGTATATACCTTATTTGTTAGGAAAACTAAACAGTTAGACCTATGGAGCTCGGGTGATCTCGTGGCCAAAGTTTTAAATGCGCAAAAAGTGGCTCAATATCAATGCCCAAAAACACACATTTACAACCATAATTAATTTTATTTTGTAATTTATTTATGTTAATGAGCTTTTCCTTTCTTTCACTATTTTCAACTTCAGATCAACTTTAAAGAAAACAATAAATTTTGTTTCATTCATGAAGAATATGTTTCAAAAGAATTAAACAATCAATTTTTATGAAATTCTTTTTTATTATAAATGAATTTTTTTTTTTTTTTTTGAAATAAAAAGAAGATCAAGTCAATTTTTTAGTTTATGTCACAGACCTCTCATTTTTAACTTTAAAAAATTTAGATCATTTTGGCCTGGTCAATTTGGGTCTGTTCGACCCGTTTGTTAAGTCTAATAATAATAATAATAAATATTAACAGATTTTTTTTTTTTTTTTTGATAATGTGGAGTATCCCAACCGCAGTCGGATGAGTTTAAACCGCTGCGCCAACAGCCGGGGTTAACAGGTTGTACAGTACAACTAACTAAAATGTATGCTACTTACGTATCATTTTTCAAACCATTATTTGTGTCCAAGAGATGTACGTCCTTTTCGTATATACTTTAAAGATTTGGTAGCCCTCTTCTATCCATCTCCTTGTCATAATTTTAACCGTACTCACATATTGAGATGGAGCAACTGCAACACTTTAGCCATAAGCATCCGTTGATCCACAACGAGCATCATGCTAAGGAGGATGTTAATTGTTATGGGTGCAATAAATCTATACGCACAGGTGACTCAGTACATAGCTGCAGCACTAGAAATAATAGGAGGTGTGGTAATTTCTTTCTGCACAAAACATGTGCAGAATTACCCCAAGAACTAGAATATCCTAGGCAACAAAATCACCGTCTTAGCCTGCACTCACGTCCACAGTATGAGATGTGGTCTTGCATTAGTAATGTCTGCGGCTTCCATGGTTGGAAGTGGTTCATCTATCCGGGGCGTAGGCACATAGGAGTCTGTGGGGTCAATTGATCCCACTGAATTTTTTGTTTTGTTTTATAATATATGAAAATTTTTGAAAATTTTAAATATTATATACAAATTAATCCTGCTAAAATTTTGTAAAATTTTTAATATATAGGGTTAAATTAAAAATTTATAACTTTCTCATTAAAGTCTCAATCTCATATCATTCCTACTTTTTCTATATATATATATATATATATATATATATCTATTCATATAATCTTCTTAAACTGATTAATAATCTATTTTATATTTTTTTTGAAGAATTAATTATTTATAAATAATTTTTCTTTAAAAAAGTCTATTATGGGTCAATATGGTGTGTGTACATGCATATAAATACATATAGAGTTAATAATTATTATATTATCATTGTAATCAAATTTAAGTTTTATATATACAACTCAAAAGTATAAAATTATTCAAAAAAAAATCGCTCGGAGACGCTGCCCCACTACAAAAAAAATGGTCAATACCGACGAAATTATTTTCAACGGACTATACTCCGTCGTAATTACTTTTATATCAACGGAATATTCCGTTGAGACTAATTCCACCGTAAGTAAATTATAATCGACGAAATTCCGTCGGGGATTGCAATGACTTGTTTGGCGGCAATGTTCTCGCCTACGTGCAATATTATTCTCGACAGATGTGATTAATGTCGACGGAATATTCGTCGAAAATATTTCATTTATGAGGGACTTATTTTCGACGGAATTCCGTTGAAAATAATTCTTTTTAATCCCAGGCAGCGACCGATCAGTTCATTTTATTATCTCACTCTCTCCTCCATAAATTTGTTGCATCTCTCTCTCTTCCCTACCTTGATCTCTCGGTCACTCATGACGTTGCACCCCTCACTCACGACATGGTAGAAACTGTGGTGTGGCGACATGGCTTTGTTGCGGTGGCAGAGCTTTGTTACGAAGACGGTGGTTGTGCTAGGTCCGAAATCTAGATCCCCAATTTTGTAGGTATAATTAATTGGTTTAATTGAAATTTTTAGCAAGGGTTTAGTTAGTTTAATTGGGATTTTTAGCTAGGGTTTGTATCATTTGAAAATTTAATTGAACATATATATGTCCAAATGAAATGAATTCAACACTGATACAATATTGATATTTGTTATTGATTTTGTCATATATGAATTTGTTAATTGATACAATACACTGATATGAATTGTGATGGAATGGCTTAATGAATTGATATTTTGGGACTGATTATGGGATTGATTTTGTGGACTAATTATATGTTTTGTATGTTGTTCATGTTAAAATATTTGGTACTAGTAATTGCCTGTACCTGAAGGCACGGCATAACCAAAAATTAAATTAAAATACGAAAAGTAAAAATATTATTATTATCTGTATTATTATTATTATTATTATTATTATTATTATTATTATTATTATTATTATTATTATTATTATTATTATTATTATTATTATTTGCTCTGGATTAACGAATATTGTAATAATAATAATAGTAATAGTAATATAATAATAATAATAATAATAATAATAATAATAATAATAATAATAATAATAATAATAATAATAATAATAATAATTTATTTATTGGCCATTTTAAACAACTAAAGTCTTAGTGCTTGGGTGGTGTAATGAACAAAAGTATTTCTTGACCATTTTAAGCAATTAAACTCATAGTGCTTGAGTAGTGTAATGAACAAAAGTTCAAACTTGATGGTTTAGGATTGATTCTTGGAATTAATTCATTTTTTTAGCCAAATCTGCTTAAATTCCATGTCATTGGTGCCATGTGTGTCACATGCATAGTCAATGCAACCCTAGAGTTAAGGAGGCAACAGTACATTTAACCCCTTATATTTATGACTAAGGACGCCTAAGTCCTTAGTCGTCCCACATCGTTTATAAGAGAGGAAGACCCGCCAACTCTAATCCATAAATAGAGGGATCTCACACTTTATTTTTTACAAACTAAGGAAAGAGTCTGGCAGGTCGAATCAGAGGAAGAATATCATGGTTTGTGAAGAGTCTGGCAGGCCAGGCTGGACCAATACAGGCCAAGTCTTAATACATATTTTACATGCAATTAAATCTAGTTGATTTACACAGGTTTATGCTAACTATTTTTCAAAACACAATACTTATTAAGGAAAAATAAAATGTATTTTATCTTCAAATTGACATAGCATTAAAAAATGTACCTTAAAACAATTTTTCGTTAATCTCATTTAGTTTTGAAGCATCTTTTTTAGGGATGATAGAAATATGAAGTACACACTAATTATAATTACAATATTATAAGATTTAATATAGCATACGCGATGCGTGTGAAGAAAAAAAAACATACTTGGAAATAATCAAAAGAAAAAGGAATCCAAACATACCACCAAATGTATGTTCCATTAATATTGACAATCCTCCACAAAGTAAGATTAATTGTGTGTGATGATACTGATGTTATGTGACAAATTTAAAGATATTTATGTTATAATTTTTTATGAAATAATTTTTTTTTGACAAATGTTACTATTTTTGTGCAACGAGAGTGGTAATATTCTACTCACATATCCAAATATATAGCAATAATTTTTTATAATATTTTACATATATATATATATATATATATATATATATATATATAATTAAAAAAAATCACTAAATTTGGACGGGGAGTACTTATTAGCATAGTTTTCAGATCCGGATCGGTCATCGAACCGAAAAAAGTATTGAATGGATGGGCCACTGGTTCAACCAGTGGTTGGACCGTTATTGAACCGGTGACACCATTAATATGTAATAAATAATAATTAATTAAATATATTAATTATTATTATATATTATATATAATATTTAGTAAATATATAAAATTAATCAATTTATCTATACAAAAATAAAATAAAATTAAACCTATTTGTATAATGTTTACTTTATACAATTCAAATAAATATTAACTCTATATAAAAAGAAAGATATTAAATCATGATCATAACTCAAAACTAAATACTCAATAGTGATAAAATTAAACACAAATGAACATAAACATCTCTAGGATACATTCAATCAAATTCGGTAAAAAAAAAAATCTATTTATACAATGTTTATTTTATACAATTCAAATAAATATTAAATCTATATGAAAAAAAATATTAAATCATGATCATAACTTAAAACTCAAACAATGATACATTTAATCAAATTCAAATGCTTAAATTTAAAAAAAAATTAAAAATAAAAAAAGGGTAGAGAACCGGTAAAATCGGTTATTGGGTCACTGGATCGACTAGTCCAACTGCCGAGTCATCGGGTTTGATCAAGTTTTGATCAAAACTGATTTTTAGGTTTGAATCGGACCGAAAAATCTATCAATTTTAATTTTTTTTTAATTGGGCCGATAATTCTGTTCGAGTTTGAAAACCATGCTTATTAGTATTCATCCACTCGGGATCAATTGTCTTGACATGGAATTGACATCCACGTGGTAATGAGAGCAATACTTGAACAATGAACAAATTAATATACTAAAATGCAGTACATAACACCGTTGCTTGACAAGTGGCTTTCTCACAATAAAACACATGTCTTACGTATTTAATACCCTCAATTCTTACTACGATTTTGGGAATTTACTCCACTTTTTGAAATTTTTTAATATTATACATTTTATATAATTATACCATACATATAACTTACTTCCCAAATTACTAACCATAATTACCCATTAAATCCGGCTTTTGGAATTTTAAAATATTATATACCATTTATAATATTATATTTTACATTATATCATACATATTATTATTAAATAAATAATAACAAAATTGAGCTGAACCATTACTCCTACTTTTCGTATTTTATAATATTATACTACACATTATACCTTAAACAAGTAAAAAAATACAATTTACTAACCATTAGATACCATTTACAATATTATACCACACACAAATAATAACAAAATTATTTTTATAATGTATGGTATAATCTACACGATCACTACAAATTTAAATTTAATTATGTTCAAACATAATTATTATATCCTAAAAACAAAATCAGTACATATATAAACTGTTTTGATAATCTCAAGTGCTCTGTTAATCTCAACTGCGAAAATGTTATCATTACTAATTTAATTATATTATAACATAATATTATACTATTTATTTACACTTATATAACAACATTAATTATATTACAGCGTAATAGTATACCATTTATCTCAATTCCACGTTAAATTTAAACTTATGCCACGTGTCGCTCTATGATGAAACATTACTGGAAATGTTACTCGCAACTTGCACTTTCAGTGAAACCTTAATACACCAATTTTTTTAATTATTTCACATACACAGAATAATTCAACATATCTTAATTCGATATACATATCACATCTCACAATTGGAAATTTCTATATTTTTTCGGCTTTCAAAAATCAAACCATACTCACCATAAAAATAATTATTTTTACATTCAGATTTTTCTCACAAACAATAAAATTATTTTAACTCATACAATTCACGCCTATGTATTAAACTTTTAAAAATTAATTTTATCTCACAAAAAAATAATATTAATTCCATAATTACACAATAAAATTGTAATATAACCAATAAATATGTTGAGATTACAAAATTACATCAAATCCATGTTATGACTGTCATGCAACAATTTCTAATTTTTTTTACATATAATATTAATTATCTTATAATATTATTAGATCCCTTACTTCTGGCAACTCTCCTAACCAAAAATAAAACTTCTCCGTAAATATTGCATTAGGATTCGAAACTAAATCCATAATTACTTTATCCAATACATTCGGATTTGTACATATAATATTATTGTTTTTTACCTCCCAAAGTTGTTGCCAATAACTCTACCACAAAAAATATTGCATAATTTAAGCAATCTTAATTTGATCATATCAAATTAATTCAGTTTAGAATATTATCCAATTAAAATCCCATTAATTTTAGCAATCTCAAATCCTCAAATCCCATTAATTTAATCTTAACAAATCAGACTACTATCATAAAAAATAGAATGTAACCCATAAATATAATTGTCATTCAATAATTCTAAATTGTTCCAAATAAATCTATGACCTAAAAATGTTGCATAATTTAACCAATCTCAATTTGATCTTATCAAATTAATTCAGTTTTAAATATTATCCAATTAAAATCCCATTAATTTAAGTAATCTCAAGTAATCTCAAATTGAATATAACACAATCGAATATTATCCAATAAATTGAAAATTCAATATTATCCCATTAAAATATATAAGTATAGCACAAAAAATAATATTAATTTTTTTTTGTCACAAATCATATAAAATTACAAAATTAAAGAAATACCAAATAGATAATAATCCAATTTTATGTATGGTTGGTCTACACAATTTTTATCATAACCCTATAAATATATACCACTTATTTCATTCTAAATCACACCACATAACAGTTTTCTTCTTCATATATTTTGCTTCTCTATGGTAAGCTTATTTTTCTTTTGTTATTGCTCTTTTTCTATTTCTATTACATTCTGTTTCTTTGCCTTATCATGAATTTGACTTCAAATTTTCTTTCTACTTCTACTTCATTTTGAACCTTTGTCCCACCACGCATTTGACTTCAACTTTTTTGTTGTTTGATTATTTAGCTGGCGCAACTACTAAATACAATTGTGTTGCTAACATCAGTCCCATAAAGAGAAACGTGGAAAATTAAGGCACAAATAACTAAACTCTGAAATATGTCTTGCTTCTATAAAGGTGACTACATAAACAGTATTAAGATGATATTGTTGAATAAGAAGATATATATACATACATAAACTTTACCTTTACTATAACAACTTGATGCATCTACAAATTGTTTACCTTTATTATAACAACTTAACATCTACAAGTTATTCCTTCGTAGGATGGCAGAATACAAGCCAATATCAAAAGAACACTTTAAAATAAATTTCAACCATTGGTCAAGAAAAATAAAGTTTTTATTATCACCAATTTTGTTGTTAGTCAAAACGGTGGTTCTTTTAAAGCTACCAAACATCCATATAAGATTAATTTCGTATATTCCACCTCATTGCAAGAGTCAGATGATGCTTCAATTCATACATATGGACTGAATTCAGTCCATTTGATCAAATACTAGCTAGCACGATTGATGATTCCTACTTAGTTGGTATGTTTCACAATGATTTTGAAGCCATCTTTTTCATACAAATTTTATTATTTAACTGTATAATTGTAATGTTTTTGTTTATATGTTATTGCTCAACTAACTGCAATTGGAGATTTACAACTCAGCACAAACAATGAAAAACAATGTAAGAGAGTTAATATTGAATTAATTGATAACATGTAAACTATACATATTGCTCAAAACTACAATTATACAATAGATTCGTATGAATTTTTTGTTCTAATGTTGTATTCATATACCAGTCAAACTATATTGACTTGCCGCAATTTCAAATTTATTTTATCCAATAATTTGATTTTTGAATTGTTTTATTATCTCATTTTTTGCTAATAACTCTCAAGCAAAAAAATATATAGTATTATCCCATCATTGGGCTTTAGAACTTTATTTACAAAAAAAATTCATGCATAATTTTTAAAATTTTTAAATTCCTTAATCAGACAATTTTTTTTTAATATTATCTCATAAATACAAATCTAAACTGATATTATATCCCAAAATTACATCAATTCTAAATTGATATTATATTCTATAATTTTATTTTTATATTATATCAAATTGATTGGTGATTAATCTAAACAATTTTTAATTTTTTTTAACAAAACGAATAATCTCGCCGCAACGTGCGGGGTTGTATCTAGTTAGGGCCTAAAACTTGCCACGCCTCTTATAACATTTGAGTATTGTTGTACGCGTGTCGTGCCACATTTGGTGTTGGTCAACATATGAAAAATTAGCAGTTGGACATTAATGGTTGTAAGTTTAATGTAAGACGTTCCTCAAATAAAACAATTGGAATAAAAAAATTCACTGTTTTTACCAAATAAGACGTGGCCAAATGTGGTGAATAGATTAGAGACGATAGAGAGAGAACAGCAGAAAGGGACGGATCGACTCGTATTCACTATATTTTTTACGAAAAATGTTTAAACAAAATTTGAGTGACAAAAAATTAAAATATATTTTTTTCCCGTTAATCGGGTCATCGTTTAAAGTAATGATTATAACAGTAACTTCGCAGGACGACCAAAATCAATAGTCAATGGAGGCACAAGGGATTTTGATTCGGCAGTGGCCAAAATATTTAAAAATAAATATTAACATATAGTTAATATTATTTGAATAAGAAATATAAATAAAATTATGTACACCATATTTGTATGCCAAATTTTATATAAACACCCATTTAAGTCATAAAATTTATCTTTAAATTAAATTCTTAATAAATTATAAGTAATTTATTTTAATGTACAGTATCAAAGATTTCGTTTATAGTTCTAGAAAAGAAAATACTTTTTAGTTATAAGTTATTAGTTTACATAGCACACACTATATATTTGTTAAAACAAAAAATTGCCACTTTTTCCTCTTATTTTATAATATAGATATAAATACCTTAAATGGAGGTAAGAACTAAGGAGTGTCAAACCTATTCTTACACATGAAAAAATATTCAACCACATACTTACTGTTAAAAAATTTAATTATATTGCATACAAATAAATAATTGTAAGGACTTGATCTAAAAGGATTTAAAATATATATTATCTAATTAATTATATATTTTTTCGCAAGAGATACGATAACAAAAATATCAACCCTCATTGTCCATGCAACGTGGATCGAGGAGAATTGAAATACGCTACTACATCTCATTGGTAGTTTTTGTTTTGTTCTATATATTTTTTTCCTAATGAAGATTATAAAAGTGAGATTTGCCATTTTAACAATAAGCTAGTTATTTTCTTAATTAACAGCATGCCTTTTAATTTGAAATATATTTTACATTTTAATATATATAAACATTAAATTAAAGGTTAGAATAAATAAAATACTAATAAGATGAAAGGTAAAAAAATTATAAACGGAAAACCTTCTTGTTTGTACATTTTAAGACATGATACATAATTTAACTCGATTCATAATATAGCGATACTTTACAATATAGTTAAATTGGTCCAATCTAATTCAAAAAATAAAAAATAAGTATTTTCACTTGAAATCAATTCATGAATTTTAAAATTCAAAATAAATAAGAAATTATTTAGTCAATAAATTTTCAATATTGTAAAATACTTAAAAAGAATTGTCAGTTAGCTACAAATTTATAAATTTTAATATATATATATATATATATATATATATATATATATATATATCTGGGTGTGTGTGTGTGTGTGTGTGTGTGTGTGCATGTATATGGGATTTCATTTATGACAAACGATTGTTAGTAACAATCAAAATTCACATGTCGCAAGAGAAAGTTGCCAACGGGCCATAAAACGTAAAAATTAACCTGTTGTAAGAAAAGATAACAATAAAATCAATTTTACGTACAAAATGATCTGTCACAAAAAGAAATAACGACATAATTAATTCACAGTTAAATTTTTTTTTTACATTAATTACTGAAATAATATCGTGATAATCGTTATATATATATAAATCAAAGTTTAGAAAGTGAATTATACTAAAAAAAAAAAAAAGAGTATATAAAAAAAGTACAAATAAGAAAGCTTTCAGTCGACGTCTCATTTGTCGGCGTATCTTTTCCAATAAACATCGTTTTTCACGATGTCTATTTTATTACTTCGACTCTATATAATTACTTAGAGCAGTTCTACACTTACCTGGTGGATGTACCCGCCGCCTACCTGCACTCACAAATTTTTCCATTTTTTTTTTAAAAAAAAAAAAACAGGAAAAGTTTGTGAGGGGCGGGTAGGCGGCGGGTACACTTTCCGGGTAAGTGTAGAGTTTTTCAATATAAAATATCTGACCTTTTTATCTTTTCCTTTCCTCCAAACTCTCTCACTTATGAGGGAAAAATTTTGAGTTAAAAATTAAATTAATTTTATTTTTAAATTTCTTCTCTTTTTAAATCAAAAGAAAGTACATAGACAGTAATACAAAGTTATTTTTGATAATATAAAATATATTATTTTTCCATCCTTTCCCATCATTTTAAAGCTAAAAATTGAAATAATTTTACCTCTAAGTTTCTTTTTTTCCTCTAAAAAAAAACCTCACAAACATAAAATTTAATTTTTTTTTTAATTATTCTTCCTTCCCGTCCCTTTCCTTCCCTTTCTATTCCCCTCAAACAAAAACTTACAAAGCCAGTATAGAAATTTCAATTATTGGACTACTGAAAAAAAACAATGAAAAATGTTGCTTAGCAAATGAATGCACGAATAACCCATAGAAATTGAATGCTCTACAGAACATGCATGGTCGACAGTTTGATCATCCCACTAACTTCCCTAAAGTAATTTCAATTATTAGACCACTGAACTGAATTGAATTAAATTGAATTAAACTAAATTGAAACGATCAAATCTAAACGATAAATAGTAGCCTGAATCAAATAGTTAGACATTATTTTATTTTGAATTCCGAACAGAACAAAATATATATTGCCACACTGGCAAATAATAACAATATCACACATGCATAACATACATCGGACTTACCGGATCTAAATACATGTAAATTCGGAAGACATGTTTGCCACAAACAACACCAATCCGCATAACAGAATAGCCAACTTCCACGGAGCACAAATGGAGCCGATAATTTTTATTAATAGTTATTTTGTTATTTTTTATTTTTGATAATTATTATGTTATGAGGTTTACCGATGATTGGTTGTCACAGCGCCATCATACAGAACCAAATATTTTTTGGGGTTTTCGTAGACTTTTTTATTTTATTTTATAATTTGCACATATTATTCTTAATTTTAACTTGTTATTAATTTAACACTTTATTATTTAGAATAATATATATATATATATATATATATATATATATATATATATATATATAAATTAAGTTTTATTAATTAAATGGATATCGTGTACGCTTCACTTCCAAATAAGATCAAACATGAAACTCACATGCACCCTCTTAAACAACTTCAAATCTTGGACTGCAATGCAACTATGCAAGCATGTATCGATATTCAAGTTTTGAATTTGGATGTGCTTATGCCAGTCAGGCAGGCAAAGATTAGGATCCACATCCAATTCACTTGATGTATCCTCCTGTTAAAGATCATTCACATGAATTTGACCGTGAAATGGGTTCAGTGAAAGTAAATCCAAACTATTGTTTCTATCATTGTCGTGATTGTGATATGTCTTGTCATATTGGATGTCTACTCGCGATGATGGTTACTCAAATATCAAGTTTGGGGCTACCATTAAAATTGACAATTTGCATCCACACCACCTCATATTTGTTCAAAATAAGAAGAAGAAAGGCTTGTGTAGCAGTTTTAAGGGATGTTTAATTGATTTTTACTGGTTCGAATCAGATCGATATTGAATTGGATCAGAACCGAAAATAGAAAATTTTTGGTACTGATATCGATACCGATTGAACCAGTATATTGAACCAAACCGGTATCAGTAAAAATAAAAAATTAATATAATTATTATTTTTATTATTATTATTTATTAATAATAATATTTATAAAAAAAATAGTTATAATCGGTACGGTTCAGTATTTACCAAATCATAAAAACACGGTACCGGAACCAGTACCTAAAAATTGGTATATACCAATTTTTTTGTACCGGTATCGAACCGATTTTTTATATCCCAAATCGGCCAGTTCAAACGGTTCTAAAAATAAAAAAATCGTTTATCATGCCCACCCCTAGCAATTGCGCTACTGGGGATATTCGTATTGGTACAACAGTTCTTGAATGTGGCCCTTTAAATTTTTAATATGTTGTTGACATGTATAATTATTTGATAGTCGAAGTCTTTTGTTCATCCACTGTCTTATCTTTTATCTCACTAGTAATTGCTCGTGCTTGAATGTACGATATAACGAAAAATTAGATTAAAATTTGAAAAATACTACATGTGACGACCTTAAATTCGGGTTACTTTAACCTTGGTTCCGGTTCAACACTAGTACTACATTTTCCTTATTGTTCATGAATTACAACAATATTATAATTAATAAATAATCATTTATTTATAATTTTACAATATCTCTTTCTATTCCAGAATCGTAATCTTTATACATTCCTAGTATGTCTCAATATCATATATGATAGGACATTCTATTACAATCAATTTGAGTATTTAACACTCATATTACATACCAACCAATTCTTATACTACACAATCATTTTACCTGTCCAATTCGGACTGATATCTACAATGGTCGTGCTAGACCTTCAGTGAATGTAATATGCATTCCTGTTTCTTGATCTTTAACAAAACTTCGGATAACTTGCACTATCTGAAAATATTGGTTTTAAGCAAGAGTGAACACGACGGCTTAGCAAGTTTAACAGTTACACATAACACATTACATGCTTCACATATTATACATGCTCTGCATTTTATTCTTACATCATGCATTTCATGCTTTTCATTTTATGAATGCTTCATACTTCTTATGTATCGCATATAATACACATCTAGCATATATCAAGTCATGTTTCATATCTGTACATATTTCACATGTAACCATATCTCATGTTGTTCACATATCACAACTATCATCAATGTATCTTCTTATTAACAATTTAACATCATATTATAGCATAGCAATGCACATAGAAACAAGTTCTGAAAAACTTGTCTGGTTCGCTTATACCATTTACGCTTATTTTGCGTCTTTCGTTCAACCTATAATTTATATATAAAATCGACATAATCATTAGTTACAATAACTATTAATTAGTCTTAACTTAAGACCTTAACTTCAAATTATTAATTAACTTTTTAGTTGTCCGACCAATGAACCTTTACGTTCCGGACAAAAACCCTAGCCCAACAAACCTAGTTGGACATGTCGGTAAACTTAACCAACTTACATCTTGATCCAGGAGGATTCGTCAATTTATCTTCAGACACCTTCGGAGCAAGATCGGTTCATCTTCGGATGATCTCGGATGGGCTCGGCTATCTAAACCAAGGGTTCGGGCCTCGATTTCAAGAGGCATATGTCATCGGGAACGACCTTAGTTGGGGTCGAGCTCTGAACACCAAGTTCGGGATCGAGGTCGGGCTTGAAAGATCGGGAAATACCTTCAAGGTCAGACATCTCTTCGGGGTCAGCACCTCAAGGTCTGATATTTCTTGGGTCGGCAGTCCGACATCGGATTGAACATCTACTACACTTCTCTTCGGGCGTTCTTTCTATTACTTATTTTATCTGTTTTATTTTCAGTAGCTATTTCCTTTTATTTCATTTTCTTTATTATTTTTGGGTATAAATCTAGCTATTAATTGTTAGGTGTCATATGATAAGTGCACGTGAGTTGGTTACTAAAGAAAGGTAGTGACAGATATTGGGGACCAGCTATGTGGCAGGAGAGAGAAAGAATTGTCAGAATCTGTTAGCCACCTTTCTAGTATTTTCCTTTTTAATATTTCTTTTTCTGATATTTTCTTTCTTTGTGCCCAAGTTTTACCTAGCTATATATACCCGGCTTGTGGGTATAGAAAGTAGTTGTTGAATATATTGATAAAACCTTTCTGAGAATTAGAGTTGAGAGTTTCTCCTCTTATTTCTTTTGGTGAATCTCTTGTATCTTTACCAGTAGATTTGTATTAACTTAGCCCGTAGGATAATCGTTATCCCGCTCCGGCGTCAGTTGGTATCAGAGCTCAAGCATCTACTGGAGTTTAGTACTTATCGGTTTTAATGGCTAGTAGTCGTGGTTATGGCCGCCGTAGACAGGTTCCGATTGAGGAAGTCTCGCACCGTAATCGTAACTCTTGGATCGAGATGATTGGGGATTTGCAGAGACAAGTTGCAGAGTTAACCCAGCATCTAACGGCGCAAGATCTTAGTTGCCGTGGGCAGGTTCCGGTTGAGGAAGTCCCGTGCTTCGATCGAAACATTCTGAATCTCGGTTGTAATGAACAGTTTCCGGCTGAGGAAGTTAAACACCTTGATTGGGATGAACTGGATCGTGAGGAAGAAAATCACGTTACCGATTTCAGTTTTGAAAACCTATATCACAATAGGGATTCATTCTGGAAATGGCGTGAGGATCGTCACTACGATCTGGGCACTATCGTGGAGTTACGGGAGTTCTCTGGTACTTCACAAGCTGAAGATCTCATCGACTGGGTAAACGAGGTAGAGATGCCTGGTGAACCTTTGTATGATGATTATGACATGGCAGATGAAGACGAATTGAAGTCCAGAGTTCCTGTGTATGATGATTATGAAGTGGAAGAACTTGGAGCACCTGTGTTTGACGAGGAGTTCGGAGCACCTGTGTCTAACAGAGAAGAAAAGGAAGAACAGGGAAAGCCAATGTATGACCTCCATAAAGAAGAAGACGTACTTTATGACGATGGTCATGAGACAATGGTCATTAGAGGTGAAGGAGATGATCGGGTGAGTGCCAATATTTTTAATGATATGAATATGGTACCCGATGAAGTCGCTCCCATGGTTGTGAACCATTCTGGGGAAGACGAAGACAAAGTTGACACGGTGGTACTTGAAGATGACAGTCCTAATAGACACACCAGACAGAAATCATTTGTACCCGAAGGCATCGGCGTTCAAACAGTTGGTGATTGGATGTCCCCACCACCTGCTGAACCACCGAAGTCTTTGCAAGCTACTGCAGAGGTTCGAGAAACTGTTAGTCATCTTACTGAACAAATATCCCATTCTGGCCTGCAAGATAAGGTTGTACACCCTCTACCCGAGGTCAGCTGTATAGAGTTGGCCGAAATGCATTTTGTATCTAGTCAGGAAGGATTCGGTCTACTTCGAGGATCGATCTCGAAAGTTATCAAGTTCGAACGGTCTCAAATTACTTTGGGAGTTCAGACGTCAAGTTCAGCCTCGGAAGTTATGGTCAAGTCTCGGCATCCTAAGTATGACAAGTTGACAGGGGTAAATGGAGGTCATGAAGGGGCTGCTCAGAAACTGCAATTGATGAGGGATCGACAATCCAAGTCGAACAAGCTGTTATGGCTAAATGAAAGCGATGAGGTAACAGTAGATAAGATTTGCTTCGCATTAAATTCTATTGTCAGGAAAAATGATGTTATTGTCTGACATAACGTGATGTCTATGGAAGTGTGCCATATATTGTTTGGCCGACCTTGGCAACATGTCAGATGTGCTATCCATGACGGTCGGAAGGAAATATACTCCATTAGTATCAAAGGGAAGAAGATGGTGTTGACACCTTGTCAGAAAGAGGGTGGCTCGGTTCGGACAGTTCACAATATAAATCTATTGTCTATAATGGGGTTCCTAATTGAGGTCGAGCATGAATAAATAGTTTATGCTTTACTTTCTTGTGGTAGCAGCTCGACAGAAAATATTGCAGACACGCTAGCCGATGTGTCGAAACCACTGCCAAAGTTTGTCGACCTGATGCACAAAGAACTGTCAGGATCGAGTACACAAAGCAAGCCATCATGCAGAATCCATTCTAAAGGGTTAGAGCTACAGAAGATTTCCAATCAAGAAGGTATTAACGTTTGTGTAGCATCTACTTTGTTAATGCGGAAGGAAGGTACGACCTGTCCCAAAAGGCTGGATGAGCCGAGGGTGGAAGATGAGGGTTATAATGGACGTAAGGTTGATTTAATTCGAGTTGTTAAAGTTGAAGTTGCAGTTGAACTTAGTTCAGTATTGAAGGACGTGACTACATCTGATTGCAAGGATGGGTTCAGATTGTTGTGGGGTTCGGCTTCGGAAATTGCTGGATTTAAACCACTTCGATCACGGGATCGGGATATTACCTTTGAGTTCGAGCATCAGCAATTTCACTTCGAGATCGGATGTTATTCTGAGTTTGGCCTCGGATCTGTTAAGACTGAATCAGTCATTACCTCAGGGATCGGCTGGACAGAATCAACTGAGTTGCATTTTGAGGATATCAACTCCGATCAGGTCGGACTGAACAATCTTTTGTTACCAAGTGTTGGGGTCGATGTCATTAATTTTGATAATGCAGCGGTACCTAGGATCCGACTTACAATTCCACCAGAAGTCCATCAAGTCTGCTACAATGCTCTGAAGGGGGATCATGGGTATGTTGATATTGTTGAAGAGGTACAACAACTGGACTTTTCTGATTTAATACCAAAGGAGCTTCATCTTGGATTACCACCAGAGGTACAACACCAATTCGCCTGTAATGGAGTTCAGATCGGAATCCCCGATATGAGCCTCTGTGTGATTACCTATGGCCAGAAACCATCAGAAGTACTGGATTTAGTTCCGGTTCAAAGTGCAAGTCAATTAAGTCCTAAGGTAGAAGATATGGCTGAATACCTTCAAGATCTTCATGAGCAGATGCAGCGGTCTATTCACAATGCCAAGTACAAAGATCAGGTCGGCAACCATCCCCGTTTAGTACTTTTTGATGTGAGTAATTTTGATAGGATGATTTTAGTCAAGACTGTTTTGCAATGGATGATCGCATGGAGTACTATTTTCGTGGGATCCGAAGTCACCGACGTGAACTCGAGGACGAGTTCCTTTCAACCCCAGGTGACTGATGCAGGAGGATTCGTCAGTTTATCTTCAGACACCTTCGGAGCAAGATCGGTTCATCTTCGGATGATCTTGGATGGGCTCGGCTGTCTAAACCAAGGGTTTGGGCCTCGGTTTCAAGAGGTATATGTCCTCGGGAACGACCTTAGTTGGGGTCGAGCTCTGAACACCAAGTTCGGGATCGAGGTCGGGCTTAAAGGATCGGGAAATACCTTCAAGGTCGGACATCTCTTCGGGGTCAGCACCTCAAGGTCTGATATTTCTTAGGTCGGCAGTCCGACATCGGATTGAACATCTACTACACTTCTCTTCGGGCGTTCTTTCTATTACTTATTTTATCTGTTTTATTTTCAGTAGCTATTTCCTTTTATTTCATTTTCTTTATTATTTTTGGGTATAAATCTAGTTGTTAATTGTTAGGTGTCATATGATAAGTGCACGTGAGTTGGTTACTAAAGAAAGGTAGTGACAGATATTGGGGACCAGCTACGTGGCAGGAGAGAGAAAGAATTGTCAGAATCTGTTAGCCACCTTTCTAGTATTTTCCTTTTTAATATTTCTTTTTCTGATATTTTCTTTCTTTGTGCCCAAGTTTTACCTAGCTATATATACCCGGCTTGTGGGTATAGAAAGTAGTTGTTGAATATATTGATAAAACCTTTCTGAGAATTAGAGTTGAGAGTTTCTCCTCTTATTTCTTTTGGTGAATCTCTTGTATCTTTACCAGTAGATTTGTATTAACTTAGCCCGCAGGATAATCGCTATCCCGCTCCGGCGTCACATCTTCGCTACACGTTCTTCGTACGACTTACTTTTAATAAGTTGTCTAAAATTTAGTCACAAATTGACTATTTACTTCGCTTTAATGTATACTTGTATGCTGATGTTCTTTTATCACGCTTTCTCCAGGTGGCTGATGGGACCAAGCACTTGCCTCATTTATGGGATCTTCGTTCAAACGAGATCGTAGTCAGGTCTGCAAAGCACATTCTCAAGGTGATAAGGATTTTCTTGCTAGTAAATTGAAACGTAGGGAGTCGTTTATTTGACCTAAATCAAATAGTAATATTCTTTCGATCTGTAGTTCTTATTGCTTCCTGTTTTATTTCAAATGTTATTTTGATGGCTACATAAAAGTCCTTATCACGTGCAACCTTTTTAGTGGTTGGAGGTAATAAAATCTGTAATTTCACCAAAATCGGCCCCATTGATTCAGTGGGTGTTCTTAAAATGTATGTTATTTTAGAACAGATGATAATATGATTTCGGTAGCCAATCTATAATGTTTAGCAATTGTGTCCTTGAAGGAAGTTAGTTATCTAAAACACAGTTTCAACTGAGTGAGTGTAATAATCTAGGGTCTCAGGATACACCCTAGTGGTATATTACTTTACATACCATAGTTTCATAAAAATCCTCTATCTAGAGTCTCTAGACGTTGTAAGAATTTGAAATCGTACGAATGGAAACAGCATGCAAATTTATGAATGTAAATTTTTATTTGAGTTGAGTTTGTGGAGTACCATTACTATTAACCTAGTAAAAAATAGGTTGTTTTTCGACTGCTCGTATTTGTTTATGTATCATTATTAAAGTCACTGACATACATACCCAATTGGCCAATCATATGAGAAATTTATGTCGTCATATTTTTCATTCTAACTCTACAGGTTATACGAGTTATATACCCACTAGACTGTCTCCCATTTCCACAATTTTCTATTCAGTTGTGATATTTTATCGTAATTCAAATTGTACATAGTCAGGTGAAGCCCATCTCATCTGCTGCTAACTTGTTTTGAAATTAGAAACTGCACATATGATCTCCACTTCCTATACTAGCTACATCCCTCTAGGCTCTAGCCCATCACACAATCCATTTTCAAAATCAATATCGAAGCTGGTCCTTTCTTTATTCTATTTAAGTGATAGACCTTTTGTTTTAGAAAAAAAAGAGGTTTATTTTGACAATTTCTGTCTCCTTAAACCATTGTATTAGTCTATTGGCATTAGCTAAGTTTACACCTGAAACTCAAAATCGTAAACTTGGCTTTATCATAGAACCTGTAAGTGGTTTACATGATTGACGTGGTTTCTATGTACTGTGCAGGACTTCTTGAGAGATTCAGAGGATCATGATCTTGGGCCTGCAATATCACATTTTCTGAACTGTCTCTTCGGAAATTGTCAAGCTATTTCTGGAAAAGGTGTTGCTAATAGTATGCACTCACGAACGCTGAAGAAGGTATTGAAATGTTGTTTCTGGTTCAAGTATGCTGGTTCTTCTAATGTCATCATCTCTAAGTTGGAGATGTTAATTATGATGCCAAAGTGTTGCATGTTCTGCACCTCTTAAGGAATTTTTCCATTTAGTGCACATAGCTAGATATTAGATATATGTCAAGTTAAAGTTCACGGGGTCTCCAAGGAATCTAAAAAAATAGCAGTTTTCTAGTGATGGGAGTTGTACGAATTATAAATTATGTTGAAATGATGTTAAAGTTAACAATATGTACAAACTCAGGAGGATCACGCAAATCATCAAACTTCAGGAAAGTTTTCTAGGGGACACGCAAAATTGAAAAATGGAGGGTCTTCAAGAAGGAAACTGTCATCCTATACGAGTCTTACCTCTGATAGCTTGTGGTCTGACATTTTAGAATTTGCAAAAGTCAAATACCAGGTACCATAAACATGCTAATTTGCAAAGGAATGTTGATTAGATGTTTGATATTTTCATGCTTGAGTTTGTAGTTGAGCTTTATTTTCCTTGCAGTTTGAGTTGCCTGAGGATGCCAGATCACGTGTAAGGAAAATCTCGGTTATACGCAACCTTTGCCAGAAGGTAACTCATCTGTCCTTTAATGCATTTGAATTCTCATATCGTAAAACCATTTCAATTTGTAGGTTTGGGCAATGAATTCTTTAATTTCTCTTCATATTAATTTTTCTTTTTAGATTTGTTGTTTAAATTCTTTCTGAAACGTAATACTTTTGCAAGTCGGTAGATTATTTAACTACTGCTTCCTAATAATCTATTCTAGTATTTGTGTAACGTGGTTTACCTTTAAGCAGTTTGTGATAAAAATATGGCTGCACTGGAGGATTTTTTCGACATAATTTTTATGGAACCTAAATTGTGTTTTAAATTAATTTAACAAAAAGCAATGTCCATTATTTTTATATGTTGAATGTAATTTTTCTCAAGAATTTGTGCAAAACATTACATATTTAAGAAATATTTGACATGAACTTGTTTTCACCCGACGGCTTGTTCCTCTCCAAAACATGGAGCGAGTGGTATGCAGAAAGCCTGACTTTCAAAGTAGGCAGAATTAGAGTGCAAAGCATTTTTGTAATTCAAGACTTGTTTCATAAGTTAGGGGAACTTATAAACATAAACAAATAGAGAAGAAAAAAGAAAAAACTTGGGGTATCTATTGTGACTAAATATAACTAAGGAGTTGAACCCGTGGAAACTGATTATCCCATGTACATCAAAGTCTTCAATTAAGCTTTTTTATACTAATATAAAAGAAAGTTTCAAGTTGGTGGTTGAGGGGTGATGCCTTTCTGATGGACTTGTTTGTCCTAGCTTATTTTTGGCCTTTTTCTTTATAGATCATTTATCATCCCTAAATAGTTTGAGTCAAAAGAATCGATTTGCAACAAAGGTACAGGTTTAAATGTGTCCTTTCATTTCTCGTTAAAAGTAAATCAAGTTAAATGTGTAACCAATATCTTTTCTTTCAGCTTCAAACTTAGTGTTTGGTTTCAATGAATGATTGTATATACATCTTACATTGTTTGGCCCAATCATTAGTTGTTTGATGTTGGTTTTTATGGAGAGCGACTCTTTTCAGTAATTTGTATTTCTGGTCAGATTAAAAAGAAAAGAACAAAAGATTATCCTCTTAGAAACAGTTGATAGTATTTCTTATTTAATTTTTTATAGAGCTCTTGAATGGTTCACATAATGTTTCAATTTGGTGCTCCAAACAGATAGGCCTAACAATTACAGCTCGCAAGTATGATCTTCTTGCTGGTCTGCCTTTCCAACCATCAGATATTTTAAATCTCCAACCTGTAGTTAAGCATTCAATTCCAGTATGCTCGGTAGCCAAGGATCTTGTGGAAACAGGAAAGATCCAGTTGGCTGAGGTATTCATATATCTTAATCTTTGTGTGAGGTAGGATAATAGATTTAATAAAAATCTTTTTCTGTCTAAAAACATAAAAATAAATTGGTGGTTAAAAAATTTAGATGAGTTTAATTTGAACTACGGTGGGGTGAAGTGATGTTAGATAACAAGAAGAAGTCACACCAAGTTTACTAAATCTCTTTTTCAATCATCACATAGGGAATGCTAAGTGAAGCCTACGGTTTCTTTTCAGAAGCATTTGCAATACTTCAGCAGGTACTCTGCTAATTCTTTTGCTTTGTATTTTTTGTCTCTTTCTTTGTAATATTTTCAATTTTTTGTGTAATGCACATTGCAGGTTACTGGTCCAATGCATAGGGAGGTTGCTAACTGCTGTCGGTATGTTCACCACCTTATTCAATTTGCACAAGATTTTGCCATCTTATTTTATTTTATTTTTTCTGTTCTTCTAATTATTATTAGGAAAATAATTTTTTTGAAAAATTTCAGCCAAGTGTGTGTAGCTGGTTACAGGGATTATGCTGTGTTCCATATTAGGCAATCTTGTTTGCTGTGTATTGACATTTTTAGAGTAGTTTTTACTTGGAATTCTTTTTTAGATGTTGATATTAATTTTCTCCAATCATCTTTATATCTATGGTTGTTGGAACTTGATTCAATTTTCTTTATTACAATTTTTTTTTTCTCTTTTGAAAATTGATCTCGTTACTTTCTGAGTTTTCAGTTATCTTGCCATGGTTCTGTACCACGCTGGAGATATGGCTGGGGCCATAATGCAACAGCACAAGGAACTTATTATAAATGAACGGTGCCTTGGTCTGGACCATCCCGATACTGCTCACAGGCACCAATTCTTTACCCTCTTTTATCTTTTATTGTTTCAAGTACTTAATTAAAGCAATGTTCGCTTCTTAAAGAGCTAAAAGTTGATATACTACTTGGCTTGATAAATTAAAAAGACTTGTTTCAACTCAATAACTCGTATGGTTCCTGGTATCACTACCTTCCACCTCTTTTTGGTCAACTTATCCTTCATTCGCTTGATTTGCTATTGTCTGCTGCAGTTATGGTAATATGGCTCTTTTCTACCACGGGCTCAACCAAACAGAACTTGTTCTGCGGCACATGTCTCGCGCATTGCTACTACTAAGTTTGTCCTCAGGCCCAGATCACCCTGATGTGGCTGCAACATTTATAAATGTTGCAATGATGTACCAAGATATTGGAAACATGAGCACAGCTCTTCGTTATTTGCAACAAGCCTTGAAAAAGAATGAGAGGCTTTTAGGCGAGGAACATATTCAAACTGCTGTGTGCTACCATGCTCTGGCCATTGCATTTCATTCAGTATTTAAAATTCTGTTTAATTCAAATTGCTTAAAAATTCAGAATTGTTTCATTCAGTTTTATTAAACATACTATTACTTTTCATTAATTTCATCATGGTTGGATTCGAAAGAAACACTAACAAAATACTCGATTCAAATTATTAGATCGGTATTGATTTTTGAAAATTAATTTGAAATATTTTTAAATTTAAAATAAAAATAATTTATATTATTAATTTATAATTAATTTTTTAAATAAATAAATTTGGTATCTATATATAAGACAGAATAATAGATGAAACGTAAAACAGATGTGAAATCATATTCAAATAGTATTCTTATCTTATCGGTCCCAGAATGAAGGGGCTACAGCAAACGAATGCACTACTAATGAATGACCCACAGAAATAATTGAATGCTCTACAGAAAATGACCGACTTCCCTAAAGTAATTTCAATTATTGGAACCACTGAAAAATGTTGTTTAGTGCAGTAGGGGTGAGCATGGTGCGGTTTGGTGCGGTTTGAAATCCAAACCGCACATAAAACCGCTTAGGTGCGGTTTGACAATTTTAAAACTGCACATGAAACCGCTTATGATTGGTGCGGTGCGGTTTTGAATCGTTTGGTGCGGTTTCGGTTCCAAAACCAATTAAAATAATTAAATTTTATGCAATTTAAATTAACAATTTAGCATCACATAATATTAAATACTACTTTGATAATACACAATTTTACTTATAATGTTTTGTCTAAACAAAAGCAAAATAGAACCTAAAAATATGAATAATGATTTATCCTTATATATGAAAATTCTAAATAGAGATAATTACAATTTGGGATAATTCTAAATATTTGTAATTCTTGATATGCTTCATTTAATAGTGCATGGTGCGGTGCGATTTCTTAGATGCGGTTTTACTCGGAAATCAAACCCAAACCGCATTTGCGGTTTTTCAACCACCTAAAACCGTCACATACGCCGAAACCATTGGTGCGGTTTTAATTGGTGCGGTTTGTGCGGTTTTTGGTGCGGTTTCGGAGGTAATTCGGTTTCTTGCTCACCCCTATAGTGCAGTACTAATGGATGACCCACAGAGGTTGAATGCTCTACAGAAAATGAATGGTCGACAGTCTGATCCCACTGCCTTCCATAAAGTCTTTGGCTCATTAGCTGTCTGTTTGTTTGATCTGTAGGTTGTCGTGGAGTGTTATTTTGAATTCTCTCTCTCTCTCTCGATTGAATTAATAATTAGTAGAAGACACGGGCTAATTTTGGTAAGTACAATTTAAAATTATGGTATGCATCATTTGGTATTTACCTGTTGAAATAAAAAACACAATTTAAGTCGAATGTTCAATTCAAATATAAAATGTAAAATGATAAAATTAAAATAATTACTTCAATAAATTGAATTGAACCGAAACAAAAAAAGTTAACACAATAAATAGTAGAGTTTAAATTTTCTGTAATAAAAATTTTCTGTAATTTTGTTATGAGACCTATAACGATAATTTTTAAGGTCTATCGCGACAGTTTATTTCGACGCCATAGAGTAGAGCTATGGCGACGGGACAAACTGTGGTCATAAATCTTAAAAATCGTGATTATAAACTTTGCAACAGAGATACATGAAAATTTTATTACAGATGATTTGGTTCTTAAATAATAAGTTGAATCAAATAGTTAGGTATTATTTCATCCAACGGCTCGGGCTTAACGTCGTTAGGTGTGAAGTTAAACGGCGTCCATCCAAAATTAACGGCGTCATGTAAAAAGGCATAAATAACCATATCTTTCAAATTGTCCACTTTTAGTGGCAAGTCACCCCATGTATCTGATAAGCATGTCATGAAAATGCTGAAGTCTGAGCTCCGATCATATGCTGCCGGCAAAGAAAATATTTCCGACATGATTCTCCTAATTAGTTTTTTGGGTTTCAGAGTTGGTTTTTTTTTTTAGAGATTTTGGGACGACGGTGGGTGTGGGAGAGGTTTTATCAATGCGGGAAGAGAAAGAGATTCATGATTCTGAGTGGGCACGTGCTAGTTATTTAAAGGGTTTGGTTCGTCAAGTAAAAATTCCATATAATACAATAATTTATGTAATGTAAAAGAGTATAAAAACATGGCAATGCAACTGCATTTTAGTCCAATAATTATGCTCGTGGAAAATACCGTTTTGAGCCGGGGAGTTTCTTAACAATTTTTTGAGGGGAAGAAGGAAAATTTTACTTGGGTATAAGCTTAAGAATAATGGAGTTGACCTGTTGTTTTTGTTATCGTCCTAGTTCTCTTCCACCAAGTCTTTAGAATTAAAATGTAATAATATATATAGATTCCAATTTCCAAATGTCATCAACATCACAAATATTATTGTCAAATATTTATTTAAATATTTTTCTTAATTTCTCCTTTTTTGTGTGTGGAAGAATGGTGTCACATCCATCATAGTGGAATAGAAACTGTCTGGCTCGTACACACAATGCACATGGGCATGACTAAATGGTCCCCCTATTTGTGAAAATCTTGTAATCTAATTATGGTATGAAGAGATTAAATCCCTCCCTAATTTTTGCCTGATTATTTGATAAGGTAAACAAACATGTCGGCATGGATTTGGGAAGTAAATTGCTCTCTATCTTTCTCTCTCTATCTGCCATTAGCTAGCTAGCTTGCAGCCTTGCAGGTAGTAAGCCGAGTCCAAACTAAGTAGTTACACCATATAGTTGTGGGGTAACATTAAAAATTAAGTAATTAATATTTATTTAAAAAATTTAAATGATAAATATTAAGAGACAAAAATATTTTTTTAAAATGACATTTAAAAAAAGACTGAGGCAGTATTAACAAAATTGAAGAAAAAAATAATGAATGAAATTGGGTAAATTATCTTTTATTAGGAACGAAGTTAAAACCGAAAACAAGTAAATGCCTATTGTTTTTCAGTAGTGTTCATTCCTTTCTACCGAGAGAGACACTAATTTTACACGGTTATTTTTGATAATATAAAATATCTTATTTTTTTATTTTTTTTCTATCTTTCCATATCTCTGAGGAAAAATTTTGAGTCAAAAATTAAATTAATTTTATCTCTAAATCCCTTCTCCTTTTTTCCTAAAAAAAAAACCTCGCAAACATAAAATTCAGAAAAATTTTAATTATTTTTTTTTCTCTTTCTTTTTTTCCCCCTCAAATAAAAACTTATAAACCTAATTTCAATTATTGGACCACTGAAAAAAGTAATGTAAAGTGTTGTTCAGCAAATGAATGCACGAATGACCCACAGAAATTGAATGCTCTACAGAAAATGAATGGTTGAGTGTCCGATCCCAGTAACTTCCAAATGAATGGTTATTTCAATTGTTGGAGCAACTTTAAAAAAAAAAAAAACAATGAAAATTGTTGTTTGGATTCCACCAAATGAGTGATTGTCATATTAGTACTAGTGCTAGTTGTTGGCTCCATTAATTTCATCGAAGGGCTCAGGCTTGACGTCGTTAGGTGTGAAGTTAAACCGCGTTCGTCATGTAGAAAGGCATAAATAACCATATTTTTCAAATCGTTTACTTTTGAATTTTATTATACGTAATGATTCATACAATGATTTTTTATAAAATGATGGATCTCATATTTTAATTGTCCTATAAGATCCATTATTTTATAAATGATCATTATATGAATCATTACGTATAATAAAAGTGTCCACTTTTAATGACAAGTCACCCCATGTATTTGATAAGCATGTTATGAGACTGCTGAAGCTTGTGCTCCTATCATATGCCGCCGGCAAAGAAAATATTTCCGACACGATTCTCCTAATTAGTTTTTTGGGTTTCAGATTTTATTTATTTATTTTTTGAGAGGTTTTGGGATGATGGTGGCCGGTGGGCGTGGGAGAGGTTTTTGGGGAGAGAAAGAGATTCACGATCCTGAGTGGTCATGTGCTAATTATGATATTATAAATTTGATGATATTTTAAAATTTTATGATATTATTTAAGGGGTTTGGTTCCCCAAGTAAAAAATTGATGGAATGCAATAGAAGAAGACTGAAATTGAAAAAGTTTTTGTAGTTTGGAATTTGTACCATTAAATATGGAGTACTCTACTAAACAACGATACATAATTGTGGATAAATAATTTTTGGGTGAATAATGATGGGTTGTACAGCCTTAAAAGGAGAAGGGAACAATGGCATTGATTGTTGCTCAGCAAAATTCAAATGGGTAAAAAAGGAGCTTTACGCGGGAATAAGCGATGTTTAGAAAATAAGATCGGTGATCGAATCGAAAAAGTTACTGCGTGGATGGGTTACTGGTTCAACCAGTGGTCGAACCGTTATTGAACCAGTGACGTCATAAATACATAAAAATATATATTATTAATAAATAATAAAATTTTAAAATATCTAATTTTTTATAAAGCTAAAATATAGTAAAATAATGTCATAATATTATTAAAAATATTTTTGTAAAAAAAAAAAAAACGTTGAAAACTGGGTCACCGGTTCAACTACCGGTTTTACCGGTGGTCAACCAATTTTTGACCGGGTCGTTGATTTTCGATTTTTTTGGTCTGACCGGACCGGAAAGTCGACCGGTTTCGATTGACCGCGGTCCGGTCCGATTTTTTAAACATTGGGAATAAGTTTGTTTTAATTTTTAAAACATTATATAATTAATATTGTATTAAATTTATTTTTTAGCATTTTTATATTTATATATTTGTTCAGCATAGTTTAGAGGGGTAAAATAGTAAAAAAATATTATTCAGATATTTCAGACATATCAATTATCAAATAATTTTTTTCATTCAGTATTTAAAATTCTGTTTCATTCAGATTGCTTAAAAATTCAGAATAGTTTCATTCAGTTTTATCAAACGTACTATTACTTTTCATTAATTTCATCATGGTTGGATTCGAAAGAAACACTAACAAAATACTCGATTCAAGTTATTAGATTGGTATTGATTTTTGAGAATTAATTTGAGATATTTTTAAATTTAAAATAAAAATAATTTATATTATTAATTTATAATTAATTTTTTAAATAAATAAATTTGGTATCTATAATATAAAACAGAGCGGCTCAAATCTCAAGACTTCAACATCCAACGACCTCAAATCAATTTAGGCTTTAACATCCAACAGTTTAAAATCATTTGGGGTTTCAACATCCAATGGTCACTAATTTATCTTTCATCCCCCCCCCCAAATTCAACATTTTTTTTTCAAAAATCTATCAACTCACATTTTTCGCCCAAATCAAATTCACCACTACACTATAATAATAATAATAATAATAATAATAATAATAATAATAATAATAATTATTATTATTATTATTATTATTATTATTATAATAATAGAAATAATAAGGCTCAAATCCCAAGGCTTTAACATCCAACAATTTTAAATCAATTTAGGCTTCAACATCCAACAGTTTAAAATTATTTGGGGCTTCAATATTCAACAATCATTAATTTATCTTTCATTCCCCCCCCCCCATTCAACATCTTTTTTTCAAAAATCTACCAACTCACATTTTTCGCTCAAATCAAATTCACCACTACATTATAATAATAATAATAATAATTATTATTATTATTATAATATCATACTACTACTACTACTACTACTACTACTACTACTACTACTACTAATAATAATAATAATAATAGTAATAGTAATAATAATTATTATTATAATCATAATTATAATAATATAAAAAAATTGCACGTAAACAGCATGGGTCACCTTTTTAGCATTGATGTTTTTTTTTTCCCGAGTATTACGGTCGTTATGTTTTCAGATGCAAATTGATTTGGGTGAAAAACCACACGAACGGTTCAGATTCATTCTAATTGATTTGTAAGTTATTTTAGGTTGCAAAAAGTCTTTAAGTTGTAAAAAGTCTTTAGGTAATAGAGTATTTTTGAAATTTTAATCTACACCGTGTCTTCAGGCACGGACAATTATGTGTCATCTCTTTGATATTTTTGCGGGCTATATCGAAAGCAACTATTGTAGTAGGCTCTGACTCATGGTATGAGAATCTTTTATCCAAAATCAAGAAAAAATATAGAGAAAAAAATATTACGGTGATGTGTTTTAGCTAGTGTTATGATAATACTTTTTTGTTTGGACTTAGATGACTCATTTTATACTTTTGGGTATATATCCAAAAACTTTCTTTTAGATTTTTATATCTTTTTTTTTTTCATTGGATCCCACCTAATGGCTTGCAGTACTATTCTTTTTTCACAGAAAATACTGTTCATGGATCATATTGATAGATTGTAAGACCCCGAATTTTATGAAATACAAAATTTAATTTTTCTTCATATATTTTTTTCTGAAACAGGAAGTAGTTAAATTGATAAAGTTAAAAGTTAAGGATGTTATGTGCAAATTATATTATGTCAGACAATATTCGTTTGGTCGGGGAATATTCGTACGACGGCGCCGTACGAACCAATCATTGGTGGACCCCACAAAGAATAATTGTCGGATATAGAAAATGACATAAACAATTTTTAAATGGTCAATAGTACTATCACTTTTAATTGTTAAAATATCCGGTAGTAAAAGAATATTAATATACGGTATTACAAGTAATATACGGTATTGCATAGTAGCACACAGTATTGCACAGTAGCACACGGCATTGCACAGTGTTTCGTATTATTAAACTGATAAAGTGGTTATCGTACAATATTTGACTTTATTGTCACATGCATAATAATTCATATTATTAAACTGATAATTGTCACAGTAGCATATGCACAGTAATTCACATTATTGAATCAATAATTGTCATGACACAGTAACGTAATCTTTCTTTTACATACTTTCTGCATTATTGTTATCTCTATTATGGTGTTATTTAAACAGTTGTATTTCATTAATTAATTGACTTGATATCTAACTCAGAAAACCAACTACACTGTATTTATAATAATTAGTCATAATAATTAATAAGTGTGAATTATTGTTGAATAATTGAATTGATAAAGTTATTTGTTTATAATATAAAGTTAGGTGATATAAAATGAATGGTATAGATTAAAGATAATATATAATTTGAAATGGATGATGTAGATTAAAAGATGATCTTTAAATGAATGGTTTAAATTAAGGAAATCTTAAAAGATAAAATGAATGGTATAGATTAAAGATAATATAGAATTTGAAATGGATGGTGTAGATTAAAAGATGATATTTAAATGAATGGTTTAGATTAAAGAAATATTAAAAGATGAAATAAATGGTATGGATTAAACATTATCTTGAAATGAACGGTTTGGATTAAATTAGGAAATCTTGGTTATGATAAGATTTTTGGCTATAAATAAAGGCCTTAACTTAAGAATTTTTTCATAAACTTCCTTACTTGTTCTTTCTTTCACTCTCTAAATACTTCTTGTGTAAGTTCTCTCTAAGTGTGCTTAAGTCATCTTGAGTATTTGTGAAGATTCATAAGTGTACGAGTACCGTTCAAGTTAATCAACCTCATTTAAATCAATATTCAGTCACGTGTTAAGGTAAGGAATATCATCTTCTTTTATATTCTATTATTTAAACTTACTACGGTAAGGGATTATCATTATTTGATTCTCGAAAATAATATCGTTTCTTTTCTTACTCATAAGATGTGCCATTTATTTCCATGTATTAATTTGTGGGAATAACCTTACGGCGCGGATTACCGCCTGTTTGTAAATAACCTTTCGTATTTATTCCTTATTAATCTCTGAGAATAACCTTATTGCGCGGATTACCGCCTGTTTGGTGAATAACTCTTCGTATTCAATTTTTATTAAATTGTGAGAATTACCTTACGGCGCGGATTACCCCCTGTTAGTGAATAACCTTTCGTATTCATTCCTTATTAATCTCTGAGAATAACCTGACTACGCGGATTATCGCATGTTTGGTGAATTACTCTTTGTATTCATTTCTTATTTGTCTCTTGTGGAAATAATTTGTTTACACGAATTATTACAAGACATGTTTATTCCATATTCATTTGTAATATCATTTTCTTTCATATTCGTAAGTAATATTATTTTCCTTTATACTCATAAGGGATACCATCTTTTTCATCTTCCATTATTCAAACTTACTATGGTAAGGGATATTAAGTTCCTTCACCTTTTGTTAATCAAACCTGATACGGTAAGGGATATTATTTTCTTTCATACACCTACATTAAAACTTATTATGGAACTATTGCTTCTATAATTCCTAAAAATATAATATATTCCATAATAGTTGCACTTCATCATTTCAATTAAACCATCCTATTTACGTGAACCTTTCTATTGAACTGTAACCGTTATTCTGAACTGTGGATCTTGAATATCATTTTTGAATTTCACTCCACATCATGTTGACAATTTGGACATTATTTGAATATGTACAAAGTAAACTTCTGATACTTATTGTTTATCCTGTTTCTTCTGTTCATCATTTATATCATTCGAATCATCCAAAATCAAGTTGTTGTGAATATCTGTGGCCAGGGGCACAGATGTGATATAATTGTTGAACAGATAATAGGTTAAAGGCGATATAATAGGTTAAAGGCGATACATCTGTTCGGTGTCTTTTATGACACGTGGTGAATGTTCTCTTTGGCCCGTAGTGCAAAGATGAACTGTTGTTTGGTATGATTATGACCAAATGCTGAATCTGGTATAATCATGACCGTTGGTGTTATATTGAATATCTTTGGCCCGTAGTGCAAAGATGAACTGTTGATCTGCATGATTATGATCAGGAACTGTGAATTTGTTTTTATCTTGACTAATGGTATTTCAGATGATAAAAGTTAATGATGTTTTTCCTAAAAAGAGAACCGAGTGGACATTATAGTCTGCATTATTCTTCTAATAGATTGCTCATTCCGCTGCTATTATTGATCTGAACATTGTTCAAGAATTTAACTGCAGTTTTTGATATAAACCTTGTAGTCTATTGTATTCTATCAAGAACTCAAGTGTTGAAGACTAATGATAATTTATTCATCATTATCTTAGTCATTATATTCTTTACTGGGCTATTTGAGCTCACCCTTTCTTTTGTTCCATTGTTTTTCAACAGGAGATGGGAACGTAGCTGGGTCTAGCCGGGGAATAGAGTGAGAGTCCAATGGATAACTGTCGTAGTCTTCACGCATTGTAAAATAGTGTGATAATAATAGTGAAGACTTAGTTGTGTATTATTATACACTGTATTGTTGAACGTTGTTCTACTTTGTAATAATTTTGTTGTAGTCTTTTGACAACTCAAGTTTGGAATGTGTGGGCCCAGATTTGGGGGTGTCACATTTGGTATCAAAGCTTAGGGATATGATCTTTAATGGAGATCTGGGGTTAAAACTAGGAGGGGAGAGACGAATAGAATCAGTCACTAGTGTGTCCCACCTAAATTAGATTCTGTTATCTAATGAGTCGATTTGAATATAGGGACATGAAATGATGAGTCGATTTGTTTAACTAACATTTATTTTGTGACTACAGTTGAATATGGCATATGAAAATCAGGAAGTTAATAATGGAGTGCCCGAAACAAATGTACCTACGAATAAAGAGGTGACGGATTATCTTCCTACAAACTCAGAGTTGAATCTTTTGCCTAAGGCAAAATTTATGCGTGTTCTATCCAGTAAGGATGAAGGTGAAAACTCTATTGCAGTCGTTCCAGATCCTTTCTTAGAAGCAATTAAAGGATGTAATGAACTTGCAGAAATTATTGTCTTTAATCTGCTCACTAATTGGAAGGATCATATCACTTGGTTATGCTCGATAACAAAGGATCAGAATATATGGACTTTTCATATCAGTCTTTGGGATTTATGGTGTTCCAACTATGATTTTTCAAGATTATTTAAAAATGATTTTTCTATACTTTTGGGCATTACAATTTAGAGGAATTCAGGTTAAGTTAGTCACTATCGTGGAAACTGCAGTCTATCGAAAATACTATTTTAATGAAAATCATTGGTACGTTACTACTGATGAAGTTGATGAATCCGAGAAACAGTTTGCTAGAAAATTATTCAGTGGTATTCCCATGGTTGAAATACGTGAAGATTCGGATGAAGTATTCAGAATTCGATTTGACGATAACAGTCAAGAATCGAAAGAAGTGATAACCGGTAAGCTATTTATAAGTTCTTGTGAAGTTTATGCCATGTTAGATACTTACTCTATCCATTCTCTTATCTCACATACGTGTGCTCAACGTTTAAATTTGACTTCGAAAAACATGGACTTTGACTTATCAGTTGAAACCCCAGTGGGAGAAATATCTATCACATCTACTATCTATAAATCTTGCCTAGTTCAAATCAACAACCTCACATTACCTGTTGACCTTATTTCTTTGGAGATGAATGAATTTGATGTGATTTTAGGAATTGATTGGTTGACTACCCATCATGCTAAAATTGATTATTTTCATAAGATTATTAGTTTTCATATTCCTAATCAACCTGTCATGCAAATTCAAGCAACTAAACCATTGAAATCTATAACTGTTATTTCTAGCCATAAAGCCATTCGTTTATTGAAAAACGGATGTCAAGCCTTTTTAACTCATGTCACTGATTTGAACAAAAATACGTCAAACTTAAATGATATTCCCATTGTTAATGAGTTTTCTGACGTTTTTTCTGAGGAACTTCCTAGCTTACCCCAAATCGTGAAATTGAATTTTGTATTGATCTTGAACTCGGTATCAAGCCCATTTCCAAAGTCCCATACCGAATGGCTCCCATAGAACGCCAAGAGTTAAAAGTTTAATTATTAGATATCGATATCATTCGTTCTAGTACAAAACTTATATCGAGCGAGGAATGCAAGAGGAGTTTTCAAGAACTCAAGAGGAGACTTGTTTCAGCTCCTGTTCTGACCATACCATCGGGATCGGGAGAATTTATTATCTACAGCGATGCTTCAGACAAAGGTCTAGGCTGTGTCCTTATGTAACATGAAAATGTTATAGCTTATGCCTCTCGATAACTCAAAGATTATGAGAAAAATTATCCTACTCATGATCTAGAGTTGGCAGCAGTCGTTTTCGCGTTGAAGATCTGGAGACACTACTTGTACGGAGAAAAAGTGGATATCTATACGGATCATAAAAGTCTCAAGTATTTCTTCACCCAGAAGAAACTCAACATGTGACAACGACGTTAGCTTGAGTTGTTGAAGGATTATGACCACACAATAAAGTATCACCCGGGAAAGGCTAACGTTGTAGCTGACGCTTTGAGCAGAAGATCTTATGTGAGTACAAGTGTACTGCTGACAAAATAGAAGCGTATTTTGTACGACTTGCAAAAGATGGGGCTAGAGCTAAAAACACCAATGACCCACTTGAAGATTGCGCACGTACGAGTAAAACCAGCTTTAATCGATAAAATTAAAGCTTCTCAAGCTACTGATCCGAAACCGATGAATATGATGAAGAAAGTACAAGAAGGTGTTATTCCTGAGGCAAAAATCGACGAGAAAGGAATACTTCGAGTTAACTCTCGGCTCTATATTCCTAACGATCTTGAATTAAAGCATAAAATCATGATGGACGCACACAACACGCCGTTTGCAATCCACCCAGGGGGTACCAAGATGTATCGAGATCTTCGACATAGATGTGTCGAAAATCTCGATACATCTTGGTGGAACAATATGAAAAAGGAGATTGCAGAGTTTATCTCAAGGTGTCTAACTTGTCAACGTGTCAAGGCAGAGCATCAAGTACCTAAGGGTCCATTACAACCACTTGAGGTTCCCGAATGGAAGTGGGAACACATCAATATGGACAGTTGCAATGATTTTAAAAAAGGGCTCTAATTTTTACACTTGGACAGTTGTCTCGATCATTCCAGCTTCCAAGGAAAACATGCTTAAGTGTAAAGGTAATGATTACCTTTTGTCATCACCGTAATTGAACCCCATTAGTTGGATCTGTTTAATCAGGACCATAGACGCTTCATTTAAATAAGAGAAAATAATTTGATTGTCTCTTTCACCTCAATTTGAGGTTTTCAGATAGAGAAAACCCCGTTGCTGCTTGAGCTTCCAATCACACTTGTTATATGTAGCTATTCCTTAGTTATATTCTGTCTCCATCTAGATTTCTAGTAAGTTCTTCATCTTTACTTGATATGTCTGGTGTAGATAGAACTGATAACGCTCAAGTAAACTCTGCTTCATCTTCCCCCTATTGGAAGTGAAGTTACAATGGCCATGGTGCGGGTTCCAGGAGCGTTGTCTTCTAAACCCATTGTTATTGAGCGAATAAGGAATGTAGAAGAATACAATAGGAGTAAGTATATGGATAAGGAATACAGAATAACGAACACCCCTTTTTCCATTTCTGATTCTGATTTCTAGTTATTGAGGCCCAAGTTCTATATCCTTGAGTTCTAGGAGATTAGGAGACCCGAAGCCCGTGAGAGAATGTATTGGCAACCGAAGTGTTAGTTGCAGAAAATCATAAATGTTGAAAGTTGTTTGATTTGATGATGATGACTATTGTGCAAAAATGATAGTGGTAAATATGCTTATATGGCTAATTGTCCATGTGTATCTGTCTAAAGTGCTTATATGTTAATGTGCCTATGTGCTTACTTGATTATGTGCAAATATGTTCTAAAGTGCTTATGTGGTTAATTGACTAAGTGATTATATATTAATCTAAATATGTGCCTACATAATCATGGGTGTATAATATATATTATCTGATTCAAATATTGTGATTTGCACATTTATATAGCACAAATATGATCCAGTTAAAAACTATATGCTACTTATAATAAGAGTAAAAGTTATCTGGTTCAAATGTTGTACAGTCCATTTGAAAAGAATTATGTGTACAAAGGACTTAGATAAAAGATCAGAAATGTTAGGTTGATCTTTCCGTAGAAGTTACTCTGCATTAAAGATAAAAATTATAAGCAGAGTAATGTAAGATTAAATCATTGTTGTATGACAAAGTTTGTAAAGTCCTTTCAATGTAATGATGTAATGATGTACAATGACTTAGTTAGAAAAGATTAAATCTGTTAGGCTGATCTTATGTTATATCTGTTCAGTCAAAATAATCGTAGAATGGACTCTACGATTCCAAGCAAAGAAGACTCAACGATTCAGTCTGTTCGTAGAGGGGACTGTACGACTCCATACCAGGATAACTCTACGATCATCAAGGAGAGACAGCTGTGCAAGAAGTCTATAGAATATACAAGCTGAATTGAAGAATTGATCAGGTATAAAACGTAAAGCAGAACTCTACGATCGTCGAACAGACAACCAAACAAGCCTTCAGAAAATGGAGAATCAGAAAAGCAATGAACTCCACGATATGCACAATCTGGCAAGATCGTAGAGTGAATTTGAAGAGCAAGCACATACGAGAACTCTACGATTTGCACAGATAGAAGAAATCATAGAATGAAACCAGAAGATAAGACAATGCAGAAAATTGTTCTACACATGGTATAATCGTTGAGCAGAAATAAAGGATGTGCTAACGAAGACAACAACTCAACGATTTCACTGAGAAGCACTGTAGTCAGCAACTCTTAGTCAGCAACTCTACGATTTGAACAAAATGACAAGATCGTAGAACGACATCATCAAGCAAAGCCTGCAGACAACAACTCTACGATCTGAACAAAATAGTAAGATCGCAGAGTAAGAGAGAAGATCGCTCCAACTCAACCTTTTACCTGACATACTTCAAGTAACGATCGTGGAGCTGAATTTGTAGAGTCTGAATGGACAGACAATCACTCTACGAATTCACTATCAGAAGCAGTAAAGGAACAAAATTGCAATATGGTGCGAGAGAAGAGAGAATATTCCTCTTCCAGATTAAAGAAAGATGAAGTGCTGTTAAGGAACAGATGCATGTCAGAGTCACAGAAGACTTTGTGACTAGACGACTATAAGTCAGGACCTACTACTCAGCAAGATGGTGAAAATAGTCAGACTATCAGGACATCTCTAACAACAATAGAGCAGCTGGTTATAAGAGTCAAGGAAGACATTTAATGATGGATCAGAAGGTTAAATATATAATAATCCTTGATATACAACTCTGGAAGTGCAACGACTAAAAATGCAGAAAGCTGAGCTACAGTGTGATGTAATGTCAGGAAAGGGAAAAAGCACTAACACAAGCAACAGAAAGTCAACATCAAAGATATCAAGGATCTGCACAAAGCCAAAGGAACCCAACAGACCTTTCAAATGGTAAATTATGCAGAAATATATAAAAGCATAAATGCTCACAGAGAAAAGTGTTCTTGAAAAATAAAATGAGAGGATGGTGGACAACAACAGATCGTAGAGTGAAACAGAAAATGAATATGCTAAAGAACTCTACGATCCACCAGAACACTAACACTGAATTGAGAGAGACATAGAGAGAAATGACTCTATTACAAGCTAAGTGTTCAAAGCTGCTAAGCAAGTGATAGAGAGAAGCCTAAACGCCAACTTGATACAGATATGTTAGCAACTGAGTACATAAAGGAAGAAGCTTTACAGTCATCTCAGAAGCTCATCTCGAGAAGCTATAAACTGTCAATGATAAGAAGGAACAACTGAGTACCAAAAGAATGGAGCTTCACAGTCATCTCAGAAGTTCGTCTCGAGAAGTTATCAAGTACCAAAGGAGCTGAATTGCCAAAGCTTAGCAACACAATGAGTGATCACAAGAAGATCTTGAGCACAAAAAGAAGCCAAGCATCATTGTCGAACTCAACATCATTTCAAGCAAGATCACATCCTGCTACTGAGTATTTAAAGACAATAGAACTTAAAGTACAACTCAGTAGCAACTCCAACATCTATCAACAAACAAGGAGCCAAGTCTGCTGGACTTGAAGATTACAGTTGTGTCCTTGACTTAGTGACTAAAGGAGTCAAGTCTGCTGGACTTGAAGAGGGCATTTGTGTCCTTGTCTTAGTGACTAAACTAGCCAAACCTGCTGGGTTTAAAGGGTTCTTAGTGAACCAGGGATTCCAGGCCTGTTGAGCTTGAAGGGTTCTGTATGAGCCATCCTTAGTGGATTTCCTACTCGTTGAAGTAGAAGAGTGGAGTAGGAGTTATTCAGTCTCCGAACCACTTAAACTCTCTGGTGTTATTTACATTCAGTCATTTACATTCTGTCATATATAGATATAACTGCTATGATTGGTTTACTTGACAAATGGCTATCTTCAATACAGTATAAACTTAACTAAGAAGTTTTATAAATATTTAAGGGGAGTTTTCAAACTAATATTCCTCTGTGCAAACTAATCTAGATTAAATAAACTACTTGGTAATATTATTTAATTTAAGAAAAAAGTTTTTAAGAGATCTATTCAACCCCCCCCTTCTAGATCACTTGTGTGCCTCTGGGAACTAACAATTGGTATCAGAGCAGGTTCTCACGAACATAAAAAGCTCACGCTTTGAGTAGATCCTATGGCATTAGTAAAACTCTGTTTTGAGTTTAAGAATTGAAGTGAACCATTTCTTATGAACAAGCTTACAAATTAATGTGTCTTTTCATGCAGGTACAATTGTGAAGGTTGATTGTTGATAATCTATCTGATGTTGTATACTCATTGTCATTAATCCTATCTAAGACAAATTCAGATGATCTCAGCAAAGAAGCAGTCGAGTGAACCTTCAATTTAATTGATGCATCGATATGAAGAAATCAAAAGGATATTATGTTGATAAGAATTATTAATTGATTCACTTGAGAATACAATACCTTGTATTTGTGCCTTCAAGTATACTGGGAAGTTCAAATCTTGATGCCAAAGGACACCGGATCCTATTCTTCTTAAAGGAAGCATCATTGTGCCTAGCACTAACAAAACTACTTCTCAATTATTCAAAAGTTTATAGCAGAAGCAAGCCCAACAAAAATCTATGCTTGAAAGTGTTAAATGTTTTTCTACATACTGAACTTCAGCAGCTGAAATCTGTCTCGAACCCAAGTATTCACTCGACGTGCTCAGCATTAAGCGTTACGATAAGCTTAAGGTCTTAAATTCAAAAGATCTTATCTGAAGATGAGTGACAAAGGAACTGCTTCATTTATTTAAAAGAAGTATCAGGAGTTCTGTCAAAAGCTACAGCATATGGTAATCAATGATGAAATCCATAAGTAGTATTTCTCCTATTTTCAAGTGGATGATCTCAAGCTTGACTGGTTTTAAAGGAATCTATTTCAAAAGTCTTCAATGGCCTTCTGAAACTACTTCTCTGAAAGTCATTACAGATGTATATCTCACTGCCATGTCTTTGATAATGAATATCAAAGTCATTTCCCTATATCACAGATACCAGGCCCGAGACCTGAAAATCAACTCAGCACAGATGAATGGACATATTTATATGTATTTCTATGATTACCGGGTCAAAGATCCATTCTGCAGATCATTAAAGTTTAAGAAGAGTTGAAGAAACTCATTCATGTATAAAGCAGCTTATTCAATGAAGAAATTCATGCAAGGCATACCTTGTGTACGTGCTCAGATTTAAAAGGAAAAAGCTCTCAACGTCGAATTTCTCCAAACCAACTATGAACGGGAAGGGTGAGAAGATCAAAGAAGTGAAGAGTAATCACAATTGATTTACTCTAAGTTTAAGAAAGCACCTTACAATCTGCGAGAAAGAGGAAAGTCCATCTCAAGAAAATTTCATGCACTTAGCCATTGGCAGTAGGCTCTCAAACATCAATGCATCAGACGAAGCTCTAGCTTGAGATGATTGAAGAAATATCTGTTTGACATTTTATGAAAAAGTCAGATATATAAAATGCTAAACATGAAGTCTTTTGGTAGTAGACATCTTCACAAATCATTCTGGATGGAGATGACCAAAGGGGAATCAGAAAAAGGAGAACAACCAGGAAGGAAACAATGATGGAGCCTCAAGGGAAAAACCCTACGATCAAAAGAAGGTGGAGAAGATTGTACTGAGATTCAACGATGAATATCGTAGAATTCCTTACTTAACAAATATGCTGGATTCTTCAAGAAAGTACTATCCATGAAAGATTGAGTGAAGTCTGAATACTGGTGCAAGAAGAAGACTTGAATCTTGGAATTCTCTAGAAAAGAAAGAAGCTGGTTATAAAGGAAAACATCTATTAATCTTTGAACTCACTTATTGATTTAGTAAATCCTGTCGGATCTGTTGTCACTAATATCATGGTGAGGTAAAGATCATTCAAGTCAGAAGGAAGTTCATCACTCAAAGAAAGATCGTAGAATCTGTCAGGCGAACGCAGAATAAGGCTTGGCAGATTGAAGAGACCTATCGAAAGATCGTAGAGTTGACGCAGCATCGAAGAGCTAACTCTCGGGATCGTAGAGTCAATACAGTCAGTCACTCTACGACTCTCATAATCCAGTCTACAAACTGAGCAGAATCAAAGAGCAACCTCTATATGAGCATTCTGAGTCATAACAACGATCCTCATAAAGATTATCCAGAAGGCTGTCCTTGAACTATCAAACAAACTAAACGAAGATCTCTGAGTACATCTAAAGCTTCTAGTCTTAACAGAGATCGTAGAGCAGTTTAAATCTTAACTCTATGATTCCACTACAGGCAAGATCGTAAAGCAGCAGAGCTAAGTCGTAGAGTGAGAAAGAAAGCTCAGAAGTACGAAATTCATCAGAAGACAGAATTAAGGAAAATTATTGATGAATGATCGCTATAGTCAACTCCGGATCTTCAATATCCATATCAGTACTTCTGTACAAGCTCAAGGATATCAAAGGAATCCAACCTATGTCCAATAGTTAGTCTCAGACAATAAATCTTCAGAAGGCAAGGTAAATTTATTCATTGTTGGACTATCTTTGTCATTCTAGTCACAAAGTCCCAAAACAATGTGATTGAAGAACCAAATGCACATATCTCTCCGGTCATAGTCTCTAAACTCTACAACTGATAACTAAGCTAGCCTTATCGTCCCAAATCGTAGAGTCACTATGATCATCATCTTGATCGTAGAGCATATTGAGTCTACGATTGCACTTCATACAAATCTTTTTCCCATAAACTCCTTCATAGCTAATTACCAGCCTACAATTCATGACATCAGTAATCAAGGTCATCTATTAAAAGGATGATTATTGAGTGACTAGCAGCTCACTTTACGAACTGATCAAGCCAACTCAAACAGGGAAGGTGAACTTCACGCTCTCTAAACTCAAGTGGGTTAGAATACTTGATGTGCTTCAGTTATGAAAAATGCAAAAGTTAAGCCCGCGTTCTACAAAAGAGTATCTGACATGTGTCCTCTGCAAAAACAAGAAGGAACTGACATAAGTCAATTTTTAAAACTGACGGTGGTCATTTCCCATCAGTTGTCAATGCCCATTCTCCCAAAACTCTCGAAACCCTATATTTTGAAAAATCTTCAGAAATCGAAATCACTCCATATGCTATTCTCAAATCAGTTTACCCTCATGGCATCTCTTCAAGTTATTCCTGGAAATCTTGTTTGTTTTGAAAAATTTGGAGTTGCAGAGTAGAAATTCAAAGATATTCTTTATCTGGTCAAGGATGCTGGGTTCACCAAGTGTTTAGAAACCAGTACCAGCATTTTCTCTACACTTGTGAAAGAATTCTATTCAAACGCTGTTTATCGAGGAAATACTCTCATCACAAAGGTTAAGGAAATCTCATTGTAAATAGGGGTTTCTGAAATCAATCTCAGCCTAGGTATTCTAATCGGAGGAATTACTTCTCTTGAGAAGACTGATATCGAGCTTGGACTAGAGTTGATGGGATATGAGAAGAAGTCTCCTCTAAAAGGAATCAAGAAGAAAGATTTCCCTCAGCAGTACGAGTTTCTGGCTGACATTGTTGGGAAGAGCATTCTGTGCAAAGACACTGCATATGATACTATCAGTGAAGATCAATTAAGGCTTATGACTGCTATTGCTCTAAGAAAGAAAATCAACTTCGGAGTAGTTCTCTTAGGATGGATAAAAAGGTGGATAAATGATGGAAAAACAAGAGCTGAAGCAGGAAAACCCACTCCTAATATGCTTTATGAAAGATTTATAAGCATCATTTTGAAGAAGTTTCTGGCAAATGCAATTGGGGAAGATGAAGGAGAAGTTCTAAACTTCAACAAAAGGATTACTCCAAGGTTGTTTGAAGACTGGAAAAAGAACCCTCATGCCAGTAAGGGTAAGAAGGCACGAGGATTGAGAAGCATCAGCAGAAATATGGAAGAGAAATATAAAGGAAAAGGAAAAAGGGAAATGGAAGAAATTTCTGAGGAAGAATTCCAAGGGGCTGATGTGCAGTCAAGAAACAAACTCTTGTGATCTATGATAGTCAGGAATCAAAGAAGAACAGAAAATTCAATGAAGTAGAGGAGGCTGCAGAAAAGAAAGATGTCAGTACAAAGAAAGCTAAGAAGGAGAAGATAAATCCTAAAGGGTCTGAATTTGAGAAGAAGAAGAAGAAGAAGAAGACAGAAAAAAAAGTTACTCACACTATCCCAAGGAGAAGTTGGAGGATTAGAGAATAGTGGAGAAGTTCAATCATTACAGGACCACCTCAGGTTATAGAAATTAGTGATGATGAAGTAAATTCAAATTCTGGAGAAAGAACATCTGATAGTTCAAAAGAAGAAACATCAATAGGCTCTTCAGAGGAAAGATCAGAAAGCCATAAAAATAGTCTGTCTGAGAAAGAAGACATATCGGGTTCTGATCAGATAGCTGAACTAGTTGAAAAAGTCTCAGCACCCGAGATCAACAAAGGTGATGATGTTGCTGAAAATGTTATTATACCAGGTGAACAATTCTCTGGAAATTCTGAAGTTGGAAAAGCTAAATCAGATGAGGAAGAAGACCGTCGAGAAGCTGTGATAAGAAAAGATAAACACCTCTAAGAAGAGACCAGTACTCATGAATTAGAGGAATCAAGAGACAGGTTAAGAAGGTCAAATAGAAGAAAAGGGTTAAGTGGTTTTATAAAGAAAATGGGCAGGAGTTCAAGTACGAGTCACAAGGAGAGAAGAATAAGGAAGAAAGTTGAGAGGAAGCAGGAGAATGTAAGACTATTAAGAAAACTGGAAAAGCAGCAATATGAAGCATATCAACTGAAGTAAGTCAAAAGGAGACGTAGAGAAAGAAGGAAGCATGCAAGCCAGATGGAAAAATGTTCTATTTCATGGGATCATGATCATCTATTCAGTTTCATTCCCATAATACCACTTCTAAGGGCTATATTCATGAATGATCAAAGTTCTATCAGTTGGAGCTACTTAACATTTTCAAATCTTTCGTTAGTCGCTCAACATTTCATAAAGGCAATGACCATTGCAACTACAGTGATAAGTAATGAGCCCTTCTATCCTCACTACCAAAGTCGCCAGAAAATATCCATCTGGAATCTGACCGGCTCCCAATCATCTGGCAGTCTGTGGTTGATCAAAATGCAGAAATCAGAGAGTCTTCTTTTGTGACTTTCTAAACTCTTAGTCACCCTACACCACCTTCCTGATCGTAGAGTCCCAAAACTTTGCGAAAATTTTTCAAAATACCATTTCCCAGTCATAGAGTCTCATCAACATTCTATGGACCATGAAAATGTACTTATGGTAGGTTCCCCACATTCAGCTTCACACAGTATCTCTAATTGATGATGTCAAAAAGGGGGAGAGAATATATGAACAGAAAAAATAGGAGCAGCTAGGAGAACACTAACTAAGGGGGAGCAGCTCAAACTAAGGGGGAGCAGCCAACTAAGGGGGAGAAGAGTCAAAAATGAAGAGCAACTGTAAGTATGTGTAATTATCTTTATGAAAGTTTTCTCAATTAATGAAATCATTCTTTTTTGCACTAGCCATACAGTTTCTCACTGTATCGTAAGACATAATTTACTTTTCAAGCAAATGCACTATATGTATTTCATATCAATAGATCTATTGGTTTTGTCATCATCAAATAGGGGGAGATTGTTGAAGGTTGTTTGATTTGATGATGATGACTGTTGTGCAAAAATGATAGTGGTAAATGTGCTTAAAAGGCTAATTGTCCATGTGTATCTGTCTAAAGTGCTTATGTGTTAATGTGCCTATGTGCTTACTTGATTATGTGCATATATGTTCTAAAGTGTTTATATGGTTAATTGACTAAGTGATTATATCTTAATCTAAATATGTGCCTACATAATCATGTGTGTATAATATATATTATCTGATTCAAATATTGTGATTTGCACATTTATATAGCACAAATATGATCCTGCTAAAAACTATATACTGCTTATAATAAGAGTAAAAGTTATCTGGTTCAAATGTTGTAAAGTCTTTTTGAAAAGAATTATGTGTACAAAGGACTTAGATAAAAGATCAGAAATGTTAGGTTGATCTATCCGTAGAAGTTACTCTGCATTAAAGATAAAAATTATAAGCAGAGTAATGTAAGATTAAATCATTGTTGTATGGCAAAGTTTGTAAAGTCCTTTCAATGTAATGATGTAATGATATATAAGGACTTAGTTAGAAAAGATCAAATCTGTTAGGTTGATCTTATGTTATATCTGTTCAGTCAAAATAATCGTAGAATTGACTCTACGATTCCAAGCAAAGAAGACTCAACGATTCAGTCTGTTCATAGAGTAAAACAGAAAATGAATATGCTGAAGAACTATACGATCCACCAGAACACTAACACTGAATTGAGAGAGACATAGAGAGAAATGACTCTATTACAAGATAAGTGTTCAAAGCTGCTAAGCATGTGATAGAGAGAAGCCTAAACGCCAACTTGATACAGATATGTTAGCAACTGAGTACAAAAAGGAAGAAGCTTTACAGTCATCTCAGAAGATCATCTCGAGAAGCTATAAACTGTCAATGATAAGAAGGAACAACTGAGTACCAAAAGGAAGGAGCTTCACAATCATCTCAGAAGTTCGTCTCGAGAAGTTATCAAGTACCAAAGGAGCTGAATTGCCAAAGTTTAGCAACACAATGGGTGATCACAAGAAGATATTGAGCACATAAAGAAGCCAAGCATCATTGCCGAACTCAATATCATTTCAAGCATGATCACAACCTGCTACTGAGTATTTAAAGACAATGGAACTTAAAGTACAACTCAGTAGCAACTCCAACATCTATCAACAAACAAGGAGCCAAGTCCGCTGGACTTGAAGAGGGCAGTTGTGTCCTTGACTTAGTGACTAAAGGAGCCAAATCTGTTGGACTTGAAGAGGGCATTTGTGTCCTTGTCTTAGTGACTAAACTAGCCAAACCTGCTGGGTTTGAAGAGTTCTTAGTGAACCAAAGATTCCAGGCCTGTTGAGCTTGAAGGGTTCTCTATGAGCCATCCTTAGTGGATTTCCTACTCGTTGAAGTAGAAGAGTGAAGTATGAGTTATTTAGTCTCCGAACCACTTAAACTCTCTGGTGTCATTTACATTCAATCATTTACATTCTGTCATATATAAATATAACTGCTATGATTGGTTTACTTGACAAATGGCTATCTTCAATACAGTCTAAACTTAACTAAGAAGTTTTATAAATCTTTAAGGGGAGTTTTCAAACTAATATTCCGCTGTGCAAACTAATCTAGATTAAATAAACTACTTGGTAATATTATTTAATTTAAGAAAAAAGTTTTTAAGAGATCTATTCTACCCCCCCCTTCTATATCACTTGTGTGCTTCTGGGAACTAACAATAAATATACAATCAAATTGTAATAAAACCCGAAAGCATGACATAAATTGAATTTGAAATTTTATGCAATAACACAAGATCTACCTTATGCGATACTTATTAATTGAGGAAGGAGAACAGTTTTACCTTTGAAGATGATCAACAATTAATTAGCTACGAGTTCACCTCCTTAAATTCTTCGCGTCTCTTCAATTGAATTCACAAATTAACGCTAACTACTCAAGTGTGTAACCTTTAACACTCTGTTTCTGAGTTTTAAAATAAACAAAAAAGAAAAAGAAATGGACATAAAACATAAGTTTTTTGATCAATTATAGTGTTTCTAAGTTTATTGATAAACCGAAAAGAAAAGAAATGGATAGAAAACTTGACCACTTTTCTTGCCAAAGTTTTTCATCCAAAATTGGCCTGATTTGGACCAAAAAAAAAATAGTATAAGTAATATTTTCATAATTATCATATTATCCTCAACTTGCAATATAATAATTTTGTAATTACAACTCATATATCCAATTTTTTAACAGAATCATTGATATACCAGTATGTATAAAGTATATAATATATTTGTTCTCCAAGACATTGAACTAAGTACTTTTGCTTATTGCATCACATTTTTCAACTTCAAGTTGTATTTGTTTTGTACAATGAAGACATGGGAATGTGTGAAAATTTTCCTTTTTCTTTCTACTTTTGATCTGAAAATTCTTACGTTTCCGCCAATTCAAATTGTGACCAAGTTTTTGATAATAGGTGCTTTATGCATTTTGCATATTCGAATATTATTCAATAATTTTAATCTGTACTTTTTAGGAGTGGAATGAAACGGAATTGGAAACAATTGTTTTGCATTCGTCTAGGATTTGATTTCTAAATAGGGGTGAGTATGGTGCGGTTTGAAGTCCAAACCGCACATGAAACTGCTTAGGTGCGGTTTGGTAAATTCAAAACCGCACATGAAACTGCTTAGGTGCGGTTTGGTAAATTCAAAACCGCACATGAAACTGCTTGTGATTGGTGCGGTCATGTGCAGTGCGGCTTTAAAACGTGCGGTGCAGTTTCAGTTTCAAGACCAACTGAACATATACAAAAAATGAGGACTGAAAGAATACAATCACTGAAAGAATCACTTAATTTTCAAATGTAAACAAATGTGTATAGAAGATATTAGAATAGCTACTTAAGAATAAATAAAGTACGACTTTGACGAATAGTTGTTTATAACTTAAAAGTAGATAGTGTATTGCTGATAAAAGAAGACTATCACTATTGAATTTATACATCTTCATCCACGTTATAAAGAAACTCTGTAATTGCAAAAATGTCACTGACAATCAAATAATAAGAAACTTGATTAGTTAAGTAAAATTCACAATTAAAAGTTTGCAAAGTTACAATTAATAGTCATACGAGAGACAACTGTAGAAGTTTCTATACTAACAAAAATTAGAAGAAAAGTATAATAAACAATATATAATTTTTAAAAAAAATAAAATAACGTTGTTTTGGCCATTATTGGTGCGGTGCAATTTATGCGGTGCGGTGGACCGCAGAAATCGAAACCAAATCGCAAATGTTATTTTATTGATGCAGTTTGGTAGGCTTTTGGTGTGGTTTTAGGGTCAATTACGATTTTTTGTTCACCCTTATTTTTAAATGTGGAAGACCTAATTTCAAAAAGAATTCACTGGCTTTTCAAATTTATCTCAACAACCAAGCGGATTGAGACAAATAAAGTTACAATTTTTAAATTTTAAGATTTGTTTCTTTGTCTACTACTAGACAAGTAAGACCATAAGAGTATGCAAATAAAAAAAAACTTAAAGTCTGAAATATATGTTGTTGAAATTGGTGAACTACTCAACAGTTAATAATGTCCGAATTAGTATTATATTTTACATTTTCTACTGCATGTGTTATTGCATTCTATAAGTAGTTTACAAGGTTTTCAATGTAGCATAAACTCAGATATATTAGAACTCAAAACCTTAGATTATTCATACTTCAATAGTTATAACTATAATTGGTATATCACATATAATAGAAGGGTAAATTTATAAAAGTGACTTTTTTTTTCCTTTTCATTTGAACTTAGAAATACAAGAAAAGAAAATTTTCAAGTATTTTATTTTTTTCTATTAAAAACTCAAAAACAAAACAAAATAAAATTTTAAGTTTACGATTATTTTCTTTTGTGTTTTAATTAAGTTTTCTAGTATTTTCTTTTCCATCCAAAACTCAGAAACAAAGTGTAAATGTGATCCGCTAAGAGGAATATAGATTCAAGAAGTAATATTTTAGTTTCTCAAATCTTGGGTGGCTAGTTCTAATTTTCTCTATCTCTTTCTCTCTCTAACTCATTATAGATCATAGAGAATGATGATTTTTTTTCTACAGTTCTTGTAACTCTAATATGTCATAAGGCTCCTCCTTATACAGAGAAACTATTTTCTCCTAAACTATTTAGGATTAGAGTTTTAATTTAATTTCAATCTAATTAAGAACTAAATTAATTTTTATAATAATAATAATTCCTAAACTATTTAGGAACTTAATTATTTATAATAGGAGTACTACTAATTAATTTAATTTCTAAACCTTTTTAGGAATTAAATAATTAATAATAATAATAATAATAATAATAAGACTCCTCTTATTAACATATAATTAGTACTTCTAAAATGCATAATTATAAATATTAAGCTATTTAATTTATTCCACAATAAATTAAATACACTTATTTTATTATTATTAAGCCAATTATTTTTAAAATAATTATTTCTCTTTTATGGTGTGACACTTTGGGTTTAATATTATATCGGTTGTAAAATAAATAAATTAGAAATATTCTAACATTATTTATTATGAATTTAAACACCTTTAATTCAAAATAAATAAATATATTTATTCTACAATAAGAGTGACACCCCTTAGCATTTAATGACTTTCCAGAACCTATTTCGTAAATAGTTTTCGTACAATTCAATCATTCTACTATACAATGTCCCAATCAAATATAAGATATGGAATTACTGTCAAGTCTTATCTTATTTGATCATATGCATTTCAATTCTCAAATGCACAACTTTGATTAATGTAAATTAAAAACTTCTCTTTAATTTCCATACCACCTTGGTCAAGAATTCCTGAGTTGTCATTTATCGAATCTCGTAGGATATTCTCATCCTTTACTAGAAGTAGTTAATCATTTGTTGATCATTCATGTAGTATCCCGAATATTTATGAGGCTAGTAAATATGATCTGAAAAAGATTTAAATAAAGGTTAACATTAAAAACCTAATTATTGGTGAATAAAATACCTAAAAAATAATTGTTCGAGTATACAGTGGATTATTTAATACGATTCGAAAAAGTGATTGTATAAGATTAAAGGTTAAGTTATGACCTAATGTATGTGTTGTTATTTTGCATAAGAAAATTTCTTTCAAAAAAATAAATGCAAAAACTATCTTTCATTTTTACGATTTTTCACATTACACCATAGCGTTTATACAGGATATAAAGACATAATTTCTATTCAAAAATGTGAAAATTCAAAATTCACTAAAAACCCTAATCAAGCTACTTGGAAAACCCAAATTGAGCTTCTGGAAAACCCTAATTAGTTACTCAAAAATTGTGACGCCCCTAAATTTGGGCCTACACAACCCAAATTTGAGTCACCAAAAGACCAACAACTATTACAAAACAGTACAAGGTACAACAATACAGTGCTTAATACACAACTAAATATTCACTATTATTGTCACATTATTTTATAACATGTGAAGACTATCAACAATAGACTCGAACCATCACTCTATTCTCCGGCTAGTCCTAGCTATATTCTCATTTCCTAAAGAACAATGGAGCAAAATAAAACATGGGAGCTCAAATAGTCCAGTAAAAAATATCATGACTAAGATAATGATGAGTAATTTATCATTAGTTTACAAAAGTGATAAGTTCTCGATAAAATACAATAGGCAACAAGTTTTCAATTAATAACAGTAGCGGAAACATGAGAGCTAAAATATTTTCCCTGCTCACCACACAAAATAAAGATTCAAGATGTTGATTTCTTGCACGACAAATTAAAACACTTCATTTCTACTTATATATATATATATAAGTTAACCATTCCAAAAAAATTAGCTACATTCATTTTCTCCTTCTACTTACCTTTCATATAATTCACAATCTCAGAAAATATCCATCAGCTTTACTAGCTAACCATGGTTTCCTTCTCAACCATATTTAGTTGCTTCATGCCATCCAAAACCTCTCGAGTCTGGGACAAAAATGGCGGCGGACAACTTAAATATGCCTTCATCTTTTAAACAAAAAAGTAAATCAAAATCTTCTGGAGTTCCGATACCAGTTTCATACTTCCCTCTTATTTCGCGTATTTCTTATTTGTAATCGTTGATATTATTTGAGTCACTCGGGTGTTTGTTTTTCCTTCCTTTTATGTAAGTTTGACAAATTGTACTGCTAGAATGCCTTTTGATTTTGGGATAGTAATTCATGGCTTAGCAAACTGTAATTTTTCACTCACGTACTTTTAATGAAAGAATAATCATGATTTAGTGTCACATTGGTGATGCATTAATTACATCCTTCTCATTTTATAATTCATTTCGGCTTTTCATGGATAGTACAATGAAATTCTAAAATTCAAATGGATAGTAATTGATTTGATTTTAGTATAAACAATTATAACTATTGTAAACAAACTAAAAGAATAATTGCTAATTACAATATATATTGTTTTCCATTTTTTAATGAATTCATATTTATTTTTAATTTAGAAAACAAAGATGGCAATTGAAATGCGTAACTAACCCTCTAGTTTATACATTTTAACAACCCCTTTCTCACTTCTTTTTTTTTAGCATAACTCACCCTCTAATTTGTATGAATATTTATTTTTTAAATATTTTTTTAGGAATTTATATTTGAAATAAATGATTAATAAATTTTTTATACTAAATATTTTTCACTTATTGTTAACTTAAATATTGTCTGTCACATTTGGAAAAGTCATGAATTAAGTATCGAACAAGCGATGTCGATGCCGAATCTGATGTACTAAATATTTTCAATGGAATTGTTCTTATAGCCACATTTTAAAGCCAATATTTAATCATAAGAGCCTCAGTTATTTCAGATCGAAAAAGGCCAGGAGCTATTGAATTTACTCTGATATTTTAATATTAATCAAGGAAGCGTTGAATCGGCTGTCGAGTAAGATTATATTGATGAAAAAGACGACATCAATCTGAGTTTGGGTTAGTTTATTCAAGTATGAGTTAATTTTGGGTTCAGGTTAGAAGGTGTTTGGGATTGCTTATAAGCACCCAAAGTTTATAATTGATTTTAAAAAATAAAAGTGCTTGATAAATTAATTTTAAAATTACTTATAATTATTTTTTATGAAAATAATCAGAAATTATGTTTGATCAAATATATTATTAATTTATTCTTATTTATTTTAATAATTTCAATCACTATCTATACTTAATTTTTAAAATATTTTTTAGGAATTTATATTTGAAAAAAAATAATTAATAAAAAAATTATACTAAATATTTTCCACTTATTATTTATTTAAATATTGCCCGTCACATTTGAAAGGGGTTAAATGCAAATAAGCCCCTTGAACTCTAGAGTTTTTGGACTTTAAACCCCTTTTTTTTTTGTCAACGCAAATTGAGCCTCATACTATTTAAAAATTTGGATATTGAGCCCCAAGGTGCCACATGTGCGTTGACTGTCCACGTGGCACACGTGGCACCTATGACGTGACATTTTCAACCAACTAAGTCAAAAAAATTGCTTCTAACATGACTTGAACCCACAACCACAAACTTGAAACTTGGACTATATGACCACTTGAGCACCACAAGTATAAGTAATAATTGAACACAGGAAATAGATTATATACAAAATAAACTGATTTCACATTCAAACTAAAATATGTTAAGATTAAAACTAAATCAAGTTAAATAATAATAACATTAATAATAATAATAATAATAATAATAATAATAATAATAATAATAATAATAATAATAATAATAATAATAATAATAATAATAATAATAACGTTAATAATAATAATAATAATAATAATAATAATAATAATAATAATAACGTTAATAATAATAATAATAATAACGTTAATAATAATAATAATAATAATAATAATAATAATAATAATAATAATAATAATAATAATAATAATAATAATAACGTTAATAATAACGTTAATAATAATAATAATAATAATAATAACAACAAAATTAATAATAATAATAATAATAATAATAATAATAACGTTAATAATAATAATAATAATAATAACGTTAATAATAATAATAATAATAATAATAACGTTAATAATAATAATAATAATAATAATAATAATAATAATAATAATTATTATTATTATTATTATTATTAACGTTATTATTATTATTATTATTATTATTATTATTATTATTATTATTATTAATGTTATTATTATTTAACTTGATTTAGTTTTAATCTTAACATATTTTAGTTTTAATGTGAAATCATTTTATTTTTATATCATCTATTTCTTGTGTTCAATTATTAGTTATACTTGTGGTGCTCAATTGGTCATATAGTCTAAGTTTCAAGTTTGTGGTTGTGGGTTCAAGTCATAGTAGAAGCAATTTTTTTCACTTAGTTGGTTGAACATGCCACGTCATAGGTGTCACGTGGACAGTCAACGCACATGTGGCACCTTGGGGCTCAATATCCAAATTTTTAAATAGTATGGGGCTCGATTTGCATTGATAAAAAAAAAGGGGGGCTTAAAGTCCAAAAACCCTATAGTTCAGGGGGCTTATTTGCATTTAACCCCATTTGAAAGAGTCCTAAATTAAGTATCGAACAAGATGTCAATGCCGGATCTGATGTACCAAATGTTTTCAATGGAATTGATCTTATAGCCACATTTTAAAGTCAATCTTTAATCATAAGATCCTCAGTTATTTTAGATAGAAAAAGGCCGGGAGCTATTGAATTTACTCTGATACTGTACATCCTTAATTCCAGTGCCATTATCTAAGGGTGAATCTGCTCGTTCCTCCTTGTATAACTTTTAGGCTATCCTGGTACATTAAAATGCAATAATAATTATTTATGTGTTCTTGCAGTTCTAATGCAAGATTCTATGAACATATATCCCTCCAGTTCTGAATGATGGAGAATGTCTGTTTTGTTTTTTCATTTTTCTATTTTTTTGGACTACTAACATTCTCATATTCAATTATATAGGTGAGGGACCAAAGTGTCTGTTTTGTTTCTTTATTTTGTTTTTCATATTCAGTAAGCTCAATTATTAACATGAGGCTTCAAGATGCATGTTGATTTCTTGCGCAACAAATTAAAACACTTCATTTTTATTCCTTTATATATCTTCATATATATAAGTTAACCATTCCAAAAAACATTAGCTACATTCATTTTCTCCTTCTACTTACCTTTCATATAATTCACAAGCTCAGAAAATATCCATCAGCTTTACAAGAGTCTGGACAAAAATGGCAGAGACAACTTGAATATGTCTTCATCTTTTAAACAAAAATGTAATTAAAATCTTCTAGAGTTCCGATACCAGTTTCTTACTTCCCCCTTAATTCGCGTGTTTCTTTCTTGTAATCATTTTCTCCTTCTACTTATCTTTCATATAATTCACAAGCTTAAAAAAATATCCATCACTCTTGCATCTCTGCAGCACAAGCATCTGGTACGAAGCATTGCATTCTTTAATCAAACTGTTGCGGTTGTGTCCTGTGTCAGCCTGCTTGCTTTGGTAGGTTCAAAGTGAAAAGTGGGTCTGGCGGATCAAGCGTGAAACTAAGAAATTATATTTTTAGAGAAAGTATTGAAATGTTTATAATTCTATTTACCATATTTGTGCAGTTAGTTTTGTATAATCTATTTTCTTTTCTGTATACTTGATTGTAGGATCTAGATTATGATTTAGCTTCAATTTGTATAGCATGATTGCAGGATCTAAATTAGTTTCCTTGTAAAGCCTTTCCATGCATTATATATGCTTGTATAGAATCATAAGAAAGATATCAGAAAACATTATTCTTCACTAAATCTCTTCAGTTTTCTCATGGTATCAGAGCAAATTCTTGGTGCCTGCTAGCTTCCGCCAACCACCATGGGTGAAAAATCAAACATAACAGAGGGAATGGATACTGCCGACCCTTTCTTTATTCATCATTCGGATCATCCAGGTTTAATCCTTGTCTCCAAGCCATTAAATGGCGACAACTATGGGACTTGGAGTCGTGCAATGACAATTAGTCTTAGTGCGAAAAACAAACTTGGCTTCATCAATGGGTCAATCAAAGAGCCACCATCAACCAATGATAAACACTCTATTTGGAATAGATGCAATGATATGGTCCTATCATGGATCCTTAATTCCATCAGTCCTGACTTAGCTGATAGCGTAATCTACACAAATACACCAGCTGAGATATGGGAAGACCTTATGGAGCGATTCTCGCAAGGTAATGCATCTCGAATTTTTCAAATAAAATGTGAAATTATCGAAAATCGGCGGCAACAGCAGGAATCCATCTTCTCTTAATACACCAAACTCAAAACTCTCTGGGATGAATTGTCATCATATAACTGCACACCTTCATGTACCTGTGGAGGCTTGAAGGAGATGCATAGCAAGGAACAACAAGAGCAACTCATTGAATTCTTAATGGGATTGAATGAATCATATTCTGCAATCCGTTGGCAGATCTTATTAATGCAGCCTTTACCAAATGTTCGTAAAGCATATTCAATGCTTTTGCAAGAAGTAAAACAAAGAGAAGTGGCTGAAGGTGGTGATGTTAATTCCCCACATGCTATGAACGTTTCAAAGGCTATGGAAAACATATTTCGCAAGGTACATAATGATGGAGGCAAAGAACTTCATTGCTCTCATTGTAATGGTAATAATCATACTATAGATCGTTGTTTCTTTATCATTGGATTCCCACCTGGACACAAATTACATGAAAAAACAGTTAAGCCCTCTTACAAAAATAAGCGTTCCACAGTCAATAATGTCAACAAAGAAGAAGCAAAAACAGTGCCTGCAAAAAATATTGAGGAGTTATTCACAACAGACGAGATCCATCAAGTTAAAGCTATCCTTAGAGGTGATGGTAAAAACCAGTTTTTTGCTAATGCAACAGGTATGTTGGAACCTAAATGCTATTCATTTGCCACGAATCAACCTAATTCTTGGATCATAGATAGTGGTGCAACTGATCATATATCTTCCTCTCCCTTTTTAATTTCATAAAAAATGCCACTTTTAAATTCATCGGTTAATATGCCCAATGGAACACAAGCCCACATTTCTCGTATTGGATCAATCAAACTCACTCCTAATTTACATTTAAATGATGTCATTTGTGTTCCTGGCTTTTGGGTTAATTTGATGTCCGTAAGCAAAATCACTCGTGGTCTCAATTGTCTCATTGTTTTTTCCCCCACTTTTTGTCTCTTACAGGACCTAAAAACGAAGAGGATGATTGGATTGAGGAAGGAGCTTAATGGCTTATATTACCTTTTACCTATCAATAAGAAATTTTTTCGTGAGAATCATCACAATGTGGCTGCGATCACTTATCCGACATCACCCGACCTTTGGCACCATCGATTAGGACATCTCTTAAGTGGTCCGTCTCATGTTATATCAATTTCCAATCCATCTGTTATTTTTAATTTTGATTCTCATTGTGATGTATGTCAGCTTGCAAAACAATCAAGATTACCATTTTCTATGAGTTCTATTTCCACCAATAAACCATTTGATTTGATTCACTATAACATTTGGGGTCCTCATAGACTACCTTCTCATTCGGGTGCTCGGTTTTTCTTAACCATAGTAGATGACTATTCACGTTTTACTTGGTTATTTCTCATGAAATTTAAATCTGAGACACAAGCAAAATTACACACCTTTTTTGCTTATGTTCACACTCAATTTCAGAGTAACATAAAGCAAATTAGAACTGACAATGGAGCAGAATTTAAGTCTATGAGCATATTCTTTGAAAATAATGGCACCATTTTCCAACATACTTGCCCTTACACCCCACAACAAAATGGGGTTGTGGAGCGCAAACATCGTCACATCTTAAATGTTGCCAGAGCATTACAATTTCAAGCCTCTCTCCCACTAAAATTTTGGAGAGAAAGTGTTCTCATAACCACCTATCTAATTAATCGGCTACCTACATTAGTGCTATCAAAAAAATCACCTTACGAAGTCCTCTACAATCAGCCACCTTCATATACACACTTGCGCGTCTTTGGCTGCCTTTGCTATGCCACAGAAACCTCACCCACACATAAATTTGATCCTCGTGCTCGAAGATGCATTTTTGTAGGGTATCCCTCAGGTCAAAAAGCCTATCGCCTTTATGATTTAAAAACTCACCAATTTTTTTCTAGTCATGATGTGGTTTTCCATGAATATATATTTCCTTTTTCCCATCTTACTCAAAATACCAAAACCGACCACCTCAATGGCCCTGTTTTGCCCATACCGTCCTCTGACCATCATCTAAATCCATTAACTACTACACATCAACCATCTATATCACCACATATGCCTAGTAACCCAATTATTCAACCCAATTCATCTCAACCAAATGACCCAGAGTCGATAAATTTCCAACCTACTTGTACGTCACCACTGTCAATGACATCTCACCCATTAACACATGACCCCTCATTAGGCACTGATACTTCACCTTCTTTACCTAATATCATTGACATCGATCATTCATCTCCACCACTTGCACTTCGGCGTGGCCTCCGTCCCAAACAACCAAATGTCCGACTACTTGACTATGATTGCTCACAGGTAACAACCACTGACCCCACTTCAACATCTTATTCGGTGTCAGGTACTCGATATCCTCTCTCTAAATATTTATCTTCTTCTCGTTTATCTACATCTTACTGTGGCTTTGTGAAGAATATTTCTACTTGTGTGGAACCAACCTCCTTTGCACAGGCTAATCTTGATCCTATGTGGCGTGACGCAATGCGTGTTGAGCTCCAGGCACTTGAACAAAATCACACATGGACCATGACTTATTTACCTCATGGGAAGCGTGCCATTGGTAGCAAATGGGTATATAAAATAAAGCATAACTCTGATGGGTCAATTGAACGCTATAAAGCGCGGTTGGTTACTAAAGGTTATAATCAGACAGAGAGCTTGGATTACTATGAGACTTCTGCACCAGTGGCCAAGTTGGTTACAGTGCGATGCCTATTAGCTATTGCTGCTCAATGAAAATGGACTCTTCATCAACTTGACGTCCAAAACGCTTTCCTACATGGTGACTTGGAGGAGGAAGTATACATGTTACCTCCACCTGGCTTACGTCGACAGGGAGAGCATTTGGTATGTCGACTCCATAAATCGTTGTATGGATTAAAGCAGGCCTCTCGCCAATGGTTCTCCAAATTTTCTCATGCCATTCAGAATGCCGGATTCAAACAATCAATGGTTGATTATTCACTATTTACACAGGTACATGGCCACTCCATCACTGTTGTTCTTATATATGTGGATGACATGATTATTACTGGCAATGATCCAACTGCTATACAAAGATTGAAAGATTTTCTTCACCATTGTTTTCGCATCAAGGATCTTGGTTTACTTAAATATTTTCTTCGCATAGAGGTAGCCCGTTCTAAACAAGGTATCTCTATTTCACAAAGAAAATATATTTTGTACATACTTGATGATGTTGGTTTATTGGGAGCTCGTCCAGTTGATTTTCCTATAGAGCAAGACTTGAAATTACAATCAACTGATGGGGAATTGTTAAAAGACCCAACAAGATACAGACGACTTGTGGGACGCCTTATTTATCTCACCATCATAAGGCTTTATATCACGTTTATGGTTCAAGTTCTTAGCCAATACATGAATCAGACTCGTCAACCGCATTTGAATGCTGCTTTACGAGTTTTGAGATACCTGAAAGGAACCCCGGGCCAAGGCTTATTATTTCCATCAACAAATTCCTTACAATTAAGGGGTTACTGTGATGCCTCATGGGCTTCTTGTCCCACAACAAGAAGATCTGTCACGGGGTATTGTATTTTTTTAGGCGACTCCTTAATTTCTTGGAAGACTAAGAAGCAACACACCATCTCACGCTCCTTAGCTGAAGCAGAATATCGTGTTATGGCATCAGTCACGTGCGAACTCACATGGATTCAGTATTTGTTACAAGATTTTCAAGTGCCTCATCCTACACCAGCTCGCGTCTATTGTGATAATCAATCTGCATTGCATATTGCTGCGAATCCTGTGTTTCATGAACAAACTAAGCACATAGAGTTGGACTGCCATTTAGTTCGAGAAAAACTACAGTCGGGTTTGATAACGATGGCCTACACTCCTTCCACGCACCAACTAGTTGATATGTTCACAAAAGCTTTGGGAAATATGATATTCCATTCACACATTCGCAAGTTCGGAATTCACAACATATCATATTTGTGCAGTTAGTTTTGTATAATATGTTTTCTTTTCTGTATACCTTGATTGTAGGATCTAGATTATGATTTAGCTTCAATTTGTATAGCATGATTACAGGATCTAAATTAGTTTCCTTGTAAAGCCTTTCCATGCATTATATATGCTTGTATAGAATCATAAGAAAGATATCAGAAAACATTATTCTTCACTAAATCTCTTCAGTTTTCTCAAAAAGAATAATCATGATTTAGCGTCACATTTGTTGATGCATTAATTACATCCTTCTCCTATTATAATTCATTTCGGCTTTTCGATGGATAGTACAATGAAATTCTAAAATTTAAATGGATAGTAATTTATTTGATTTTAGTACAAATAATTGTAACTATTGTAAACAAACTAAAAAATACTTACTAATTACAATATTTGTTGTTTTTAATTTTTAATGAATTCATATTAATTTTCAATTTAAAAAAATTCCCAAATTATCTTTAAAAAAATCAATGGGAACTTTTTTTAACACTTATATAAATTAAAGTGTGAATTATATCAAAAAAAAAATATAAATTAAAGAAGTTTGTAAAAATATATATATAAACTGGAAGGTGAATTTTGCATTTGTGCTTGAACTCTGAATTGATAGTTATTTTCAAAATTAAAATATATGTATAAATTTTAAATTTAATTTTTTTTTAAATTGACTTTAAATAGCTAATAATATCAAATAATATAAAACGGAGGGAGTATAATCAAACAACTACAGTTCTTTATTTCTCTTTTATTTTCCAATAAATAATAATAATAATAATTGTTATTCTTCGTAAATATACATATTTTTTTAGTTATAGATAATAATAAAGAATGAAGGGAATATTTATGGAAAAACTATAGTTCTAAAAGAATGCATGTATGAATTGTCTGAACCTGCATTAAATGAAAATTCAATGAATGATGTGTAATTGTGTACCAAGATTGAAGGGCATGCCAAACAGTAAGCTTGGACAAATTCATTACTCCTTCAATTCTTATAAAATTTGAAAACAAAATGTCTTTAAAATCAATTTTCCTCTTTCAGATACCCGCTCTTGTTTTTTTTAACTTCTTTCTTCTCTTTTCAATTTTAAGAAATCTAATTATTTTATCCAGTTATTATATAATCTCTTCTATAGACAGGAAATTCAAGCTAAATATTTTTTGGAATTACCATTACCATCACCACCCATCAAATAAATTCATTAACAAATCTTTCTAAGTACTAAAATATTGAATAAAACATTCTTCTCTCGTCACAACCGTCCTATTTAAATATAAAATGCTCATAATAAATAGAGTTATTAACAAACAGGTTCACAGTCAAATTTATTCGATTAAAATATAACTAGCCTAATAAACAAACTTAAACTCGACTCGAGGTCGTTTAATACAAAACTGGATTAATTTATAGAGATGAGAATATTGGAAGAGCGGGAAGAGTGTAACCAGCATCAACAATGAAAATGTTGCCTGTCACATATTTGGAAGAGTCATGAATTAAGTATCGAACAAGCGATGTCAATGCCGGATCTGATGTACCAAATGTTTTCAATGGAACTGTTCTAATAGCCACATTTTTAAGCCAATCTTTATTCATAAGAGTCTCAGTTATTTCAGATCGAAAAAGGCCAGGAGCTATTGAATTTACTCTGATCTTATACATCCCCAATTCCAGTGCCATTATCTGTTTGTATTACAAATCAAATTATTAAAGTAGATTAAAGAGTTATCTATTTGTACTATAAATGCACAGGAAAATGGAGAAAGAAAACAAAATTATATTAAATGTAAAAAAAAAAAAAGGGAGAAGAGAACTATCTTAGTGAAGAAAAATTAATCTAATTATATATAATTCTAAAATCTAATATCAAGAACAATGTTCATATGCATACTGTAATTTATGGTTAAAAAATAATTATGAAAAAAAAGAGGCTCGAATTGAATAAGTTTTTCTATTTTATTTCCATTATCTTTTTCTTTACTTTTAGCTTGAGAATTCTTAATGTCCCCACATAGAAAATTACAAATATACCATTTCCTTGAACTTGAAACCATTCTTTACATGGCTGCAATGTAATTTTAGTAGTTTGAAAAATCATTCTTTTTATTTTCTCTCTCATCATTTTTTTTTCTCGATTATTCTCTTTCCTTTTTCTATTTTTTTTTCTTTAATTTTTTTATTTAATATCCAAGAACTAACGGAGGGAGTGAGTTAAGGAAAATGATACAGTGAAAAATATCAATAAATATTTGAAAAATAAAAATAACTAAACCCTAAAATAAAATAAAATTACTAATTTTTTAAATAATAAATAAAATTACATCAAATAATTAATAATACTAGTATATATACCTTAGTCATGGAATCAAGTCCCGCCTTGGAGGAACTATAAGCAACACTTCCACGTAGCTGGGCTCTATTTAGACCAGAAATCGAAGAGATATTAATGATACATCCTTCTTGCCCGGCTGCCCGCATGCATAACCCAATGTACTTGGACACCAACCATGATCCTGTTAAGTTTGTTTTCACCACATCTTCCCATTCCTTCTCACTTAAATCCAATGAAGACTTTATTCCGCCTTTTAAATGTTTTTGTAATGATGTTAGTTAATGAACCCACCCTTTATAATTTTGTAGCATCCATTACTAAACTAGTAACATAACATTAAATTCGGTGGTAAGAAGATTTTATTTATTAAATTTTATTCTTTAGTCTTAATTGGGAAAATAATTTTTTTGATATTGGCCAATTATTTAGCATGTCTTACTGGAATAATGACTTGAAGCTAATTAAATTATTAATTAGTCTTAATTGAAAAAATAAATTTCGTGATTTTAAAAATGTATATTTAATTTTAGAGCCGAGAAAGTAGTAATTAATTACCGACTTAACTTTTGACAGTTAATTATTCTGCTTAAAGAAAAGAGAAAATTTACCTCTAACGCCAGCATTATTAACCAAAGCATCAATACGTCCAAATATTGCCCAAGCTTTTTGTATGGCTGACTTTATGGCCGGACCGTCGGCCATCACATCAAGCTCAACTGCAACTGCTTGATTAGTGGTGGTGGTGGTGAATTGGTTGATATGTTGACAAAGAGGCTTGAGCCTATCCATTCTACGAGCGGCTGCAATAACCTTGCAGCCTGCCATAGCCAGGTCTAAACAAAATTCTCGACCGAGTCCTGATGATGCACCGGTCACCATCACCACCTTGCCTTCTAATTTGCACCACGGCTCCATTTGGTTCAACAATTTACTAGCCATTGCGTTAATCGATTACTTTGATATGCAAGTATTTTTTTCTCCTTAATTCTATGGAGTAAGTGCTGTACTATTATTGATATTATGAATATATATAGGCATTGCGATGTGGTGACGATTGATGCACGAGTACATAAGATTTGGATCACATGATGATAAATGAAAATACATGACGAGCCACGTGAATAATTGATGCAACAGGTTGAAATGAACGATATATGGATCACATGATGGGACGAAGCTACGTTGAGGAGAGTGGGGTCATTTGATCCACCGAAAAAAAATTATTTTATAATAATGATTAAATTAAAAAAAAAAATTAATATATAAATTAACTCAATTGAAATTTTAATTTTTTTTTAACGTATGGAGCCAAAGTGAAATTTTATAACTTTCTCAATCCAATATCGCTCCTAGTGTTTTATATTTGCATTTTCCTCTAATTTTATTATAATAAATTATAAGCTAATTTATATTATTTTTAAAAATAATTAGAAAAATAAGTATTTATAAACAACTTTATGATTAGAAAATCGTATTAGGAGTCAAATAAGGTACATGTTTTATATATACAATTGAAAAATGTAAAATTATTCAAAAAAATTGACTTATTAAATAATTATTTATAATTTTATAATATTTTAACTCTACTAAATAATAATTTTGGTTTCGTCACTGATGACGAGCCACGTGAATAATTGATGTAACAGATTAAAATGCGCACCATATTTGCATGCACCTTAATTAATGACAATACAAGTTTCAACATAAGAATTGGACACGAGGGAATATGATGAAGCTACTTGCATGATACACGATTATGAATGAGTGGCTAGAAACGTATGTGCCTTATCTATATAGGGCTGGGATTCCATGAATTTACAATTTTACCAAGTAATATTTTTTTGTTGATAACTAAGCCAGGTAAAATAAACAAATAAATAAAGAAGAAAGAAAAATACACAAGATTTAACAAAAAAAATTCTTAAAAGAAAAAATTTCGGGATAAACTATGAATTTCTACTATATGAATAATAACGGGTTTACAATAATTCTCTCAAATTTTATACCCTAAAATTTGAGGTTACACAATAAAGCAATAAAAATTTTTATACAGACTAAAAGTTAAAAAACTCTCCCGCCTATGATAGTACAATTTTTTTGTACAGAATATAAAAGTTACAAAAAACTCTCTCTCACACAAACACAAAACTCACTTGCACCCTCTCTCAACGCTTAAGATACTACATAGCCTTTGGTTGTACTACACTTCAAAAACTAAACATAAAACTATTTATGGAGAACCCACAACTTTTTCTTTCCTATTAAAAATATGACACCCTCCAAACGAATACTCCTATTTTCAATAGGACACTTCCATTCCATAATAGCAATATTTTTTTAAATAGGATTTAAAGAGAGTATCCCAACAATTCTTTCCTCGACTCGAATCCCCAATTACTGCAACTTCATGTCTGAATAGAATTTGAAAAGTATCCCAACAATTTTCCTTCAACTCAAATCCCTAAACATTCCAACTTCATTACTGTCACCGTTGTCGTAGTTGTCATAATAATTCACACCATTCATAACAGTTGCATTATCAACAATATTTGCATTATTTGAGTTATCCAAAACATCCACACTATTTGCGTCATCCGCTACATCCCAATATCTGCATTATATGCGTCACCCGCACTGTCTGTAACCTTTACATTATTAGCGTCACTCACACTATACGCATTATTTGTGTTATCTACTATGAAGCCCCCAAATTCGGGCATACACAACCCAAATTTGAGTAGCCAAAAGACAATCAATAAACTATTACAAAATAGTGATCAAAATACACAATTAAGTTTTCACTATTATTGTCACACTATTTTATAATATGGTGAAGACTATCAACTACTAACTCGGACCATCACTCTATTTCCCTGCTAGTCTCAACTACACTCTCATTTTCTAAGAAAAACAATAGAACAAAAAAGGGTGAGCTCAATTTTTCTTCCCACCATCCCCCACATTTTCTTATTTTTCTTCCCTCCATTCCCTACCTTTTCTTACTTTCTTTATTCCTTCCCCCACCCATTATTTATTTTCTTCCAACTTCTCGACTCTTTCTTCCACTTTTCGTCTCTTTTCTTCTCAATACCAATTGTACATTCCCCACCTCCCCCCACATACTTACTAATACAAATTATAAGTTCTCCCAATTTCTTTCCATGTTTTGCAGTTCCCTTCCTTTATCAGAATTTGTTTTTCAATCAACTTTAATTCATTTGCCAAAAGTTTGCCTTCACCAAAAATATTTTATAATTTATTCTGTTTTATATTTATTATTATAATATCCAAAATACCAATTAACAATATGATACAATAATTAAAATAATGTTACAACAATGATAATAATAATAATACAAAAATAAATAAAGAAAAAGAAAGAACACGTAACTGTGAAAATACTGTGCATGAGCTACTGTAATAATTATTGGCTCAATAATATAAATTATTGTACAATAGCAATTATTGATTCAATAATATAAAATATTGTGTAATGACAATTATTGATTTAATAAAGTCAAATATTGTGTAATAACTATTGTGGTAATTATTTATCCAATAATGTGAAATACAGTGCAATACCGTGTACTATTGTGAAATACCCTGTTTTACTATAGAATACCGTGTTCTACTGTTTTTTTTTATCACCGGGTAATTTAATAGTTAGAAGTGATAGTACCATTGTTGACAATTTTTTTTATTAAAAAGGTTACTACTGTAGTTTTATATGATATAATGTAATATTACATCGTTCTACCTTGTTTGGCATCAAAAAGAGCAATTCGATGACATTCGCATTCAAAAGCATGCTTAAAACTCGTACAAGTCATCAGTTAAGGAAACCATCTATTTGTTTCATTATTTCGTTAAAATCTGTAAACGAATAAATGATTTAGTGTCATATTACATCGTTCTACCTTATTCAGCTTCAAAAGGAACAATTCGATGACATTCGCATTCAAAAGCATGCTTAAAACTCGTACAAGTCCTCAGTTAAGGAAACCATCTAATTGTTTCATTATTTCCTTCAAATTTGTAAACAAATAGATGATTTAGAGTCATATTACATCGTTCTACCTTATTCGGCATCAAAAGGAGCAATCCTATGACACTCGCATTCAAAAGCATGCCTAAAACTCGTACAAGTCATCAGTTAAGGAAACCATCTAATTGTTTCATTATTTCCTTCAAATTTGTAAACGAATAGATGATTATTCTTATACTTTTTGAATCACTTCCGAAGTTGCAATTTCGTATGTAATTGGTCGTGAATCACTTAATTTATTTTATTTTTTCTGTTTGTGTCATGTCATGTGAAACTGCATATTGTTTCTGGTGTAAAATCTTATGGTTGGCAGGTAGATGAAATAGGTGATAAAAGACTTAGAAAATTTACCCCTTTCTATTAGCTGCATTAGATGGAAACTGCAAGCTTGAATAAGGATTTAGTTTTCAAAGAAGCTAGTGGTGTTTTTCTCTATCCTGTTTGGCATCCAAGCCTGCTCAACTTTCTCAGACACAAATATTAGGTTATTCGGTTACAATTTGTTTCAATGCATTACATCTCCTTCCATTAATATTTGGCTATTCAATTAGAAGTTAAAAGTGTAAGCAGAAATAAAGTGACTTTTAAGCAACGGCATTGCAAGACCAAGAATGTCATGACAAAAGCTTAAGGAACTAATTAGCATGAAAACAATGCAATTTACTTGCAACCCAACTTATGTAGAAAACTAATAGCACCGATGTGATATAATTTTACACAGAATATGCAAGCATGCTTAGATACAATAAATAAAAGATCAAATATAAGAATCCATTGCCAAAGTATGATGACAATAAAGAAAGGTGAGCAATGTCACTTCCATAACCCAAGCCTGCTTTAACATGTAAAAGTTTTATCCATTATCCATGATAGAACTTTTACAAGATATTTCACATGATAGACAAAAAACATCTTAAATCAAATAATTAAAGATTTATTATCATATTTAAAAACGTGTCGTATGTATGGATGATGAAATCCCGTCACATTTGGGTTTATTGATGAATGTTTTGACTTTCGTATGTTACATAATTATGATATAAAGCAAAATGAGTTGTGTATTAATGATCTTTATGCTATGCCTAGCTTCAGCTATATACAATTATTGTAATTAATTGACATCTCTTCATGGAATTCATTGACCATATACATTCGCCTTATTTTAGAACTTAATGAACTGAGAACAGACTTATATAATTTATACTTGTACGTGATAAGTTGGCTGCAATTTCATTATATTTGCAAATTCGTGATTAACTCATGTTGAAATTTCTTTATTTTGGTTAAATAGTTTAGAAGTTAATTTCTTTTTTCTTTGGATTTGAATATTTGATTTTTTTGAATAATTATATGATGAATGTGTTTATTAATGTTAGGTGGTAATTCCCAACTGTAATCATGTCTGTTGATCGAACTTGGATGACACGTAGGGCAGGGGATAATGGGATTGGAATTTCTTTTGAGTTTCGACAAGGTGTAGAAGAATTTCTTAATTTTGCCTTTGACATCCCAAAATTTGTACATGCAGAAAAGATTAGGTGCCCATGTCACTACAAGAAAACAGGCCAATTTCGACAGAATATTCTGTCGGATATAAGGATATTCTGTTGAACTTAAGTTATTACCGACGAAAAATTCAGTCGTCAATTAGGACGGAAATAATCGTGTCAGGATTAATTTCGTCGAGAATTCGGTCGGAACAAAATATTTTCGACGGATTATTTTCCGTCGTTACTTCCGTCGGCATTAAATTAACTACGACGGAATATATTCCGCCGACATTTATAATTCCGTCGGAATAGTTTGAGTCCGTCGAAATAATACTATTAATACAAACGCAATTTTCGTCGAAATTAAAATGTTCCGTAGAAAATGATGTTTTTAATATTTACGCAGATATTCATTTAATGCCTAAATTCCGATGGAATTTCCGCCGAAATTATATAATTCCGACGAAATTTCCATCGAAACTATATAATTCCGTCGGAAATAATAAAAAAAAATTTAATGTGCTTTTTGCTTTTTCAGTGCCAGGTTTTAAAATCACATTTTTGTACCTGCAAACCTGCTTTATCCCAACAACACAACAACAATCCATTCTTTATGTTCACACACATCATATAAATATAAACGACGACACATTATAAAATAAATTATCGTTTAAAAGTACAATACTTTACAAACTCAACAAAATTACAATGAATTAGAATCAAATAAGCTAAATTATAATCTATACAACTAAATGAAACTAGTTTTACCAGCTGTTTACAAAGAATCGTTGCCCGGGGATCGACGGTTCTGCTGTGGTGTATGAAAATCATCGTCGTCACCCCCCCCCCCCCCCCCCGCTTGTGATCGACATTAGTCCGTACTTGAGACAAAAATTCACAGTTAAATAATTATTACAGAATATACAACTTAAATTGAATAAAATACCTGTACAGTCGGGCGTTGAGTCAGCATCGGGCCAAAAGCCTCCAACAACAGGGTAGTCACCATCCGAATCACCTCGTCTTGTATCGCGACGAACTGCTCCGGAGATATGCCCGTACCCTCGACACTGGCCCTTGATGCAACGTCCTGAGCAAGCTGGTGAAGACGAGCACTGGTAGGTAGGCTCTGCCTATGGAATATCGGATCCGTACGAAACGTCTCCGACACCGCAGCCATAATCTGCTGGAACAATGCATCGTCCAAGCCAACGCCCGTATAAGATTATCCAACATGTCCTCTCGAACGCTGGCTAGAAGAACCTACAAAATTAAATATAACATTAAAAAAATATTGAATATCAATATAAATTTTGAATTAACGAGCAACATACTACAATAAATACCTCTGGTCAATGTATATGCCGGTACCCTCGGCAGCCCCAACACTCGATATATGCTCGTAGTGCTACTAGGAGGATCTTAAGACGCGACCCAAAGAGCCATTTCCTCATCCCTAGATAAGCTAATATCAGACTGAGTGATGGTAGAATCTCCTATGTTTATAGGCAAGAATCTACGAGCAGTACCAAAGAAACTAATTTTTTTCCCATGTTTTAGATGTGTGCCTTGCACATCCCCCACACAAACTGGACATGACAACTTTCCGTGAGTCAACCACCAACTGATCATCCCTAGTGTCGAAAAATCAGTGATAGTCCACAACAACGCCGCCTTCATCAGAAAATTTTGCTTTTTCAATTTGTCATAAGTCTGCACCCCCGTCTCCCACAGCATCTTAAGTTCATCGATTAACGGCCTCAGATACACGTTTATGTCCTTTGCAGGACTTTTATTTCCTGGTAGGAGTAATGTCAAGAACAGATACAGATCCTTCATGCACATTGACGGTGGAAGATTGGAAACTACCATGATCACTGACCCAAAGAACTCACTGATAAACCTAAGCAACTCATTGAAACCTCTCTCACTGCAACCATGCTCATTCTTGAAGTGTAAGAGCTTCGTCACTGCAGATAACCTGGTGTGCTTATCATTTCCATCGTACAATGGGACGGTAGATTCAGATAGCATATTGTAAAAGGCTGTTGCTGTGTCCTTTGGTTCTTGATGACCAGTGATTGACAATTGCTCATTTGCACCCCAATCAATATTGATAGGGCTATACGCATCAACCAACATCTCCACGACATCATAACTATCATCGTATCGATTCCCGTGAATTGGTTGGCCTACACTATCACTTATTTCGCTGAACTCAGTTGACTTTCCATGATGAATCCATAGAGAATACCCATCTACAAACCCATGCGAATACAAGTCATACCTAATGTTGTCGGCTTTCTTCCAAATTAGGTTTTTACATTTGAAACACGGGCATCTCATCTTTCCGTTCGAATTATCAGCATGTTCATTGGCAAAATTCAAAAATTTGGACACCCCATCATGATACTCAGGCAGTAATCCTCTACCATCAACCGGTATTCTACGGTACATCCAGCTCCGGTCGTTTGACATATTTAACTGAACAATACGATCATATTAACCAAGGTGCTTAGCGTATGTGTTTGTATTCATAATTCATGCATGACTTCAACTTCTAAGTATACGGGCCAGGCTTCTATCCCGTTCCTAGATGCGTCTCCTCACTTGTGCCAACACCTTGAGAACGTTTTTTCTATTTCAAAAAAATTTCGACAGCACCTCCCCATGGTCTCTAAGTATACAAAATAGACCACGCCAACGTAGGCTAAGTATGCACTCAGAGAACATGTAGACATATCAACAAAAAGTCCCAAAAACAAATAAAACGTACTCAAATTGTTGGCACAAACCTAAGTGAGAGACATAACATCTAGCAACAGTACCAACTACACAAAATAAGCATAAAAGAAATAGCTATAATTGCACAAATTAAATTCACGTACAAATATTAATTTTTAGAATACAAATTAAATTCACAATATATATATATATATATATATATATATATATATATATATACCTTACGAACGGACGGTGAGGTGTGGTCGGAGATGGCAACGGACGGCAGCGGCGGCGACCGCGACGGAGGTCCAAACGGACGGCGGCAAAGGTTGTGGCAACGGACGGAGAAACGGGAGACGGCGGCAAAGGCTATGGCAACGGACGGCGGCAAAGGTGACGTGAGGTCGGAGGGAGAGGGAGAGAGCGACAGTGAGGTGAGAGAGAGAGAGAGAAATAACCGGAGACGGCTAGGGGAAAAAGACGCTGAAATAGGGTTTTTAATTTATTTTCGACGGAATTTCGGTCGAAAATAAATCCGTTGAAAATCTATTATTCCCGACAGAATTTTCGTCGACCATATAGATTTGTTCCGTCGACATTATATTCCCGGGCGCGAGAACTTTGGCGCCAACGAAGTGCTGTATTTTTGACGGAATTCCGTCGAAATTATGTTATTTTCGAGAGAATTAATCTCGACGGAATATTCCGTCGATATAACACTAATTACAACGAAATTATTTCCGTCGGATCTAATTCCATTGGAACTAACCGCTTTTCCTGTAGTATGTAGATCATGCATGAACTCTTGTTGGTTAAGTAGAGGCGAGGTTAACTTCCATTTATTTAAGAGAGGTTTTACAGCCGGATATAGCCGATGGACTTACCATGGGAAATCTTTTTTGTGGAACCTAACACTTCTTCTCATGTTCGGACAGAATTCAGGTCTAATAATGAAAGTTATCAATGTGGTGATATGGTACTTTATGCTATGGGTCATGGATTTGATCAATATATTGATAATGATCTCCATGATCATATTGTCCACGAAGAACCTACTGTAAGTGCAAAAGAGTTTTACTAAATGTTGAAAGATACTGAAATTCCATTATACAATGGTCATGAGAAGCATAGAAAATTATCAGTTATTACTAAGTTATTGCACTTTAAGTCTGAGAGTGGATGTAGTGAGAAAAACTTTAACGACTTGTTAACACTTGTTAAAGAGTTCTTGCCAGAGGATAATGAGTTGCCAGGAGCTTACTACTTGGAGAAAAAATGGTCAGAGGATTAAGTTTGGGGTATGAAAATATAGATGCATGTAGAAAATATTGTATGTTGTATTAGGGCGAGAATAAGGATAAACAAAAGTGTTCCACTTGTGGTCTCCCTAGGTATCAGCCTAACAACAGAGGTAAGAGGAAGGATATACCAAGGAAGGTTTTGTGATATTTTCCTATTGCACCAAGGCTTCAGAGGTTATATATGTCAACAAAGACCTCTTAACATATGAGATGGCATAGTACCCAAACCAAAGTTCCCAATGAATTAAGACACCCTGTAGACGGAGAAGCCTGGAAAAACTTTTATGCCACACACCCATCCTTTGCAAAAGAAGATAGAAATGTAAGGCTAGGTCTCGCCACCGATGGTTTCACTCCATTTGCCCTGTCAAGCACACCACACTCTACTTGGCTTGTAATTCTTGTTCCTTATAATCTCCCACCTTGGATGTGTATGAAAGACGTATACATGTTTTTGACGTTACTTATTCCTAGTCCTCAAAACCTGAGTAATGACATCGAAGTATACTTGAGACCGTTGATAGATAAGTTGAAAATGTTGTGAGAGACGAGAGTTCACACCTATGATGCATCTTCTAAACATAATATTCATATGAGAGTTGCAGCTATGTGGATTATCAATGACTTTCCTGCATATGGTATGATAGAAGGATGGAGCACACACAAAAAGATGGCATGTTCGGTGTGCAAGGATAAAACTAAAGCTATTCATTTAACTTATAGTGCAAAACCAAGCTTCTTTGGATCATATAATAGGTTTCTACCAATTCAACATAGATTGCGAAGACACAAAGATAATGCTCATGGAGTCCAAGAAAAATGTGCTTCACTAATTCAATTATCTGGAGAAATGGTAAAGGCGTGGTTAGATCAATTGAAATTTCCACCTCCCGAAAAGGTCTTTAAGGAACAAAGAGCTGAAGGGTTTGGTGAATCCTATAATTGGACCAAACGAAGTATTTTCTTTGAGTTACCGTATTGTAGTACACTCATGCTCCGACACAGCTTAGATGTGATGCACATTGTGAAAAATGTCTTTGATAATGTCTTTAATACAATGATAGGTGTGAAGTCTAAGACTAAAGACCACATTAAAGGACGAAAGGATATGGAAGAAATGGGCATTCACAATGAATTGCATCCTGTGTCGAGTAAAAATGGTATCAAGTTGATCATGCCAAAATCGGTCTTTACATTGAAGAAAAAGCAAGTAAAACCATTTTGTGAGCGGGTGAAAGAATTAAAGCACCCTGATGGATATGCCTCTAACATATCTCGGTGTTGTAACCTCAAAGATTGTAGATTCTATGGGTTAAAGAGTCATGATTGTCATATATTCATGCTAAGATTAATTCCAATTGCCTTCCGTGATTTATTGTCTTCTAAAATCTTAGATGTTTTGACTGAACTTAGTCATTTCTTTCGTGACTTATGCTCAACGGTACTGCAGGAGAGTGATATAGATGTACTTGATAAGAAAATTGTTATGACAATTTGCAAGCTTGAAAAGATCTTTCCCCCTTCATTCTTTGATTATATGGAGCATTTACCTATTCACTTGGCTTATGAAGCAAAAATAGGAGGGCCAGTGCAATACCGATAGATGTATCCATTTGTGAGGTATTATTTTTCTTCCTTTTCACGATAATAAAAAGACTTGTAATTTTATTCACCTTGTGGAAATAACATCATGTGTTTAATTTTTTTATTTAAAAAAAAACAGATATATGCACCGCTTAAAGAAAAAGGTTACTAATAAAGCTCATGTGGAGGGTTCAATTGCGGAGGTAGACATCATTGAGAGCTCGTAAACTTTTGCTCTCTCTATTTTGAGGTTGACAAAGAAACAAAACATAATCGTGTTAGCCGCAATGAAGATATAGGAGAAGTAGATTGTGAAAACCATTCTATCTTCAAAAATGTTGGTCATGCTATCTTGGGAGTACACAACGAGATTTAACTGAAGAGGAGTATCAAGCTGCAATTTTATATACTTTTATGAATTGTATAGAGGTCAGACCATTCATTAAGTTAGGCATTTTATAATTCGTGTATTATACATACACATACACATATACGTATACACATTTCAATTAACTACATTAAGATAGTTATGCATATACAGGGAGTTTAATGAAAAACTTATGGCATCTAATCCTAATATATCTGAGAAACAAAGGGTAGAGTTACAAAACAAATATTTCATCAAGTGGTTTAATAAACGTATAAGAACATATGGTGCTTCATATAATAATAATAATAACTATCTACGGTATTTATAAGTACTCAATGATAACAACACCGATGAAAGTTTAAGGCGACTAGCTCGTAGCCCTGGTAAAACAGTTAATGTGTATAAGGGATTCGTTATCAATGGTTTTAGATTCCACACGAGTGGTATATCAGCAAATAGGAAAACCCAAAGTGATGGTATTATGGTGAAAGGTAGTAGCTCTAATGGCACATGTCTAGATTATTATGGGCTTTTATCAGACATTGTTGAATTGTAATACTTTACAAAAAAGGTTGTAATGTTTAAATGCAACTGGTTCGATACTCGGAAGGACAAGGGTTTTCGCATGATTGGAAATGGATTGATACAAGTTAATATAAAGTTAAGGCTAAACTCATATGATCCATTCATCCTAGCATTACAAGCCACATAAGTTTTCTTTGCTAAAGGCGTTACAAAGAAGGATCCCAATTAGTACATCGTTATAAAACTAAAGCTCGTATGGATTATGACATCCTTCAAAATACAAGAATTGATGCTTACCAAGATGATGATAATGGTTTTGTAGTGCCTAACCAAAACTCAGATGAGTTGTTTGATGTAAATCTCTATGTTACGGGTGACCCTGGGAAGAAGTGGATCCGAATGATGAAAATAAGGAAAATGAAGAAGAAGAAGGGCAACATGATACTGAAGAAGAAGATGACAATGAATACCAAGATTAGATATATTTACTTTTTGGTTCCACTTGTTCTTAATTGTAGTTGATTTTATTAGAAATGGCACATGTTCTTTTTTTTATTAATTGGTTTTATTATATTAGCCTATTAGGTTACTTGTTTATAATTTATGTTTGCTTATCTGGTATTTATGTTTTTTACTTATTAAGCTTTATATTCATACTTTAGTTGAATAACTTTCATTTTGTTACCTATAACTTGAGAGGTATTAATAGGTTTCATGGAAAAAAGATCCATATCAATGGCGCCGTTAGTCATCTGACCCGGGTAAGATACATCCATTGTTGTATATGTCGCATGATTGAATTAAATTTATACTTCTTGATTGGTAGCCTATATTTAATTTAGCTTTGACTGGTAACCCATGTTTTAATTTAGCTTTTGTTACTCTTATATCATATGATTGCAGGCAATTATCCTCGATGCTTCACAGACCTAGTATAGGTCGTCGAGGTGCCAACACTTGTGGCAAAGTATATGGTCGTGACAAGATGATTTCTCATTCAGCTTCTCAAATTGCTGTTCATGTAGATCATGTCCTGCCTCCTCCTCTTCCTCCTCATCCTCCTTATGTGGTTCCTCCCGAGGTAGCTATTATTGCACCCCATAGTTTAAGAGGTGTAACACATGAGATTCAATCCGAAGCTCATGTGGATAATGGTATTCCTTCTACTATGCCTGTTGCTAAACCTCGTCGTTCGAGAGGTATAACCCATGGGATTCAGGCTAAGAATGATCTGGAGTTACGACCACTATGTTTGATTACGATAATAGGTATTTCTTTTAATAATATTAATCAGATCAAACACACTATTAATTTTAAAAGTGTATAATTGTGCATATGTTCATTTTGTTTTTACAGCTTCATTACTAAAAATGCTCAAAATAAGTGTGGGCCTATTTTGAAAAGCCATACAAACGAGCCTTGGGTACTTTGGAAACAAGTGCCTGAAGATGTCTTTGAAGGTTGTTGGGAGGAGTTTTGTGTAAGTACAAGTTTTCTCATGTCAAATTGTTGTTCATCAGTTTTCTGCATTTTTACCATTATCAGGTCTATCCATGGTCTATTGTAAATTATACCTTGTTTACTTTTTGGGAGAAAGCAGTTTTTATGTAGTCTTTGTTTAGTGGGTAGTCTTCTATTTATAAGGTTATGGGTAAGAATAAAGAAAGGTGGCTATCATTTTAAATCCTAGCATTCCATTTGAACTTGAGTCATAATTAGTGCAAACTACTGAGTAGTGACTTCCAAACTAGTAGAACAATACTTTTAAACTAAATTTGGAGAGACTAAAAAGAGTGACAAATGTACTTATATCACTGATTGCGTTAGATTGGTGCTAATCTATGTAAGCAAACACTAAATAATTAGTTTAATTTTTCTTCTTTGAAAGCTTTCTTAAATGTTTTAACTTCTATTTTTGTATTTTCTTATTCTACTTTAACTAAATAGGCCTTTTATACTGGAATAATGGCTATTTAATTGTATTAAGGTATCTAGTACTTAATAACTGATAATATATCACTTGATTAATATGTTGTTTGTTGTAGATATTTTTAAATGCGTGTTTAATGTAGTAATCTTTATCACTTGATTTGTTTTGCAAGATCTTTATCCTGAAATGTGAAATAAACGCCACGATGTTATCCACATGCTAACGACTTTGTCATACTGTTATAATTTTATTGTTATAAATTTAATATTTATTTCTTTATTTCTTTTCTTCATTACTTGTTCAGGCTTGCTTTCAGTTTCGTGAAGGGGAAAATGACAAAATGAAAGAGGTTTTCGTAACCATTATAAAAAGCTCTACTCAAAATGGTTGAGCATTGCAAGGCACGAAGCTCATAAGAAGGCCAATACAAGTGTGATGTGTGATGCCTTGAAACCATATAATCCCAGTTGGCTTTTGCAACAAGTTTGGTCAGATATGATTGATGTGTGGAAGGACCACGCCTGGAAATTGAAGAGTGCAATGTCTAAGAAGAATCGAGCAAAATTGACAGTACATCACACTAATGGTTCTGCCCCATTTTCTAAGTTCAAGGTGGATTTGGCATTAGCTAAGAAAAGAACTCCAACTTTGATAGGAGTATGGGATAGGACCCACAAGACGGAACAGGGTAATGGAGTTTATATAAATGCTCGTGCTGGGGAGATTGCAGAAAGTCATTTTTTTCTTCGTTTTCGTAATTTTAATAACCATAATCGGTTTTATTTTTGGTTCAAAGATATTGATATTCAGTTGGGTTCTGTTTGTTGTTTGCTGAAATTATCTAAGAGTATTTTCATTGTACTAAGTATAGCAAGTTAAAGTTTCATTGCTATAGTTAAGAAAACATACATGAAGAAAAATAAGTGATAACAACAGTTTTGTATAATGATTATAAGAGGAAGATGGTTATAAAGCGGAGTTCAGCAGCAGCTTGCATCACCACATTAGAACCATCAAAAAAGCAAAAGAAAAATAACGCAGCAGTCAAAAGAAAAATAACACAGTAGTCGCAAAGCACAAAGGCAAGCAGCAACTGGGTTCCTCTTAAATAGCGACTGCTGTGTTATTTTTCTTTTGACTGCTGTATTATTTTTCTTTTGCTTTTCTGATGGTTCTAATCTGGTGATGCAGGTTGTTGCTGAACTCCCCTTTTATAACCATTTTCCTCTTATTTTTCTTCATGTGTGTTTTCTTAACTATGGCAATGAAACCTTAAAATCGGAAAGTCTTAGTAACTATGGCAATTGTGTTTTCTTAACTATGGCTGTTTTTCATGTTGACTGCTTATCTTAGTGACTTTACAATGATAAATAGATAGGCTAGCCATTCTATTGGTTTTACATTCAAAATTATTTTACATGTTGGTGTTTGTGTGCCATCACTTAATTAGAGTAAGAACTTCTGATGCAAGACTACAACTGTAAATATTTGTTAGGACAACTTAAGCTTTTGTGATGGCTAAAGACCTTGTTCCCTATTAAATATTGTTTGAAAAATATAATAATGAAATTTAAATATATCCAAATATGAAGTAACTACCTACAGAACTAACGAAGAACTTAAACCTCATACAAAAAAGAGTGTTAAACTGAAAGTTGGATGAAGTATGCCCAAGATGATGCTTCCTGTAGGAACAGAGAATTAAAATCTATTGACATACGGTAAACTAGAATCCCTTTTCTAAGCTACCATGGTAAGTGGAGGTTATTAAAGTTTTCACTAGATTACATATGGTTTTGACAAAATTAGTTAGCTTCCTTGGTATAATGACTAATATCAAGGGTCAAGTTCAATGATAACAAAAAATAACTGAATTATAGATTTAGCCTTAAGCAATAGGTTCTGTCATCCAGGGGTTGTGAGCTTCACTTGATTCCTATAACAATATTTATTGTTTAAGTCCCCATTTACAATGACAAGGATCTTGTTATGTGGTAATTTCAAATTCTTTAACTACAGTAACACATTCCTTATGATGCAATAGAGAGGGCAAGAGGAAAGAATTTTTACTTTGATTCAAAGCCTAAATTTTTTGAAGGAAACACACCTAAAACCTAAAAGGGAATGCAAAATTGTAGAAGCTTTAAGAACTCAAAGATCAAAGGCAATAATTTCATTAATAATCAAAAGGTCCCTTCCAAAGTTGTTGTGGCTACTATTTACAAAAAATAGGATACCACCTAACTTTCTATCAACTCTTAACTCTAATTTCAGCCATACAATATAACTTAAATAGTAGTAACAAAGACTTTAAAGACCTTGAACATAATCTTACTGCAGCCTGAATAGTAATTTATGCTTGCACATCATTCCTCCTTCATCACCTGAGAATATACTGATACGCCCAACTACACTAGTGTTAATGTTCCTAACTTTTACCCCAAGGATGGATGTTAATTTTATGAACTGAACTTGTTTTTCTACTTGTTACCTATGTAGTTTGTGTTTGCCTTTAACTGTATGGTCTTAATCCAGAAAAAGCTTCTACATGGGTTTAATCCTTGAAAATTCCCAGTTGGCATTCTCTTAGCCTACCTCAGTTGGAAAGACAATGACTACTAGTTATTTAGGCACTGCTTCATTCTTGGTCTACAAAACTACTAAATAGAAGTAGCTTCCATTTTATTATTCTAACAATTCCGTTCCCAAGTTCTATCAACCATTTGATGAATTTATTATTGCATTCCAAGGATAGATTGGATATGAAAAGATGTAAATTTGGAACTATATGCTGAATTCTGTGTTTTAGACAACACACATTTTACTATTTTAGTTTATACCTTCAGAACAATACTGAATTTGAATTTGCTTTCTCTACAGAATTTGCTAGCATTTACCGAATCTTCTTTCTTTGTGAAGAATGTTTACTGAATCTGCTAGAATGTTTACTAAATCTGCTAGCATTTAACGAGATTGGTAATTAATTTTGTGAAGAATGTTTAAGCTTTCGATCTAAACATGATAAATCTTAGTACTGAAAAGGGGGTAAAAACACGAGTTGGCTTCCTATTTTTTGCGGCAAAGTATTTAATGTACGTATTTAACTCTTGTATATGTTTTGGATTGTAGAATGAATATCGTTCCAAGGTTGGCGAACCTACAGAGGATGGTACACCGGAGAACGACGACTTAGCCATTTGGAGTGAGATAACTAGCGAGACTAAAAAAAATAGGATACTCGGTTTTCTCGGATATCGTGCACGAGACTTGCTTAGTCCTCCTCCTATAGTGCCTCCGAGTATATCTTATTCCTCACTGCAACTGTCTATTGATCATAAGGTATTAGAGAGTATGATTGATAAGGCTGTAATCGGTTGTTTGGGTATAGAGTCTATAGACGATTCTTCTACTCAAGATAGTACGCTACAACCGTTCGTTGGCATAGATATTAATGAACGCATAACAAAAATAGTAAAGACGAAGTTTACCAACTTACTTCAAACATTTACCAACTATGAATCAATTGAGGTATTTACTGATAACTATATTTTTGTCTTTATCCTTTATTAATCTCTTTCTCCCTCTCTCTCTTAATTTAAATTCATCAGTTTCATCTTTTCCTATTCCTCATCTCATCTCATTGAATTTTTGTGTTTCTCTTTCAGGATGAAGTTTACAAGCCAACCTTGATTTCCTTGAAGAAAAGATGATGAAGATGCGGACCTTACATGAGACTTTATTCGTTCAAGTTCGTTATTATTTCTTTTAGTTTTCCTCTGTTAGTTAATAAATATTGTAAGTACTATGGTCCTTGGGAGACCAAGATACAATAACAAATTCTGTAGTTATCATGATTCGAGTATTATTTATTTATATATGGAGTATTGGTTTTATTGGCTCTTTATGCATTAGTTTGAAACAAGTATGACATTTATATTTACTTGAAATATTAAATGTAATAGTTCTTATACAGATTAATAATAATAATAATTAATATAAAATCATTGATTTGAAAATCAATTATAATTTGCAATGAATTTTTGATTATTTAGCATTTAGTTTTTTATTTACAAATTTATAATTTGTGAAGGAATTTTTCTCTCACTATATTGAAGAAAATTTCTCAATTTATAGTTAGTGAAGGAAAATATTCTCTCGCAAAATAAATTTGTTTGTCACAATATATTATTTGTGAGGGAATAAAGTTATTCACTAATTTCAAATAGTCATTCTTAAAAAAAAAATTGTGAAGGAACCACTCTTTTGCTAAATAAAAAAATTTCATTACCAAATATAATTTGTGAATAAAAAGTTATTCACAATATATCATTCACAAAAAACATATTGTCACTACTTAGCGAAGGATACCCTATTGCGAGGAGGTCTAATGCGAGCAACTGCATGAAGAAAATATTTCTTTGTAATAAATCTATTGTGAGTGATATATTATGTCTTGCGAAGGATTTGTCCTTCACTAGATATCATTTTTGGTGTAGTGATGCACTTCTCTACTAAAGTCAATAATGATCGATGCAACTTGTTTATATAAAATTTTTCTTAAAATAAATATAAACGACTTACAATTCAAAGCTTGACAAAGCATGATAAGCCACATACATGATACACAAGGTTAAATTATACCATGCACTTTTATAATAAAGTCACTAATGATCGATGCAACTTGTTTATATATTTTTTTTCCTAAATTTGAACGGCTTAGAATTCAAAACTTGCCAAAACATGCTAAGCTATATGCATGATACGCGAGGATAAATTGTATCATGCACTTTTCTACTAAAGTCAATAATGATCAACGCAACTTGTATATATAAAATATTTCCTAAATTTAAACGGCTTAGAATTCAAAACTTGTAAAAACATGATAAGCTACATGCATGATACATGAGGTTAAATTGTATCATACACTTTTCTACTAAAGTCAATAATGATCGATCGATGCAACTTGTACATAAATTTTCCCCCCCTAAATTTGAACGGCTTAGAATTCAAAACTTGACAACACATTATAAGCTACATGCATTATGTTCGAGATTAAATTGTACCATGCACTTTTCTACTAAAGTCAATAATAATCGATGCGACTTGTTTATAGAAAAAAAAATTCCTAATTTTGAACGGCTTAGATTCAAATCTTGACAAAACATGATAAGCTACATGCATTAATTATACACGAGGATAAATTGTACCATGCAATTTTCTACTAAAGTCAATAAAGAACGATGCAACTTGTTTATATAAAATTTTTCCTAAATTTGAACGGCATAGAATTCAAATCTTGAAAAAACATGATATGCTACGTGCATGATACACGAGATTAAATTGTACAATGCATTTTTCTAATAAAGTCAATAATGATCGATATAACTTGTTTATATAAAAAAAATTCCTAAATTTGAACGGGTTAGAATTCAAAGCTTGATGAAACATGATATGCTACATGTATGATACACGTGGCTAAATTGAACTAATGCACTTTTCTACTAAATTCAATAATGATCGATACAACTTGTTTATATAATTTTTTTTTCTAAATTTGAATGGCTTAGAATTCAAAACATGATAAACTACATGCATGATACACTAAAATTATTCCATGCTCTTTTCTACTAAAGTCAATAATGAACGATCCAACTTATTTATATTCATTTAAAAATTTAATAATAGTGCAGGGAACAGAAGAAATGAGACAGTGAAGAAAGTTGACATATAGTCACAATAATACCAAGTCTGGTGGGAACGACTGTTTTTGTGAATTTTAAAATTTTCCTTTTACATGTAAGCACTACGTACTTTGACAACTAATTATTTTGGGCAGATATTTGTAGAAAGTAGCATCCTGCTCTGCTCACAGTTATGTAAATTAAACGAGGCAGTTAGGATCACGACTTATTTTGTTTATTTGAGTTTATGAAATTCATTATCTTTTGTATAAAAAAGAATCAGTAAAACAAGGGATGGCACCTACCTCCATTTCTTAAACTTGTCAAGTACATAAGATTTGTACCACATGATGATAAATGACGAGACATGATGAGCCACGTGCATATAAATGAACTCACATCGATATGGATTTTAAGGATTCATGACACAACAATTGATATTACAAGTGTTTTAACATAGTAAGACTGAGTGGTGGTTAGACCTAGAACTGTTCTTGGTCTTTTGACTTAGAACCATTTACAGAGGATATAGAAAGGGGATCAACCTAACGACATCCTATGTTATGCATAACATACATTACACTAGACTAATCATGAACAGTGGTACATATTCGTTCATCTCAGTTTACTTCACATGTCAGGATCTCCCCAAGACAACTTGGTTGGATAAAATAAAGCATGATTCAAAATATATCACGAATAAGCATTTCATTTTGCAAGTTATGCCGAAACAAGATGCAATAACTCTCATATCAAAGATTTATAACACGTTGTTTGTAAAAAATGTATAAAACATATAGAAAACAAGTAAACAAAGGTTAAGGATAGAATACTTGCCTTGAAGTAATTTAGGGTTTTCCCGATAAAGCGTTAAACGCCTACATAATTGTTTACGTGCACTCGAATGTTAGTTTATCGAATTTTACTTCTTAATAAATATTTTTATAACTTGTTTAGACTATTTCCATAGGTGGTTTTAGTTGGAAAATTCTCAAACTCAAAAACTCATTTTCAAGTGATTTTATAAAAAGTGGACAACAACATTTGCTGTCAGACCCTGGCTCAGTTAAAGGGTCATAACTTCTTCGTTTTAAAATATTTTTGAGTCGTTCAAAATTTCACACGTTCGTAACTTCCGTCTCTACAATTTATATTTAGACCAAAGTTCGAAATTTCTTACTGATTTACACAGATTTTGACAGTAATGGGACTGCCAGAATCTATTTTAATATTTCATTGACTGAATTGATAAAACATGATACCTTAAGCTTTAATTTGCTAAGATAATATGTTCTAACAATCAATAACACTTTATAACATAAAATAAGAAAATCATAAACCTTCTTATATAGAGATTTATGACTTTTGCTCAAGAACACACGAAGAACGGAAAAACCGTTCATGGTAACAACTTATGTTCTTGAGCTTTTGGATTTCATACTTGAAATAATTTGAGCATTATAACTGCTTGTATAAGTGATTATAACATTTATATATGAAATAATTTGGTCATTATAACGGCTGGTTTACTTGATTTTAACAGTTTATAACTATTGCTCAAGAACACATGAAGAACGCGAAGAACGAAAAATATTACATGGCTATGACTCGCGTTCATTGAGCTTTAGTTATATACTATGAAATGAAATTGACATAACAACGACTTGCTCAAGTCATAAGGAACACGGAGAACGAAAAATCGTACACGACTACGACTTATGTTCTTGAGCTTGTCAATAAAAGAAAATTGAACATTATAACTACTATAAAATGAAGAAAATCTCAAGAACACATAAAGAACACGGAGAATGACAATCGTACATGGCTACGACTCGTGTTCTTGAGCTTTTGAAAATTAAAGACGAAAGAAAAATCGAACATAATAACTTTTAGAGATTGTACCTTTTGAATTTGCAAGCTTTAACTATTTCTTTGCAATTTTCAAGGTAGTAACTCACAAGAACTCTCTCTCAATATATATATAGTTTTGATACTAGATTTTGTGCTTTGAAAATGAATGATGAAACAAGTGCACAATGGTTGCTATTTATAGGCCATGCAAAGCTAGGGTATTATGGTCATTAAGACAACCAAACTTTGGCTCCAAGTTTGGCTTGGCTTTAACTTTGGCTCCGACTTTGGCTTGACTTAGGCTTTAACTTTAACTACTAACTAGAGTTAACAACTAACTCAACATTGGTTAATTCTCTACTAAAGCCAGCAACTTGATTGGTTGATTAGTTTCTTAATTTCTTAATTCATCAATTAAACTTTTTAGGTTAATCTTAATTTTAATTAACCTTAATCTTAATCAAGTATACATGTAGTATAGTTGACTTTTACTATTTACAGTTGACTTTTTCATATTTATACCGTATAATTTTTTAATTGTTATCGTATTATTTTCGTATTATATCCGTATAATTTTTCTATTTATACGCGTATTTATAAATAGTACTTTCAAGAGTTTAGGTTTGAACCCTAGGGTTTCAAAAATTTTACTTTTATTTTTCTAAAAATTGTTTAAGTTGGATTCTTGAAACGAAACACAAAAATAAATACACATGAAAATTCCATAACACATATTAGATGTAATACAATATTTATTTATGCCTATAAATTCGGATTACAACTATCTCGGAAGTTCGGAATATTACAATGATTGTCTGGCCAACAATTGATGTGACACTCTGGATGAATTTGGGAAATGAAGTCTAGGATTGGGTCTGAATATGATAGCAAGTATTCTAATTTCTCTGCATATAATTGATTAATTAAATCCATGCATAAAATGGGGATATATCTATGCATTGCTTGTAACTGTGATGAAAATTGATTCTTAATGAGTTTATTTCATTAAGTAGGCATAGGAATATAGCATGTTCATTGAAATAAATATGTTTGTTAAATTATTAGAAAATGTTTAATAAGAATTACTTTTGAACTCTTAGTTAATAACTTAATTGAATGGAATAACTGGAAGTAGAATAATTAGGTGTTTGCGACATAATAAGGGAATTTGTGATAAACTAATTCTCGTGTTATTCTTTACATTTCAATTTTTATTTAATCTCTCTTAAAAACCAAGGTGTGTTTGTCTCTGACAAGTTGAATTGAATTGAGATTAGTATTTTATAGACTATATATTTAGTGTGGTTCTCTGTGGGATCGATACGTGATTTACTTCTATATTACTTGTTGACCGTGTGCATTTGCGCATTACTATTGTTATATAAAACGAGCAACAAGTTTTTGGCGTCGTTGTCGGGGAACTGTGCTAAAATATATTTTAATATTAGTGTTTCAATTCAATTTTGTTTTAAACAATTTTAAATTTCTATTTTCTGTTTTCTTTTGCTTTTGTAGGTTTCTACCCATTCGAACCTGTCACAGCAAAGTGTCGACCTCAATCTTGAGTGTGAACCAAGTGTTGGAAATAGCCTATCTTGGTTAGCACAAATTTAGTAGTTTCTGAAACTGCAAATTTCGCTAACGTGATTAAAGTTGAATTTTTCCATAATTAAAGTTAGGTACTTCTAATTTGTGTATGAACACGAGGTCAAAGGGTCAGGAACTGTTGCCATATGAGGACAAGATCGAAAGGAGGTTCCGTAACTTGAGACGATATTGTAGGGAAGTAAAAGCTCAGGAGAAGATGGCAGATAACGAACAGAAGGCGTTAAGAGATTACAATATGCCTTTGGTGACTGGGATCCAATCGAGTATTAGGAGGCCAGCCATACAAGAGACAACATTTGAGATCAAGCAAGGGACGATACAAATGATACAAAACTCTGTCCAATTTGGGGGTCTACCGAATGAAGATCCAAGTGAACAGTTTGCCAGTTTTATAGAAATCTGTGATACATTCAAATATCATGGGGTTTTCGAGGACGCAACCAGACTTGGAATTTTCCCTTTCACACTCTGTGATAAGGCGAAAAGGTGGATTCATTCTACATGGGATGATCTTTTTAAACCAGTGTGATTAGAAGGATGGATGACAATATTTGGCATGGTGGATCGATGATGCACACTTGCGCAGTGTGTGATTATAAGGATGGATCAGACGTGTTTTTTTTCTTTAATTCCTGAAACAGTATTCAAAATTTCTACATGTTTGGCGATTCTTCTTGACGAACATATGCCTTAAACTTCATTGCTTTTGTTGGACAGCATCTGGAGTTCCTAATGAATCGGGTGAAAACTAAGAAAGGAATCTGCTTAAATTCCATGTCATCGGTGCCACATGTGTGCCACGTGGGCAATCAACGCACATGTGACTCAATATCCAAAATTTTAATTTGAGGCTCGATTTGCATTGACCAAAACAAAAAGACTCAAAATCCAAAAATTCTAGAGTTTATGAGGCAATGGTGCATTTAACTCCTTATATTTATGCCCAAGTCGTTAGTCCTACATCGCCTATAAGAGAGGAAGACCTGCCAACTCCCATCCATAAATAGAGGGATCCCATACTTTATTTTTACAAACTAAGTGAAGAGTTTGGCAGGTCAGATTAGAGGAAGAATATCATGGTTTGAAGAGTCTGGCAGGCCGGCTGGGCCGGTCCAAACCGGGTGGGTCGGTCCAAACCGGGTGGGTCGGTCCAGACCTAGTCTTAATACATAATTTACATGCGGTTAAATCTTGTTGATTTACACAGGTTTATGCTAACTATTTTTCAAAGCACAATACTTATTAAGGAAAAATAAAATTTATATTATCTTCAAATTGACATACCAAATTAAAAAATGTACCTTAAAACAATTTTCCGTTAATCACATTTAGTTTTGAAGCATCCTTTTTTAGGGATGACAGAAATATGAAGTACACACTAATTATAATTACAATATTATAAGATTTAATATAGCATACGCGATGCATGTGAAAAAAAAATTACTTGGAAATAATCAAAAGAAAAAAAGAATCCAAACATACCACCAAATTTAAGTTCCATTAAGATTGACAATCCTCCATAAAGTATTATTACTTGTGTGTGTGATGGTAATGAAGTCATGTGACAAATTTAAAGATACTTATGTTATAATTTTTTATAAAATAATTTTTTTTATAAATGTTACTATTTTTGTACAACGAAAGTACTAGTATTCTACTCACATATCCAAATATATAGCAATAATTTTTTATAATATGTTACATATATATATGCAATAAAAAAAATCACTAAATTTTAAATGAAGATCCAATTTGGACGGAGAGTACTTACTAATATTCATCCACTAGGGATCTTATTGCCTTGACATGGAATTGACATCCATGTGGAAATGAGAGCGATACTTGAACAATGAACAAATTATTTCAATAAATTATTTGGGTTAAGTTTAAGAATATAAAATTAAATATTATATTTATTTTCATTATTAAAAAGTGACACATGATACAGATTTTAATATTATATTTTATTTTTTAATAATTAAAATAAATATTGTGTTTTATCTAGTACACTTACACTTATTCTTAAATTAGCACTTAAAACTTGCGACGCCTCTTATAACATTTTATTGTTGTTGTGCACGCATCGTGCTACATTTGGTGTTCTTCAACATATGAAAAATTAGCGGTTGGACATTAATGGTTGTAAGTTTAATGTAAGACGTTCCTCAAATAAAACAATAGAAATAAAAAATTCACTGTTTTTACCAAGTAAGGCGTGGCCAAATGTGGTGAATAGATTAGAGACGATAGAGAGAGAACAGCAGAAAGGGATGGATCGACTCGTATTCACTATATTTTTTACAAAAAAATTTTAAACAAAATTTGAGTGACAAAAAATATATTTTTTCCCATTAATTGCGTCATCGTTTAAAGTATCAATTATAACGTTAAGAATGTATTGAGATAAATTAATTGAAAATATAATGAACGAAATTCTCAGCTAAAAAATACACATTTACATGGTGCCTTGTTTATTTTACGAGTATGTGATCCGTTTAGCCAGTAACTTCATAGGCCGGCCAGAATCAATAGTCAATGGAGGCACAAGGGATTTTGATTCGGCAATGGCCAAAATATTTAAAAATAAATATTAACATATAGTTAATATTATTTGAATAAGAAATATAAATAAAATTATGTTCACCATATTTGTATGCCAAATTTTATATAAACACCCATTTAAGTCATAAAATTTATCTTTAAAATTAAATTCTTAATAAATTATAAGTAATTTATTTTAATGTACAATATCAAAGATTTCGTTTATAGTTCTAGAAAAGAAAATACTTTTTAGTTATAAGTTATTAGTTTACATAGCACACACTATATATTTGTTAAAACAAAAAATTGCCACTTTTTCCTCTTATTTTATAATATAGATATAAATACCTTAAATGGAGGTAAGAACTAAGGAGTGTCAAACCTATTCTTACACATGAAAAAATATTCAACCACAGACTTACTGTTAAAAAATTTAATTGTATTGCATACAAATAAATAATTGTAAGGACTTGATCTAAAAGGATTTAAAATATATATTATCTAATTAATTATATATTTTTTCGCAAGAGATACGATAATAAAAATATCAATCCTCATTGTCCATGCAACGTGGATCGAGGAGAATTGAAATACGTTACTACATCTCATTGGTAGTTTTTGTTTTGTTCTATATATTTTTTTCCTAATGAAGATTATAAAAGTGAGATTTGCCATTTTAACAATAAGCTAGTTATTTTCTTAATTAATAGCATGCCTTTTAATTTGAAATATATTTTACGTTTTAATATATATAAACACTAAATTAAAGGTTAGAATAAATAAAATACTAATAAGATGAAAGGTAAAAAAATTATAAACGGAAAACCTTCTTGTTTGTACGTTTTAAGACATGATACATAATTTAACTCGATCCATAATATAGCGATACTTTACAATATAGTTAAATTAGTCCTATTTAATTCAAAAAATAAAAAATAAGTATTTTCACTTGAAATCAATTCATGAATTTTAAAATTCAAAATAAATAGGAAATTATTTAGTCAATAAATTTTCAATATTGTAAAATACTTAAAAAGAATTGTCAGTTAGCTACAAATTTATAAATTTTAATATATATATATATATATGTGTGTGTGTGTGCGCGCGCGCGTGTATATGAGATTTCATCTATGACAAACGATTGTTAATAATAATCAAAATTCACACGTCGCAAGAGAAAGTTGCCAACAGGCCATAAAACGTAAAAATTAACCTGTTGTAAGAAAATATAACAATAAAGTCAATTTTACGTACAAAATAATCTGTCACAAAAAGAAATAACGGCATAATTAATTTACAGTTAATTTTTTTTTTACATTAATTACTGAAACAATATCGGCGTATCTTTTCCAATAAACATCGTTTTTCACGATGTCTATTTTATTACTTCGACTATATAAAAAAAGTACAAATAAGAAAGCTTTCAGTCGACGTCTCATTTGTCGGCGTATCTTTTCCAATAAACATCGTTTTTCACGATGTCTATTTTATTACTTCGACTCTATATAATTACTTATATCACTCTGAACTTTCATGCATAAAAACCTCATAAAACACTACTCCCACCACACACAACCTAAAATATCTAGCAAGCTCGCTCTCACTATGGATCTCACCAAAAAAGAAAGCAAATTGAGAGTTCTAATGTTCCCATGGTTAGCATATGGTCACATTTCCCCTTATTTAGAACTAGCCAAAAAACTCTCCGACAGAAATTTCCATATCTACTTTTGCTCCACTCCGATCAACCTCGATTCCATCAAAACCAGACTTTCTCCGTCCGATGATATTGAGCTCCTAGAATTCCATTTACCCTCTCTCCCCAATCTCCCTCCTCACCGCCACACCACCAACGGCCTCCCGCCGGAGCTCGTCGCCACCCTCGTCTCCACCGCCGAAATGGCCATACCAAATTTCTCCCCGATCCTAAACACCTTAAAACCCGATCTTATCATTTTCGATGTAAAGAACGCGTGGGTTGCGGACATGGCATCCCCACTTAACATCCCAGCCGTCAATCTCCAAATCCTTTGCGCCACGGCATTATCTTATTTGCGTTCATTATCTGGTGTGGACCCATTTCCGTCATCGGCAATTTATATGCGTCCATCGGAGATTAAGATTCTGATTAAGATGAAAGGTGCTGCACCCAAATATCCGGAAGGGGAAGATCCGATCATGGCTTGCTTCAAGAGGTCAAATGAATTTGTTTTGATCCAAAGTAGTAAGAATTTTGAAGAAGAATATATTGGTCTTCTCTCTCGTTTGACCAAGAAAAAAGTCATACCCGTCGGCCCACTTATTCAGGCCGCCGCGGCCCCAAAAGAAGAAGACGACCACATAATGAACTGGCTGGGCCGTAAGGATGAGTCCTCGACGGTCTTAGTCTCATTCGGGAGCCAATACTATTTGTCCAAGAAGGAATTGGAGGAGCTGGCTCATGGGCTCGAGCTAAGCAATGTGAATTTCATATGGGTAATTAGGTTTCCAAAAGGGGAAGGATATTAAGGCTGAAGAGGCCTTGCCAAAAGGGTATTTTGATAGGATAGGGGAGAGAGGGTTAATTGTGGAGGGATGGGCCCCGCAGACAAGAATATTGGGACACTCGAGTATTGGCGGGTTTGTGAGTCATTGTGGGTGGAATTCGGCTACGGAGAGTATGAGTTTTGGGGTTCCAATAATTGCTATTCCAATGGTGATTGAGCAGCCTTTGAATTGTAGGAGGGTGGTGGAGCTTGGGGTTGGACTGGAAGTAGTAAAAGATGAGAACTCGGAATTTGGAAGGGAAGATGTGGCGAGAGTAATAAGAGAGGTGGTGGTAGAGAAAAGTGGGGAGGGAATAAGGAGAAAGGCAAAAGAATTGAGGGACAAAGTAAGAGAGACAGGAGAGGAGGAGGTGAATTTTGTTGCGAAGGAGTTAAAAAGACTCTGTGACAACAAATTGGGACGAATAGAGTCTGTAGAGAGTTGAGTCTCCTAGGCTTTGGCTGAGATTATGTGCCTTTTTAATAAGGTTATCTTGTTTTTGTTTTCAAAATTTCTCCATTTGGGGCTTGCCAATTTGTTATTTATTGGATTTTCTACTAGAGTTTCTGTCCTTGTTGGATTGAACTACAGGAGATCCAATATTTATCTACTAGTGCTTTATTGTGTACTTTTATTGTTTTTCTCCTTGGGAATTGATATGTGAGGAGTAGTTTTATTTTTGAAGTCGCGTCAGAAGGAGTTGATCCCTCGTTATTGTCCTTTTTCAAGAATATCTCGTATGCATGCATGTACTCCAATAAATTAGTTTCCTCGTAAATCACAAGTTTATATTATGGTTGTCTGTTTATGGAGGAAGTGGAGCTTTCAACCACATATATTTGCGCCTGCAATTTAGAATCTTTGCATTGTACACTGTAATGAAGACTTTAAAACCATTACATTTTTGAAAATAATTTAATATAAGTAATTATTTACGTCTAGAGTATTTGTAACGTTAGCATTTAAAAATTTAATCGTGTTGCACCACTTTTGGAATGTTGCGTTTGAACTACAAATACAACGTTTGTCAGTTAAATAAACAGTGTTTAAAATAAATTACTTGTAAATGAATAAAATTCTCAACTGCATTTGATATTTTTAAATACATTACATACCCGTAGACGATCGATCACTTATTGATCCAAATTTAAGCATTGTTAAATTGTAGCTAAATGCTACACACCTCCACACATATACTTCCTTTGTCCCAAATTAGATGTCTCATGTGTCAGTCTATTATTGAACATAAATAATTTGTGGTGTTGTGCGGTGGGAACATCAAAGAAGGGGATATCTATTCTTTTAGCTTAACAAAAGCTATTACTATATAGAACTTAAAAGATCTAGATCTCTTCCTATATATGGACATTAACTAATGAAGAAATTAAGTAGATTGAGAGTTAATGTATAATCTTCCCATGGATGGGATCTGGTCAGGTCTCACCCAACCCGGAGCTATATATAGCCAAGAAACTCATTAGGGGAAACTTTTCATGTTTACTTTTACACCAACCACATTAATCTCATCACAACAAGAAAAAAAAGTATATTAATTAGTTCTCCATATAATCATTATTTGTCCTCCGTACAAGAAGTAGAATTATACTTCATTACGGATGCCAATTTAAATCGAAACCGATTAGAAATCAATGAAATCGCATTGAACTAACTATTTTTTATTTGAACCATTGGATTTGTCAATGCGATTTTGGTACAGAAATTTTTTAATCAAAACTGGTGCGGCGCGATTTTGTCATTTGCTTTTGAATTGTCGGTGTATTGCATCACACCGTACTACTTTTTGAACCGATAGTGCACCGGTACTTGAACCGCTTTATATATATACTCATTTTTTAAAACTCCATATTTCATAATATTATATATAATCATAGAGCTACTCAGACATATATATATTTATTATTTTTTGCTTTTGCAAATAAAAAGTTAATTTATGAATATTTTATATATAGTTGATCATGTTAAAACTATAATAATGTTAAAGTTATCACAATGTTATCATAATTTTAATTGAACATATATTCTTATATTACTTAATATTTCTTGAGCTATTGTAAAGAATTTTAATATCATTTGTTGTAAAAATATTATTAATTTTTTATCAATGCAAGTTGGTATGGTGCGATTTAAAATATATACTGACTGATGTGGTGCAGTTTTAATATGAAAAATTCTTGAACCAGTGCCAAGGTTCCGAATTAAATTTTATTAAGACCATTGCAATTTCAAATTTTTAAATGTCACTGGACTTTTTAAAATGAGGGAATCTCAATAATTTTGTAACAAAGATGGAAAGATTTTTTTTTTGAAAATTTTATTACTTTATAGAGAGTACGTTATACTCATTCTAAGTATTTCATAAATTAAGATATTTATGATTACAACTATTTTATAAATAGAGGTGTCATATTTTACTAGTAAGCTATGATTATATGTAGCTCTCCGCTCATGTCATCATCCCCTGCAGTACTCCTTACCATGAATTTTAAATACGGATTGATTATCGAATCAAAAAAATATCGAGCGGATAAATTACTAGTTCAACCAATGGTTGAACAATTGTTAAATCGGTAACGTCATAAGTGCATCAAAAAATATATTATTAATAATTAATAAAATTTTAAGACACCTAATTTTTTGTAAGCTAAAATATAGTGAAATTATTTTATAATATTACTAAAAATATTTAATTTAAAAAATTAAAATATGCTTGTACCAAAAAATATTAAAAAGTACATAAAAATCGGTTTACTGGTTTAATTTAACCGATTTTACCTGTTGAACCACTAGTTCAATCGGTGGTTAACCGTTTCAATATGGGTTTTTACCAAAATTGGTTTACTGGGCTAAATTAGATTGAAGTACAGATCGATTTCAATTTTAACTGGTTCAACCGTTGGTCTGATTTGGGTCTAAAAACCATGCTCCAGCCTAATAACTAACGACGCCAAGTGCCACCAATTGCATGCCACACCATTTCTATTATCATGTCCACCCTTATGTCCACCCTTATGAAAGCCTTTAATAAGGAATCCTAGCAATTAAAATATAATTAAAATTCTTTATTACTTTACAAATGTGGAAAATCAAAAACATTATTAAACATCATCATTGAATAGACAAAGCAACCAGTACGTACTTCAAATCAAGCACCAATAATTAGACATCAAATTAATTAAGACTAATGCACACAATATTAATTTCTACTAATAATGTTTCTTATGGATAAGTCGAGAGCCGCAAGCATTACCAAGAAGAGATATGATAGTGAACCAAGCAAAGACACCACAATGCAACCAAGACTTGGTGACATAATCTTCTGAAGGAATCACACACCTTGTTCCAATGCACATGTGAGTTGCCTTGGTACCCAATCATGTCGATCGTAGTGGCAGCACCATTCCGGAAGTTAGCAGCGCCACCATGGTTAGTGTTAACGACTGAATTTGTCCACATGTTCAACCACCGGCTTGGACATAAACTTGCACAGAAAGAACCACCAAAAGTCCTTGACGGCTTGGGCCGACGGGGGACACCTCCAGTGTGAGAATAAGTGCAGGCTTCAAGATGTGTTAACGATAGAGGTTGAAAGTATTTAGTAGGGAGGAAAAGTAACATGTCACCTCTATTGTATGCCATGTATTTATAACGTCCGGTATAACCTTTTAGGGTTAAGACTCCTATTGGGAGTCATATCTCCATAGTATAGTTAGAGAAGGTAACTGTCATCTTAATCACTGTTGGATTGGTAACTTCCATTCCAATTAGTATTGGATATGACAACTAGTTAGTATCCGAAAGTGAAAAGGATTATAACCCAAGCCCATTGGACCTTTATGTATGTACCAAACCCAATGGGCTATAGGGCTGAGCCCATGTGTGCTAGTAAATACGCAGCCCAACATTGTCCCCCACTCATTCAACATATAAAATGGGTTAGAGGAGTACATAGGAGGCTCTGGGAGTCCGAAGACTACAACGACTGAGGTGGGCAAGCTTCTCTGGAAGCCCGAAGTCATAAGACCAAATAGAGAAGCTTTTTCGGGTGCTCGAAGGCATCAAATCGAAAAGAGAAGTTTCTTTGGGAGCCCAAAGGCATCAAACCGATGAGATAAGCTTCTTCAGGAGTCCGGAGGCATCAGACAGAAGGGATAAATTTCTTCGGGAGTTCGGAGGCATCAAACCGAAGAGAGAAGCTTCTTTGGGAGCCCGAAAGTATCAGATCAAAGAGAAAAGCTCCTTATGTGATTGTTTGGGCTAACTCCTAAATTAAACAAGCCTTTTAGGATAACTCCTTTTTCCAAAGTGGGCTTCTGTTGCCGGTTTAAGCCAAAATGCTTATTTGAGCCCAATTGCAATGATTTTAAAAAAGGGCTCTAGTTTTTACACTTGGACAGTTGTCTCGATCATTCCAGCTTCCAAGGAAAACATGCTTAAGTGTAAAGGTAATGATTACCTTTTGTCATCGCCATAATTGAACCCCATCTGTTGGATCTGTTTAATCAGGACCATAGACGCTTCATTTAAATAAGAGAAAATAATTTGATTGTCTCTTTCACCTCGATTTGAGGTTTTCAGATAGAGAAAACCCTGTTGCTGCTTGAGCTTCCAATCACACTTGTTATATGTAGCTATTCCTTGGTTATATTCTGTCTCCATCTCAATTTCTAGTAAGTTCTTCATCTTTACTTGATATGTCTGGTGTAGATAGAACTGATAACGCTCAAGTAAACTCTGCTTCATCTTCCCCCTATTGGAAGTGAAGTTACAATGGACGTGGTGAGGGTTTCAGGAGCATTGTCTTCTAAACCCATTGTGATTGAGCGAATAAGGAATGTAGAAGAATATAATAGGAGTAAGTATATGGATAAGGAATACAGAATAACGAACACCCCTTTTTCCATTTCTGATTCTGATTTCTAGTTATTGAGGCCCGAGTTCTATATCCTTGAGTTCTAGGAGATTAGGAGACCCGAAGCCCGTGAGAGAATGTATTGGCAACCGGAGTGTTAGTTGCAGAAAATCATAAATGTTGAAGGTTGTTTGATTTGATGATGATGATTGTTGTGCAAAAATGATAGTGGTAAATGTGCTTATATGGCTAATTGTCCATGTGTATCTGTCTAAAGTGCTTATGTGTTAATGTGCCTATGTGCTTACTTGATTATGTGCAAATATGTTCTAAAGTGCTTATGTGGTTAATTGACTAAGTGATTATATATTAATCTAAATATGTGCCTACATAATCATGTGTGTATAATATATATTATCTGATTCAAATATTGTGATTTGCACATTTATATAGCACAAATATGATCCTGTTAAAAACTATATGCTGCTTATAATAAGAGTAAAAGTTATTTGGTTCAAATGTTGTAAAGTCCTTTTGAAAAGAATTATGTGTACAAAGGACTTAGATAAAAGATCAGAAATGTTAGGTTGATCTTTCCATAGAAGTTACTCTGCATTAAAGATAAAAATTATAAGCAGAGTATGTAAGATTAAATCATTGTTGAATGACAAAGTTTGTAAAGTCCTTTCAATGTAATGATGTAATGATATACAAGGACTTAGTTAGAAAAGATCAAATCTGTTAGGTTGATCTTATGTTATATCTGTTCAGTCAAAATAATAGTAGAATGGACTCTACGATTCCAAGCAAAGAAGACTCAACGATTCAGTCTGTTCGTAGAGGGGACTGTACGACTCCATACCAGGATAACTCTACGATCATCAAGGAGAGACAGTTGTGCAAGAAGTCTACAGAATATACAAGCTGAATTGAAGAATTGATCAGATACAAAACGTAAAGCAGAACTCTACGATCGTCGAACAGACAGCTAAACAAGCCTTTAGAAAACGTAGAATCGGAAAAGCAATGAACTCCACGATATGCACAATCTGGCAAGATCGTAGAGTGAATTTGAAGAGCAAGCACATACGAGAACTCTACGATTTGCACAGATAGAAGAAATCATAGAGTGAAACCAGAAGATAAGACAATGCAGAAAATTGTTCTACATATGGTATAATTATTGAGCAGAAATAAAGGATGTGCTAACGAAGACAACAACTCAACGATTCCACTGAGAAGCACTGTAGTCAGCAACTCTACGATTTGAACAAAATGACAAGATCGTAGAACGACATCATCAAACAAAGCCTGCAGAGAACAACTCTACGATCTGAACAGAATAGCAAGATCACAGAGTAAGAGAGAAGATTACTCCAACTCAACCTTTTACCTGACATACCTCAAGTAACGATCGTGGAGCTGAATTCGTAGAGTCTGAATGGACAGACAATCGCTCTACGAATTCACTATCAGAAGCAGTAAAGGAACAGAACTGCAATATGGTCCGAGAGAAGAGAGAATATTCCTCTTCCAGATTAAAGAAGGATTAAGTGCTGTTAAGGAACAGATGCATGTCAGAGTCACATAAGACTTTGCGACTAGACGACTATAAGTCATGACCTACTACTCAGCAAGATGGTGAAAATAGTCAGACTATCAGAACATATCTGACAACAATAGAGCAGCTGGTTATAAAAGTCAAGGAAGACATTTAATGATGGATCAGAAAGTTAAATATATAATAATCCTTGATATACAACTCTGGAAGTGCGACGACTAAAAATGCAGAAAGCTGAGCTACAGTGTGATGTAATCTCAGGAAAGGGAAAAATCACTAACATAAGCAACAGAAAGTCAACATCAAATATATCAAGGATCTGCATAAAGCCAAAGGAACCCAACAGACCTTTTCAAATGGTAAAATATGCACAAATATATAAAAGCATAAATGCTCACAGAGAAAAGTGTTGTTGAAAAATAAAATGAGAGGATGGTGGACAACAACAGATCGTAGAGTGAAACAGAAAATGAATATGCTGAAGAACTCTACGATCCACCAGAACACTAACACTGAATTGAGAGAGACATAGAGAGAAATGACTATATTACAAGATAAGTGTTCAAAGCTGCTAAGCAAGTGATAGAGAGAAGCCTAAACGCCAACTTGATACAGATATGTTAGCAACTGAGTACAAAAAGGAAGAAGCTTTACAGTCATCTCAGAAGCTCATCTCGAGAAGCTATAAATTGTCAATGATAAGAAGGAACAACTGAGTACCAAAAGGAAGGAGCTTCACAGTCATCTCAGAAGTTCGTCTCGAGAAGTTATCAAGTACCAAAGGAGCTGAATTGCCAAAGCTTAGCAACACAATGAGTGATCACAAGAAGATATTAAGCACATAAAGAAGCCAAGCATCATTGCCGAACTCAATATCATTTCATGCATGATCACATCCTACTACTGAGTATTTAAAGACAATGGAACTTAAAGTACAACTCAGTAGCAACTCCAACATCTATCAACAAACAAGGAGCCAAGTCTGCTGGACTTGAAGAGGGCAGTTGTGTCCTTGACTTAGTGACTAAAGGAGCCAAGTCTGCTGGACTTGAAGAGGGCATTTGTGTCCTTGTCTTAGTGACTAAACTAGCCAAACCTGCTAGGTTTGAAGGGTTCTTAGTGAGCCAGAGATTCCAGGCCTGTTGAGCTTGAAGGGTTCTGTATGAGCCATCCTTAGTGGATTTCCTACTCGTTGAAGTAGAAGAGTGGAGTAGGAGTTATTCAGTCTCCGAACCACTTAAACTCTCTGGTGTCATTTACATTCAGTCATTTACATTCTATCATATATAGATATAACTACTATGATTGGTTTACTTGACAAATGACTATCTTCAATACAGTCTAAACTTAACTAAGAAGTTTTATAAATCTTTAAGGGGAGTTTTCAAATTAATATTCCGCTGTGCAAACTAATATAGATTAAATAAACTACTTGGTAATATTATTTAATTTAAGAAAAAAGTTTTTAAGAGATCTATTTAACCCCCCCCCCCCCCTTCTAGATCACTTGTGTGCCTCTGGGAACTAACAATTGGTATCAGAGCAGGTTCTCACGAACATAAAAAGCTCACGCTTTGAGTAGATCCTATGGCACTAGTAAAACTCTGTTTTGAGTTTAAGAATTGAAGTGAACCATTTCTTATGAACAAGCTTACAAATAAATGTGTCTTTTCATGCAGGTATAATTGTGAATGTTGATAATCTATTTGATGCTGTATACTCATTGTCATTAATCCTATCTAAGACAAATTCAGATGATCTCAGCAAAGAAGCAGTCGAGTGAACCTTCAATTTAATTGGTGCAGCGATATGAAGAAATCAAAAGGATATTATGTTGATAAGAATTATTAATCGATTCACTTGAGAATACAATAACTTGTATTTTTGCCTTCAAGTATACTGGGAAGTTCAAATCTTGATGCTAAAGGACACCGGATCCTATTCTTCTCAAAGGAAGCATCACTATGCCTAACATTAACAAAACTACTTCTCACCGATTCAAAAGTTTATAGCAGAAGCAAGCCCAACAGAAATATATGCTTGAAAATGTTAAATGTTTTTCTACATAATGAACTTCAGCAGCTGAAATCTGTCTTGAACCCAAGTATTCACTCGACGTGCTCAGCATTACGATAAGCTTAAGGTCTTAAATTCAAAAGATCTTATCTGAAGATGAGTGACAAAGGAACTGCTTCATCTATTTAAAAGCAGTATCAGGAGTTCTGTCAAAAGCTACAACATATGGTAATCAATGATGAAATCCACAAGCAGTATTTCTCCTATCTTCAAGTGGATGATCTCAAGTTTGACTGGTTTTAAAGGAATCTATTTCAAAAGTCTTCAATGGCCTTTTGAAACTACTTCTCTGAAAGTCATTACAGATGTATATCTCACTGTCATGTCTTTGATAATGAATATCAAAGTCATTTTCCTATATCACAGATACCAGGCCCGAGACCTGAAAATCAACTCAACACAGATGAATGAACATATTTATATGTATATCTATGATTACCGGGTCAAAGATCCATTCTGCAGATCATTAAAGTTTAAGAAGAGATGAAGAAACTCATTCACGTATAAAACAACTTATTCAATGAAGAAATTCATGCAAGGCACACCTTGTGTACGTGCTCAGATTTAAAAGGCAAAAGCTCTCAACGTCGAATTTCTCCTAACCAACTATGAATGAGAAGGGTAAGAAGATCAAAAAAGTGAAGAGTAATCACGATTGATTTACTCTAAGTTTAAGAAAGCACGTACAATCTGCGAGAAAGAGGAAAGTCCATCTCAAGAAAATTTCATGCACTTAGCCATTGGCAGTAGGCTCTCAAACATCAATGCATCAGACGAAGCTCTAGCTTAAGATGATTGAAGAAATATCTGTTTGACATTTTATGGAAAAGTCAGATCTATAAAATGCTAAACAGGAAGTCTTTTGGTAGTAGACATTTTCACAAATCATTCTGGATGAAGATGACCAAAGGGGAATCAGAAAAAGGAGAACAACAGGATGGAAACAATGATGGAGCCTCAAGGGAAAAACCCTACGATTAAAAGAAGGTGGAGAAGATTGTACTGAGACTCAACGATGAATATCGTAGAGTTCCTTACTCAACAAATATGTTGGATTCTTCAAGAAAGTACTATCCATGAAAGATTGAATGAAGTCTGAATACTGGTGCAAGAAGAAGACTTGAATCTTGGAATTCTCTAGAAGAGAAAGAAGCTGGTTATAAAGGAAAGCATAAATTAATCTTTGAACTCACTTATTGATTTAGTAAATCCTGTCGGATCTGTTGTCACTAATATCATGGTGAGGTAAAGATCATTCAAGTCAGAAGGAAGTTCATCACTCAAAGAAAGATTGTAGAGTCTGGCAGGCGAACGCAGAATAAGGCTTGGCAGATTGAAGAGACCTATTGAAAGATCGTAGAGTTGAAGCAGCATCGAAGAGCTAACTCTCGGGATCGTAGAGTCAATACAGTCAGTCAGTCTACGACTCTCATAATTTAGTCTACAAACCGAGCAGAATCAAAGAGCAACCTCTACATGAGCATTCTAAGTCATGACAACGATCCTCATAAAGATTATCTAGAAGGCTGTCCTTGAACTATCAAATAAACTGAACGAAGATCTTTGAGTACATCTAAAACTTCTAGTCTTAACAGAGATCGTAGAGCAGTTTAAATCTTAACTCTACAATTGCACTACAGGCAAGATCGTAAAGCAGCAGAGCCAAGTCGTAGAGTGAGAAAGAAAGCTTAGAAGTACGAAATTCATCAGAAGACAGAATTAAGGAAAATTATTGATGAATGATCGCAACAGTCAACTCCGAATCTTCAATATCCATATCAGTACTTCTGTACAAGCTCAAGGATATCAAAGGAATCCAAACTATGTCCAATAGTTAGTCTCAGACAATAAATCTTCAGAAGGCAAGGTAAATTTATTCATCGTTGGACTACCTTTCTCATTCCAGTCACAAAGTCCCAAAACAATGTGATTGATGAACCAAATGCACATATCTCTCCGGTCATAGTCTCTAAACTCTACGACTGATAACCAAGCTAGCCTTATCATCCCAAATTGTAGAGTCACTATGATCATCATCCTGATCGTAGAGCATATTGAGTCTACGATTGCACTTCATACAAATCTCTTTCCCATAAACTCCTTCATAGCTAATTACCAACCTATAATTCATGACATCAGTAATCAAGGTCATCTATTGAAATGATGATTGTTGAGTAACTAGCAGCTCACTTTACGAACTAATCAAGCTAACTCAAACAGGGAAGGTGAACTTCACGCTCTCTAAACTCAAGTGGGTTAGAATACTTGATGTGCTTCAGTTATGAAAAATGCAAAAGTTAAGCCCACGTTCTACAAAAGAGTATCTGACACGTGTCCTCTGCAAAAACAAGAGGGAACTGGCATAAGTCAATTTTTAAAACTGACGGTGGTCATTTCCCATCAGTTGTCAATGCCTATTCTCCCAAAACTCTCGAAATCCTAGATTTCAAAAAATCTTCAGAAATCGAAATCACTCCCTGTGCTATTCTCAAATCAGTTTACCCTCATGGCATCTCTTCAAGTTATTCCTGAAAATCTTGTTTGTTTTGAAAAATTTGGAGATGCAGAGAAGAAATTCAAAGATATTCTTCACCTGGTCAAGAATGTTGGGTTCACCAAGTGTTTGGAAACCAGTACTAGCATTTTCTCTACACTTGTGAAAGAATTCTATTCAAACGCTGCTTATCGAGGAAATACTCTCATCACAAAGGTTAAGGAAATCTCATTGCAAATAGGGGTTTCTGAAATCAATCTCAGCCTAGGTATTCCAATCGGAGGAATTACTTCTCTTGACAAGATTGATATCGAGCTTGGACTGGAGCTGATGGGCTATGAGAAGAAGTCTCCTCTAAAAGGAATCAAGAAGAAAGATTTTCCTCAGCAGTACGAGTTTCTGGCTGACATTGTTGGGAAGAGCATTCTGTGCAAAGACACTGCATATGATACTGTCAGTGAAGATCAATTAAGGCTTATGACTGCTATTGCTCTAAGAAAGAAAATCAACTTTGGAGCAGTTCTCTTAGGATGGATAAAAAGGTGGATAAATGATGCAAAAACAAGAGCTGAAGCAGGAAAACCCACTCCCAAGATGCTTTATGGAAGATTTATAAGCATCATTTTGAAGAAGTTTCTGGCAAATGCAATTGGGGAAGATGAAGGAGAAGTTCTAAACTTCAACAAAAGGATTACTCCAAGGTTGTTTGAATACTGGAAAAAGAACCCTCATGCTAGTAAGGGTAATCTAAAGGATCGAGAAGCATCAGCAGAAAGATGGAAGAGAAATCTAAAAGATAAGAAAAAAGGGAAATGGAAGAAATTTCTGAGGAAGAATTCCAAGGGGCTGATGTGCAGTCAAGAAATAAAACTCTTGTGATCTATGATAGTCAGGAATCAAAGAAGAACAGAAAATTCAATGAAGTAGAGGAGGCTGCAGAAAAGAAAGATGTCAGTACAGAGAAAGCTAAGAAGGAGAAGATAAATCCCAAAGGGTCTGAATTTGAGAAGAAAAAGAAGAAGAAGACAGGAAAAAAGTTACTCACACTATCCCAAGAAAAAGTTGGAGGATTAGAGAACAGTGGAGAAGTTCAATAATTACAGGACCACCTCAGGTTATAGAAATTGGTGATGATGAAGTAAATTCAAATTCTGGAGAAAGAACATCTGATAGTTCAAAAGAAGAAACATCAATAGGCTCTTCAGAGGAAAGATCAGAAAGTCATAAAAATAGCCTATCTGAGAAAGAAGACATATCGGGTTCTGATCAGATAGCTGAACTAGTTGAAAAAGTCTCAGCACCCGAGATGAACGAAGGTGATGATGCTGCTGAAAATGTTATTATACCAAGTGAACAATTCTCTGGAAATTCTGAAGTTGGAAAAGCTAAATCAGATGAGGAAGAAGACCATCGAGAAGCTGTGATAAGAAAAGATAAACACCTCCAAGAAGAGACCAGTACTCATGAATTAGAGGAATCAAGAGACAGGTTAAGAAGGTCAAATAGAAGAAAAGGGTTAAGTGGTTTTATAAAGAAAATGGGCAGGAGTTCAAGTACGAGTCACAAGGAGAGAAGAATAAGGAAGAAAGTTGAGAGGAAGCTGGAGAATGTAAAACTATTAAGAAAACTGGAAAAGCAGCAATATGAAGCATATCGACTGAAGCAAGTCAAAAGGAGACATAGAGAAAGAAGGAAGCATGCAAGCCAGATGAAAAAATGTTCTATTTCATGGGATCATGATCATCTATTCAGTTTCATTCCCATACTACCACTTCTAAGGGCTATATTCATGAATGATCAAAGTTCTATCAGTTGGAGCTACTTAACATTTTCAAATCTTTTGTTAGTCGCTCAACATTTCATAAAGGCAATGACCATTGCAACTACACTAATAAGTAATGAGCCCTTCTATCCTCACTACCAAAGTCGTCAGGAAATATCCATCTGGAATCTGACCGGCTCCCAATCATCTGGCCAGTCTGTGGTTGATCAAAATGCAAAAATCAGAGAGTCCTCTTTTGTGACTTTCTAAACTCTTAGTCACCTTACACCACCTCCATGATCGTAGAGTTCCAAAACTTTGCGAACATTTTTCAAAATACCATTTCCCCAGTTATAGAGTCTCAACATTCTATGGACCATAAAAATGTACTTATGGTAGGTTCCGCACATTCAGCTTCACACAGTATCTCTAATTGATGATGTCAAAAAGGGGGAGATAATATATGAACATAAAATATAGGAGCAGCTGGGAGAACACTAACTAAGGGGGAGCAGCCAACTAAGGGGCTAGGAGAACACTAACTAAGGGGGAGCAGCTCAAACTAAGGGGGAGCAGCCAACTAAGGAGGAGAAGAGTGAAAAATGAAGAGCAACTGTAAGTATGTGTAATTATCTTTATGAAAGTTTTCTCAGTTAATGAAATCATTCTTTTTTTGCACTAGCCATACAGTTTCTCACTGTATCGTAAGACATAATTTACTTTTCAAGCAAATGCACTATATGTATTTCATATCAATAGGTCTATTGGTTTTGTCATCATCAAATAGGGGGAGATTGTTGAAGGTTGTTTGATTTGATGATGATGACTGTTGTGCAAAAATGATAGTGGTAAATGTGCTTATATGGCTAATTGTCCATGTGTATCTGTCTAAAGTGCTTATGTGTTAATGTGCCTATGTGCTTACTTGATTATGTGCAAATATGTTCTAAAGTGCTTATGTGGTTAATTGACTAAGTGATTATATATTAATCTAAATATGTGCCTACATAATCATGTGTGTATAATATATATTATCTGATTCAAATATTGTGATTTGCACATTTATATAGCACAAATATGATCCTGTTAAAAACTATATGCTGCTTATAATAAGAGTAAAAGTTATCTAGTTCAAATGTTGTAAAGTCGTTTTGAAAAGAATTATGTGTACAAAGGATTTAGATAAAAGATCATAAATGTTAGGTTGACATTTCCGTAGAAGTTACTCTGCATTAAAGATAAAAATTATAAGCAGAGTATGTAAGATTAAATCATTGTTGTATGACAAAGTTTGTAAAGTCCTTTCAATGTAATGATGTAATGATGTACAAGGACTTAGTTAGAAAAGATCAAATCTGTTAGGTTGATCTTATGTTATATCTGTTCAGTCAAAATAATAGTAGAATGGACTCTATGATTCCAAGCAAAGAAGACTCAACGATTCAGTCTGTTCGTAGAGGGGACTGTACGACTCCATACCAGGATAACTCTACGATCATTAAGGAGAGACAGCTGTGCAAGAAGTCTACAGAATATACAAGCTGAATTGAAGAATTGATCAGGTACAAAACGTAAAGCAGAACTTTACGATCGTCGAACAGACAGTTAAATAAGCCTTCAGAAAACGTAGAATCAGAAAAGCAATGAACTCCACGATATGCACAATCTGGCAAGATCGTAGAGTGAATTTGAAGAGCAAGCACATACGAGAATTCTACGATTTGCACAGATAGAAGAAATCATATAGTGAAACCAGAAGATAAGACAATGCAGAAAATTGTTCTACACATGGTATAATCGTTGAGCAGAAATAAATGATGTCCTAACAAAGACAACAACTCAACGATTCCACTGAGAAGCACTGTAGTCAGCAACTCTACGATTTGAATAAAATGACAAGATCGTAGAACGACATCATAAAACAAAGCCTACAGACAGTAACTCTACGATCTGAACAGAATAGTAAAATCGCAGAGTAAGAGAGAAGATCGCTCCAACTCAACCTTTTACCTGACATACTTCAAGTAACGATTGTGGAGTTGAATTCATAGAGTCTGAATAGACAGACAATCACTCTATGAATTCATTATCAGAAGCAGTAAAGGAACAAAACTGCAATATGGTACAAGAGAAGAGAGAATATTCCTCTTCCAGATTAAAGAAAGATTAAGTGTTGTTAAGGAACAGATGCATGTCAGAGTCACAGAAGACTTTGTGACTACACGACTATAAGTTAGGACCTACTACTCAGCAAGATGGTGAAAATAGTCAGACTATCAGGACATCTCTGACAACAGTAGAGCAGCTGGTTATAAAAGTCAAGGAAGACATTTAATGATGGATCAGAAGGTTAAATATATAATAATCCTTGATATACAACTCTAGAAGTGCAACAGCTAAAAATACAGAAAGCTGAGCTACAGTGCGATGCAATGTTAGGAAAGGGAAAAAGCATTGACACAAGCAACAGAAAGTCAACATCAAAGATATCAAGGATCTGCACAAAGGCAAAGGAACCCAACGGACCTTTTCAAACGGTAAAATATGCACAAATATATAAAAGCATAAATGCTCACAGAGAAAAAGTGTTGTTGAAAAATAAAATGAGAGGATGGTGGACAACAACAGATCGTAGAATGAAACAGAAAATGAATATGCTGAAGAACTCTACGATCCACCAGAACACTAACACTGAATTGAGAGAGACATAGAGAGAAATGACTCTATTACAAGATAAATGTTCAAAGCTGCTAAGCAAGTGATAAAGAGAAGCCTAAATGCCAACTTGATACCGATATGTTAGCAACTGAGTACAAAAAGGAAGAAGCTTTACAGTCATCTCAGAAGCTCATCTCGAGAAACTATAAACTGTCAATGATAAGAAGGAACAACTGAGTACCAAAAGGAAGGAGCTTCACAATCATCTCAGAAGTTCGTCTCGAGAAGTTATCAAGTACTAAATGAGCTGAATTGCCAAAGCTTAGCAACACAATGAGTGATCACAAGAAGATATTGAGCACATAAAGAAGTCAAGCATCATTGCCGAACTCAATATCATTTCAAGCATGATCACATCCTGCTACTGAGTATTTAAATACAATGGAACTTAAAGTACAACTCAGTAACAACTCCAACATCTATCAACAAACAAGGAGCCAAGTCCACTGGACTTGAAGAGGGCAGTTGTGTCCTTAACTTAGTGACTAAAGGAGTCAAGTCTGCTGGACTTGAAGAGGGCATTTGTGTCCTTGTCTTAGTGACTAAACTAGCCAAACCTGCTGGGTTTGAAGGGTTCTTAGTGAACCAGAGATTCCAGGCCTGTTGAGCTTGAAGGGTTCTGTATGAGCCATCCTTAGTGGATTTCCTACTCGTTGAAGTAGAAGAGTGGAGTATGAGTTATTCAGTCTCCGAACTACTTAAACTCTCTGGTGTCATTTATATTCAGTCATTTACATTCTGTCATATATAGATATAACTATTATGATTGGTTTACTTGACAAATGGCTATCTTCAATACAGTCTAAACTTAACTAAGAAGTTTTATAAATCTTTAAGGGGAGTTTTCAAACTAATATTCCGCTGTGCAAACTAATCTAGATTAAATAAACTACTTGTTAATATTATTTAATTTATGAAAAAAGTTTTTAAGAGATCTATTCACCCCCCTTCTAGATCACTTGTGTGTTTCTGGGAACTAACAATAAATATACAATCAAATTGTAATAAAACCCGAAAGCATGACATAAATTGAATTTGAAATTTTCTGCAATAACACAAGATCTACCTTATGCGATACTTATTAATTGAGGAAGGATAACTGTTTTACCTTTGAAGACGATCAACAATTAATTAGCTACGAGTTCACCTCCTTAAATTCTTCGCTTCTCTTCAATTGAATTCACAAATTAACGCTAACTACTCAAGTGTGTAGCCTTTAACACTCTGTTTCTGAGTTTTAAAATAGACAAAAAAAGAAAAAGGAATGGACGAAAAACTTAAGTTTTTTGTCCAATTATAGTGTTTCTAAGTTTTTTAATAAATAGAAAAGAAAAGAAATGGATAGAAAACTTGATCACTTTTCTTGCCAAAGTTTTTCATCCAAAATTGGCCTGATTTGGATTAAAAAAAATAGTATAAGTAATATTTTCATAATTATCATATTATCCTCAACTTGCAATATAATAATTTTGTAATTACAACTCATATATCCAATTTTTTAACAGAATCATTGATATACCAGTATGTATAAAGTATATAATATATTTGTTCTCCAAGACATTGAACTAAGTACTTTTGCTTATTGCATCACATTTTTCAACTTCAAATTGTATTTTTTTTTGTATAATGGAGACATGGGAATGTGTGAAAATTTTCCTTTTTCTTTCTACTTTTGATCTGAAAATTCTTAAGTTTTCGCCAATTCAAATTGTGACCAAGTTTTTGATAATAGGTGCTTTATGCATTTTGCATATTCGAATATTATTCAATAATTTTAATCTGTACTTTTTGGGAGTGGAATGAAACGAAATTGGAAACAATTGTTTTGCATTTGTCTGGGATTTGATTTCTAAATAGGGGTGAGTATGGTGCGGTTTGAAGTCCAAACCGCACATGAAACCGCTTGGGTGCGGTTTGGTAAATTCAAAACCGCACATGAAACCGCTTGTGATTGGTGCGGTCATGTGCATTGCGACTTTAAAACGTGCGGTGCAGTTTCAGTTTCAAGGCCAACTGAACATATACAAAAAATGAGGACTGAAAGAATACAATCACTGAAAGAATCACTTAATTTTCAAATGTAGACAAATGTGTATAGAAGATATTAGAATAGCTACTTAAGAATAAATAAAGTACGACTATGATGAATAGTTGTTTATAACTTAAAAGTAGATAGTGTATTGCTGATACAAGAAGACCATCACTATTGAATTTATACATCTTCATCCACGTTATAACGAAACTCTGTAATTGCAAAAATGTCACTGACAATCAAATAATAAGAAACTTGATTAGTTAAGTAAAATTCACAATTAAAAGTTTGCAAAGTTACAATTAATAGTCATACGAGAGATAACTGTAGAAGTTTCTATACTAACAAAAAATAGAAGAAAAGTATAATAAACAATATATAATTTTTTATAAAAATAAAATAACGTTGTTTTGGCCATTATTGGTGCTGTGTAATTTACGCGGTGCGGTGGACCGCAGAAATCGAAACCAAATTGCCCTTATTTTTAAATGTGGAAGACCTAATTTCAAAAAGAATTTGCTGGCTTTTCAAATTTATCTCAACAACCAAGGGGATTGAGACAAATAAAGTTACAATTTTTAAATTTTAAGATTTGTTTCTTTGTCTGCTACTAGACAAGTAAGACAATAAGAGTACGAAAATAAAAAAAATTAAAGCATATGTTGTTGAAATTGGTGAACTACTCAACAGTTAATAATGTCCGAATTAGTATTATATTTTACATTTTCTACTGCATGTGTTATTGCATTCTATAAGTAGTTTACAAGGTTTTCAATGCAGCATAAACTCAGATATATTAGAACTCAAAACCTTAGATTATTCATACTTCAATAGTTATAACTATAATTGGTATATCACATATAATAGAAGGTTAAATTTATAAAAGTGACTTTTTTTTTCCTTTTCATTTAAACTCAAAAATACAAGAAAAGAAAATTTTCAAGTATTTTATTTTTTTCTATTAAAAACTCAAAAACAACACAAAATAAAATTTTAAGTTTACGATTATTTTCTTTTGTGTTTTAATTAAGTTTTCTAGTCTTTTCTTTTCCATCCAAAACTCAGAAACAAAGTGTAAATGTGATCCGCTAAGAGGAATATAGATTCAAGAAGTAATATTTTAGTTTCTCAAATCTTGGGTGGCTAGCTCTAATTTTCTCTATCTCTTTCTCTCTCTAACTCATTAGATTGTAGAGAATGATAATTTTTTTTTCTACAGTCCTTGTAACTCTAATATATCATAAGGCTCCTCCTTATACAGAGAAATTATTTTCTCCTAAACTCTTTAGGATTAGAGTTTTAATTTAATTTCAATCTAATTAAGAACTAAATTAATTTTTATAATAATAACAATTCCTAAACTATTTAGGAACTTAATTATTTATAATAAGAGTACTACTAATTAATTTAATTCCTAAACCTTTTTAGGAATTAAATAATTAATAATAATAATAATAAGACTCCTCTTATTAACATATAATTAGTACTTCTAAAATGCATAATTATAAATATTAAGCTATTTAATTTATTCCACAATAAATTAAATACACTTATTTTATTATTATTAAGCCAATTATTTTTAAAATAATTATTTCTCTTTTATGGTGTGACACTTTGGGTTTAATATTATATCGGTTGTAAAATAAATAAATTAGAAATATTCTAATATTATTTATTATGAATTTAAACACCTTTAATTCAAAATAAATAAATATATTTATTCTACAATAAGAGTGACACCCCTTAGCATTTAATGACTTTCCGGAACCTATTTCGTAAATAGTTTTCGTACAATTCAATCATTCTACCATACAATGTCCCAATCAAATATAAGATATGAAATTACTGTCAAGTCTTATCTTATTTGATCATATGCATTTCAATTATCAAATGCATAACTTTGATTAATGTAGATTAAAAACTTCTCTCTAATTTCCATACCACATTGGTCAAAGATTCCAGAGTTGTCATTTATCGAATCTTGTAGGATATTCTCATCCTTTACTAGAAGTAGTTGATCATTCATGTAGTATCCCGAATATTTATTAGGCTAGTAAATATGATCTGAAAAAGATTTAAATAAAGGTTAACATTAAAAACCTAATTATTGGTGAATAAAATACCTAAAAAATAATTGTTCGAGTATACAGTGGATTATTTAATACGATTCGAAAAAGTGATCGTATACGATTAAAGGTTAAGTTATGACCTAATGTATGTGTTGTTATTTTGCATAAGAAAATTTCTTTCAAAAAAATAAATGCAAAAACTATCTTTCATTTTTACGATTTTTCACATTACACCATAGCGTTTATACAGGATATAAAGACATAATTTCTATTCAAAAATGTGAAAATTCAAAATTCACTAAAAACCCTAATCAAGCTACTTGGAAAACCCAAATTAAGCTTATGAAAAACCCTAATTAGTTACTCAAAAATTGTGACTCCCCTAAATTTGGGCCTACACAACCCAAATTTGAGTCACCAAAAGACCAACAACTATTACAAAACAGTATAAGGTATAACAATACAATGCTTAATACACAACTAAATTTTCACTATTATTGCCACACTATTTTATAACATGTGAAGACTATCAACAATAGACTCGAACCATCACTTTATTCCCCGGCTAGTCCTAGCTATATTCTCATTTCCTGAAGAAAAATGGAGCAAAATAAAACATGTGAGCTCAAATAGTTCAGTAAAGAATATCATGACTAAGATAACAATGAGTAATTTATCATTAGTTTACAAAAGTGATAAGTTCTCGATAAAATACAATAGGCAACAAGTTTTCAATTAATAACAGTAGCGGAAACATGAGAGCTACAATATTTTCCCTGCTCACCACACAAAATAAAGATTCAAGATGTTGATTTCTTGCACAACAAATTAAAACACTTCATTTCTACTTCTATATATATATATATATATGTAAGTTAACCATTCCAAAAAACATTAGCTACATTCATTTTCTCCTTCTACTTACCTTTCATATAATTCACAATCTCAGAAAATATCCATCAGCTTTACTAGCTAACCATGGTTTCCTTCTCAACCATATTTAGTTGCTTCATGCCATCCACAACCTCTCGAGTCTGGGACAAAAATGGCGGCAGACAACTTAAATATGCCTTCATCTTTTAAACAAAAAAGTAAATCAAAATCTTCTGGAGTTCCGATACCAGTTTCATACTTCCCTCTTATTTCGCGTATTTCTTATTTGCAATCGTTGATATTATTTGAGTCACTCGGGTGTTTGTTTTTCCTTCCTTTTATGTAAGTTCGAGAAATTGTACTGCTAGAATGCCTTTTGATTTTGGGATAGTAATTCATGGCTTAGCAAACTGTAATTTTTCACCCACGTATTTTTAGTGAAAGAATAATCATGATTTAGTGTCAAATTGTTGATGCATTAATCAAGGTTTTGAAAATCGGACCGGACCGGCGGTCGGACCGTGGTTCGACCGGAACCGGTCCACTTTCCAGTCCGGTCCAAGCCCAAAAACCGTTTTTGGTCAAAACCGGTGAACCGGCGGTCGGACCGGTCGAACCGGTGACCCGGTGACCGGTTCACCGGTTTTACCGGTTCCCTACCTCCTTTTTTTTTTTTTTTTTTTTAAATTTTTTTTTTAAAATTTAAACATTTAAACTTAATTAAATATATCATTGATTGAATTTTGAGTTATGATCATGATTTAATATATTTCTTTTCATATAGATTTAGTATTTATTTGAATTATATAAAATAAATATTGTACAAATAGATTTATTTTTTTACCGAAGTTGATTGAATATATCCTAGAGATGTTTTTGTTCATTTGTATTTGATTTTATCACTCTTGAGTCTTGAATTTTGTGTTATGATCATGATTTAATATCTTTTTTTATATAAATTTAGTATTTATTTGAATTGCATGAAGTAAACATTATATAAATAGGTTTAATTTTTTTTTTTGTGTGTTGATAAATTGATTAATTTTATATATTTACTAAATATTATATATAATATATAATAATAATTAATATATTTAATTATTTATTATTTATTACATATTAATGACGTCACCGGTTCAATAACGGTCCGACCACTGGTTGGACCAGTGACCCGTCCGCCCGGTAACTTTTTCGGTTCGATCACCGGTCCGAGTCTGAGAACATTGGCATTAATTACATCCTTCTCATCTTATAATTCATTTCGACTTTTCATGGATAGTACAATGAAATTCTAAAATTCAAATGGACAGTAATTTATTTTATTTTAGTATAAGCAATTATAACTATAGTAAACAAACTAAAAGAATACTTGTTAATTACAAATATATATTGGTTTCCATTTTTTAATGAATTCATATTTATTTTTAAATTAGAAAACAGAGGTGGCAATTAAAATGCGTAATTAACCCTCTAGTTTCTATCTTTTAACAACCCCTTTCTCACTTTTTTTTATAGCATAACTCACCCTCTAATTTGTATGAATATTTATTTTTTAAAATATTTTCTTAGGAATTTAAATTTGAAATAAATGATTAATTTTTTTTTATACTAAATATTTTTCACTTATTGTTAATTTAAATATTGCCTGTCACATTTGGAAGAGTCATGAATTAAGTATCGAATAAGCGATGTCAATGCTGGATCTTATAGCCACATTTTAAAGCCAATATTTAATCATAAGAGCCTCAGTTATTTTAGATCGAAAAAGGGAAGGAGCTATTGAATTTACTCTGATATTGTACATCCCCAATTCCAGTGCCATTACCTAAGGGTGAATCTGCTCGTTTCTCCTTGTATAACTAGTAAGCTATCCTGGTACATTAAAATGCAATAATAATTATTTTTGTGTTCTTGCAGTTCTAATGCAAGATTCTATGAACATATATCCCTCCAGTTCTGAATGATGGAGCATGTCTGTTTTGTTTTTTCATTTTTCTGTTTTTTTGGACTACTAACATTCTCACGTTCAATTATATAGGTGAGGGACCAAAGTGTCTGTTTTGTTTCTTTATTTTTCTGTTTTTTTGGACTACTAACATTCATTTTCTCCTTCTACTTATCTTTCATATAATTCACAAGCTCAGAAAATATCCATCAGCTTTACAAGAGTCTGGGACAAAAATGGCAGCGATAACTTGAATATGTCTTCATCTTTTAAACAAAAATGTAATTAAAATCTTCTAGAGTTCCGATACCAGTTTCTTACTTCCCCCTTAATTCGCGTGTTTCTTTCTTGTAATCATTTTCTCCTTCTACTTATCTTTCATATAATTCACAAGCTCAAAAAATATCCATCACTCTTGCATCTCTGCAGCACAAGCATCTGGTACGAAGCATTGCATTCTTTAATCGAACTGCTGCGGTTGTCTTGTGTCGGCCTGCTTGCTTTGGTAGGTTCAAAGTGGAAAGTGGGTCGAGCGGATCAGGCGTGAAACTAAGAAATTGTATTTTTAGTGAAAGAATAATCATGATTTAGCGTCACATTTGTTGATGCATTAATTACATCCTTCTCCTATTATAATTCATTTCGGCTTTTCGATGGATAGTACAATGAAATTCTAAAATTCAAATGGATAGTAATTTATTTGATTTTAGTACAAATAATTATAACTATTGTAAACAAACTAAAAAATACTTACTAATTACAATATTTGTTGTTTTCAATTTTTTAATGAATTCATATTAATTTTTAATTTTAAAAAATTCCCAAATTATCTTTTAAAAAAAATTGATGGGAACTTTTTTTAACACTTATATAAATTAAAGTGTGAATTATATCAAAAAAAAAATTAAAGAAGAAGTTTGTAAAAATATATATATAAACTGGAAGGTGAATTTTGCATTTGTGCTTGAACTCTGAATTGATAGTTATTTTCAAAATTAAACAATATATATATTTTTTAAATTTTTTTTTTTTAAAATTAACTTTATAAAGTTAATAATATCAAATAATATAGAACGGAGAGAGTATAATCTATTAGGAAATATTCACAAATATTGTATTTAGATATTATTATGTTTATTGTTTTGTTAGGATAAGATTAGTTGAATAATTATAGGATAACTATTGTTAGTTTTTGTATTCACATAGAACACCTCATGATTATGTCTATATATTAATAGTGATGTAATGTAATTTATTTATTGATTAATAATAAATTACTTGTTCTATTATGGTATCAAGAGCCTTAATGTCTAACGACAATTTATCTATTTTTCGATCCTTCATCAGTCAAGCTATGGTTACCACCTAAATTCTAGTTCTGCAACTCTGTCGTTTTCCAATTCTGTAGATTTCTGTTTCAATTCTGCAGACTTCTGTTTTTGCTGATTTCTGTTTCTCCACTTCTGTTGCAACATAAATTCTGCAACACAGTTCTCCACTTTTTCAGATTCCATCTCTATGGAAGAAAACACTTTTTACTCATCTCTAGATTTTCAATCCTCTCCATACGATCCCAAATGGTGGCTTGATCCTCCATCTTATTCAACTATCTCAGATGATTTGCAAGATAAATTTTTCATAAACAGTCCCGTCTCCATGGCCAATAAAATATGCGGTCCATTTCCAAATTTTGACGACTCTTTCGTTGATGAAAATAATGATTGTGAGTTTCCAAATGACACAACATCAAATTGGTATATAGATGGTCTTTTTGATCAACTTGATTGCTTACAAAAGCTACCTACTCAATCTGTCAAAAATTATCTTAACGAAGCGACATCGCTTCTTTATGCGCTTGAAAGCGCAGGAGGTTCTCTGAGTGAGTCAGAGTTTACCAATTTTTTAGTTCAAGGTCTTGATGATACTCTTTTCAAAAGAGTTCATGTTTATTATTATTTGATGAATCCTTCCTTCAATGATTTGTCCACTTTAATCTTTGGACATGAAAAACTGCAACAACAATTCACTTCAACCCCATCCATCGGTACACATCCTAAGGAACTCTCTTCTATTGTTGATATTGATATACCCAACACTTTGGATGTTGATCGAGTGCTAGACAACACCGACATTGGTATTATACCAAGTTTGATACATCATTCTTCATCGTTGACTGACAACCTTACATTAGCAGTTCCTACAAGTTGTACTAGTCTCAAATCTGAGTTACTATCCTCACTTTTCTTCGCAACTAATGGTTATTCTCATTCTCACTTGAACATCTTCAAGGTTTCCCTTTTAATTTGTTCATCAAATAAGATAATGTTTTCCCTTGATACATCCCACATTTCATATCTTGATGGATTAATGGAATTTTCTAAGTGTGTTCATGGAGGTCTAATACAAGAAGTACAAGAAAGTCCCTATTTATTGCACGTGCGCAAACAACCAAGCACGTTCCAGTCTTATTGGTTATATGCAGTTCTTATCATGTATGCTATGTTTCTATTTAATCTCTCGTGCCAATTGTTCATGTTCTCTAGTGTTCGAGGATTTATAATCTCGCTAGTAATGCAACTACATGGATGTTCTACCACATACAAGCGGAAGCTTCGTTCTACTACGTTTCGCTTGAGGGGGCGTATTAGGAAATATTTACAAATATTGTATTTAGATATTATTATGTTTATTGTTTTGTTAGGATAAGATTAGTTGAATAATTATAGGATAACTATTGTTAGTTTTTGTATTCACATAGAACACCTCATGATTATGTCTATATATTAGTAGTGATGTAATGTAATTTATTTATTGATTAATAATAAATTACTTGTTCTATTATAATCAAACAACTACACTTTTTTATTTCTCTTTTATTTTTCAATAAAAAATAATAATAATTGTTATTCTTCGTAAATATGCATATTTTTTTAGTTATAGATAATAATAAAGAACGAAGGGAATATTTATGGAAAAACTATAGTTCTAAAAGAATGCATGTATGAATTGTCTGAACCTGCATTAAATGAAAATTCAATGAATGATGTGTAATTGTGTACCAAGATTGAAGGGTATGCCAAACAGTAAGCTTGGACAAATTCATTACTCCTTCAATTCTTATAAAATTTGAAAACAGAATGTCTTTAAAATCAATTTTCCTCTTTCAGATATCTGCTCTTGTTTTTTTTACTTCTTTCTTCTCTTTTCAATTTTAAGAAATCTAATTATTTTATCCAGTTATTATATAATCTCTTCTATAGACAGGAAATTCAAGCTAAATATTTTTTGGAATTACCATTGTCATCACCACCCATCAAATAAATACATTAATAAATCTTTCTAAGTACTAAAATATTGAATAAAACATTCTTATCTTGTCACAACCGTCCTATTTAAATATAAAATGCTCATAATAAATAGAGTTGTTAACAAACAGGGTCACAGTCAAATTTATTCGATTAAAATATAACTAGCCTAATAAACAAACTTAAACTCGACTCGAGGTCGTTTAATACAAAACTGGATTAATTTATAGAGAAGAGAATATTGGAAGAGCGGGAAGAGTGTAACCAGCATCAACAATGAAAATGTTGCCTGTCACATATTTGGAAGAGTCGTGAATTAAGTATCGAACAAGCGATGTCATTGCCGGATCTGATGTACCAAATGTTTTCAATGGAACTGTTCTAATAGCCACATTTTTAAGCCAATCTTTATTCATAAGAGTCTCAGTTATTTCAGATCGAAAAAGGCCAGGAGCTATTGAATTTACTCTGATCTTATACATCCCCAATTCCAGTGCCATTATCTGTTTGTATTACAAATCAAATTATTAGAGTAGATTAAAGAGTTATCTATTTGTACTATAAATGCACAGGAAAATGAAGGAGAAAGAAAACAAAATTATATTAAATGTAAAAAAAAAAAGGGAGAAGAGAACTATCTTAGTGAAGAAAAATTAATCTAATTATATATAATTCTAAAATCTAATATCAAGAACAATGTTCATATGCATACTGTAATTTATGGTTAAAAAATAATTATGAAAAAAAGAAGCTCGAATTGAATAAGTTTTTCTATTTTATTTCCATTATCTTTTTCTTTACTTTTAGCTTGAGAATTCTTAATGTCCCCACATAGAAAATTACAAATATACCATTTCCTTGAACTTGAAACCATTCTTTACATGGCTGCAATGTAATTTTAGTAGTTTGAAAAATCATTCTTTTTATTTTCTCTCTCATCATTTTTTTATCTCGATTATTCTCTTTCCTTTTTCTATTTTTTTTCTTTAATTTTTTTTATTTAATATCCAAGAACTAACGGAGGGAGTGAGTTAAGGAAAATGATACAGTGAAAAATATCAATAAATATTTGAAAAAGAAAAATAACTAAACCCTAAAATAAAATAAAATTACTAATTTTTTAAATAATAAATAAAATTACATCAAATAATTAATAATACTAGTATATATACCTTAGTCATGGAATCAAGTCCCGCCTTGGAGGAACTATAAGCAACACTTCCACGTAGCTGGGCTCTATTTAGACCAGAAATCGAAGAGATATTAATGATACATCCTTCTTGCCCGGCTGCCCGCATGCATAGCCCAATGTTCTTGGAAACCAACCATGATCCTGTTAAGTTTGTTTTCACCACATCATCCCATTCCTTCTCACTTAAATCCAATGAAGACTTTATTCCGCCTTTTAAATGTTTTTGTAATGATGTTAGTCAATGAACCCACCCTTTATAATTTTGTAGCATCCATTACTAAACTAGTAACATAACATTAAATTCGGTGGTAAGAAGATTTTATTTATTAAATTTTATTGTTTAGTCTTAATTGAGAAAATAATTTTTTTGATATTGGCCAATTATTTAGCCTGTCTTACAGGAATAATGACTTGAACCTAATAAAATTATTAATTAGTCTTAATTGGAAAAACAAATTTCGTGATTTTAGAAATATATATTTAATTTTAGAGCCGAGAAAATAGTAATTAATTACTGACTTAACTTTTTGACAGTTAATTATTCTGCTTAAAGAAAAAGAGAAAATTTACCCCTAACGCCAGCATTATTAACCAAAGCATCAATACGTCCAAATATTGCCCAAGCTTTTTGTATGGCTGACTTTATGGCCGGACCGTCGGCCATCACATCGAGCTCAACTGCAACTGCTTGATTAGTGGTGGTGGTGGTGAATTGGTTGATATGTTGACAAAGAGGCTTGAGCCTATCCATTCTACGAGCGGCTGCAATAACCTTGCAGCCTGCCATAGCCAGGTCTAAACAAAATTCTCGACCGAGCCCTGATGATGCACCGGTCACCATCACCACCTTGCCTTCTAATTTGCACCACGGCTCCATTAGGTTCAACAATTTACTAGCCATTGCGTTAATCGATTACTTTGATATACAAGTATTTTTTTCTCCTTAATTCTATGGAGTAAGTGCTGTACTATTATTGATATTATGAATATGTATAGGCATTGCGATGCAGAGGCGGAACCAAGGGGGAGCGAGGGGGGTCAAATGACCCCGGTAGAATCGGCAGATACATGCTCTGCTTTGGCTTTGGTTTTGGTTTTGCTTTCTCAAGAGCTTCATGTGAGCAGAATGGCCGTCTCTGGCACTGTAATTGTTCTTGCTTTACTGCTTCAGAAATCAATTCCAACAACAACCACTCACTGCTCTGTTGATCTCCAAATTCCCTTGTCCTCCGTCCCTTCAAGATCTTGCCTCTCTCCAGGGTTGTTACTCTTCATCTCCGGGTGATTAATTGATCATACATGTTTCCTTGCAGATAATTAGAACTGTTGTTTATAGAATCTTAATTACTAGTATTAAACATTATATATATCCCGGATAAGGATGGGAATGTGATTGGAGAATTATGGTTAAATGTGTACAAGTTGTTTGATGCTAAGCTATTTATGGACTGCTCACTAGGTGTTCGTCAAAATGCCGCAGTGAGCCGAATTTTGTCAAGTGTTGGATGCTATGTGCTTAAAATGGTAGAATGAATGATTTAGAATATTTATGGTATATTTATGATATATTGTTTGTGAAATAAAATAATTGAAATTATTGAATTAGGTTAGTTGATGAAATTATGATTTATGATGAAATGTTTGAATTGATGAATGATGAAATTAATTGTCTTAAGAGTTAGGATTAATTGTCTTAAGATTTGGGGAAACCAATTAATTCCTTTTTTCTTAAAGAGGTGAAATGTTGTGTTTTGGGGAAACCAATCATTTGTTTCCAAAGATGAAAAGTAAAAAGTATGATTTTTTTTCCCGTTCTCCTTAATTACCTGTTATTCGTATTCAGTATTTGAAAGTATATAGCTTTATGTTAAATGTTATTAAAGAATATCTTTTTTACTTGTAATTCTATTGTGGTAACTATGTTTCCTGCATTTTTGTGCAAATTGAGATGACTCAAGAAGCTAATCTATCCAAATTCAAATATGATTACCTGAAGTAACTAGCTCACAAGTTTGTTGTCTATTTTTTATTTTTCTCTATACGTAATTTGTTGGGACTTCAAGTTGAATGGTTCTATCAATTTTGTGTTGTAGACATCATGATACTATGTATCATCTCATCAAATGTCTTCTGCAACTATATTAGAGCTGATTTAGCATGTAATTATGTGTCATCTCATCTCTAAAAGTTGGTTTACTTAAGAGTTCGTAAGTAAGAGGATATTATCTTTTTGGACTTGCAAACCTAAAGTCACAATCTTAGGCAACATATATATTTATATATACGTAGTTAGAATTAGACGCCTATAATTGGGCTTTGTATGACTTTGTTTCTGTTATACTTCTACCGTCCAAGTATTAATAAATAAATTTTTTTTACTGATGTATTTTGACCCCCCTTTCCCAACGTTCTGGTTCCGCCACTGTTGCGATGTGGTGACGATTGATGCACGAGTACATAAGATTTGGATCACATGATGATAAATGAAAATACATGACGAGCCACGTGAATAATTGATGCAACAGGTTGAAATGAACCATATATGGATCACATGATGGGGCGAAGCTACGTTGAGGAGTACTAGTGGGGTCATTTGATCCACCGAAAAAAAAATTATTTTATAATAATGATAAAATTAAAAAAAAAATTAATATATAAATTAACTCAATTAAAATTTTATAAATTTTTTAATATATGGGGTCAAAGTGAAATTTTATAACGTTCTCAATCTAATATCGCTTCTAGTGTTTTATATTTGCATTTTCCTCTAATTTTATTATAATAAATTGTAATCTAATTTATATTATTTTTAAAAATAATTAGAAAAATAAGTATTTATAAACAACTTTATGATTAGAAAATCGTATTAGGAGTCAAATAAGGTACATGTTTTATATATACAATTGAAAAGTATAAAATTATCCAAAAAAATTGACTTATTAAATAATTATTTATAATTTTATAATATTTTAACTCTACTAAATAATAATTTTGGTTTCGTCACTGATGACGAGCCACGTGAATAATTGATGTAACAGATTAAAATACGCAACCATATTTGCATGCACCTTAATTAATTACAATACAAATTTCAACATAAGAATTGGACACGAGGGAATATGATGAAGCTACTTGCATGATACACGAGGTTAAATTATATTGTGTACCTTATGAATGAGTGGCTAGAAACATATGTGCCTTATCTATATAGTGTTGGATGAGTGGCTAGAAACATATGTGCCTTATCTATATAGTGCTGGATGAGTGGCTAGAAACATATGTGCCTTATCTATATAGGGCTGGGATTCCATGAATTTACAATTTTACCAATTAATATTTTTTTGTTGATAACTAAGCCAGGTAAAATAAACAAATAAATAAAGAAGAAAGAAAAATAAACAAGATTTAACAAAAAAAATTCTTAAAAGGAAAATTTTCGGGATAAACTATGAATTTCTACTATATAAATAATAACGGGTTTACAATAATTCTCTCAAATTTTATACCTTAAAATTTGAGGTTACACAATACAGCAATACAATTTTTTATACAGACTAAAAGTTAAAAAACTCTCCCGCCTATGATAGTACAATTTTTTTGTACAGAATATAAAAGTTACAAAAAACTCTCTTTCACACAAACACAAAACTCACTTGCACCATCTCTCAACTCTTAAGATGTTACATAGCCTTTGGTTGTACTACACTTCAAAAACTAAACATAAAACTATTTATGGAGAACCCACAACTTTTTCCTTCCTATTAAAAATATGACACCCTACAAACGAATACTCCTATTTTCAATAGGACACTTTCGTTCCATAATAGCAATCTTTTTTAAAATAGGATTTAAGAAGAGTATCCCAACAATTCTTTCCTCGACTTGAATCCCCAATTACTACAACTTTATGTCTAAATAGGATTTAAAAAGTATCCCAATAATTTTCCTTCAACTCAAATCCCTAAACATTCCAACTTCATTACTGTCACCGTTGTCGTAGTTGTCATAATAATTCACACCATTCATAACATTTGCACTATCCACAATATTTGCACTATTTGAGTTATCCAAAACATCCACACTATTTGCGTCATCCGCTACATCCCCAATATCTGCATTATACGCGTCACCCGCATTGTCTGTAACCTCTTCATTATTAGCGTCACTCACACTATGCGCATTATTTGTGTTATCTACTATGAAGCCCCTAAATTTGGGCATACACAACCCAAATTTGAGTAGCCAAAAGACAATTAATAAATTATTACAAAATAGTGATCAAAATACACAATTAAGTTTTCACTATTATTGTCACACTATTTTATAATATGGTGAAGACTATCAACTACTAACTCGGACCATCACTCTATTTCCTTGCTAATCTTAACTACACTCTCATTTTCTAAGAAAAATAATAGAACAAAAAAGGATGAGCTCCCCCACCCATTATTTATTTTCTTCCAACTTCTCGACTATTTCTTCCACTTTTTGTCTCTTTTCTTCTCGATACCAATTGTACATTCCCCACCTCCGACATACTTCCTAATACAAATTATAAGTTCTCCCAATTTCTTCCCATGTTTTCCAGTTCCCTTCCTTTATCAGAATTTGTTTTTCAACCAACTTTAATTCATTTGCCAAAAGTTTGCCTTCACCAAAAATATTTTATAATTTATTCTGTTTTATATTTATTATTATAATATCCAAAATACCAATTAACAATATGATACAATGTGATATCCCGAATTTTTAATAATATTTCTTTTAATGAAAATATTGAAAGATTTAATAAAGGTTATAAATTAAAACATAGTTTTGTGATAATAAAGGTGTAAATAGAGGATTAAAATTGATAGATTTAATCCATGTGCTATAAGAAATAATGTGTATATATTAATTGATAAGGACTCAAATTGTCAAGTAACAAAAAGTTAATTGTGGTGGGAATTAAATTAAAGCCACGTAACATATTTAGTTATATGTGGTATGACTAAAGTTTTGATTTAAACTAGCTAAGTGAAAGCCTTTTGGGGTTATGCGAATCATTAAAATTGATTAGGGAATTAATTAATTGTTTCAGTCAAATAATAGAATGTTCCATATTATTAGTTAATGATATCGGATTACATATAATGGGACAATTTGAATGAGCCCAAGTATTTTACGCTAGAGCCCAAGTTTTGACCCAAGGTTAATATGCTAAAACAGCCCAACTCTTGGTTATTTTCTAAGTCCAAATATTGAGCATTTTAATTTACAAAGCTAAGTCACCTGTGTTGCTTCACTCACCTAATCGGCAGCCCAAGGGTGAAAAGTGAATTAATTAAGCAATAAGGGTATGAACATGAATTTAATTAATATAATTAAATTACATGTAGTATGACGTAAATTAAATTTAAGTTATTTAATTTAAATGACTTGGATATAAATGTTAATTAATTATATATTTGACTTAATTACTTCTATTATAAAATAATGTTCATGATTATTTTATAATACTCCAGGAGCTATAATTTTGTGTGACAAAATTGTATATGTTAAGGTGACATTTAAAATATTGTGTCAAGCTAATGTAATTTAAATTGAACCCAAGCCCTTAGTGTTGGTGCATTTCGGGTAGAGGGAGTATTGTTAGCCCAATATGTTTTAGTTATGTAAAGTCTACGAGGGGTTTATTGTTACCTAGGTAGCTCTCAATCTGATAAGGGAAGAGGGCTGTTGTGCAGCCCGAATTAGCAGCCAAACTATTGTGTAGATAAAAATAAAAATAAAAATGGCCCAGCCATTGTCACATTAAGAAGACCCAAACAGTAGCAGCCCAAACTCTTATTTTTGATGCACGAGATGTTCATGTATGACTCTCAATCTGGGACACAATTTCAGTGGAACAGGGGGCAAAGAGCCGTGAAATAGGGAGAGTATTCTGTAGTAGAAAGTGACCGGTGAAGTGTCCGTTTGGGAGGCTCGAGGTAAGTAGTTCTGCAACTACTCTTAGGGCAGTGGAGATGTGACCTTATAGCTCTATTAGGGGATGAGTAGAGAGTCTTTTCGGAGACTAAGATCAACTAAAGAAAGAATGGAGTATCACTCTTTATTTACCTCACCATTGTGACTTTAAATTTTTACCCATTTCATTGCTAAAGTTCAAAATAGAGAGGAAATGTGAGCTGCCGGCAGGAGCAATAAAGGGAGAGGAACCCGACTAGTAGAGAAGAAGAAGAAGCATGTTTGTTCCTTCCTTTCAATCAATTAAATTAATGACCAAGTCTAAGCCTAAGCTAGCAATCCTACATTAAGAAACAAAAATCAGAAGATGAGGGGTAGAGTTAGAGCTGGGAATTGAGAATCATTCTCAGCCTTCATCTTCTTCCTTCTCATTTTCGTTCCATTTCTTCTTCTCTCTCTAAATTGCCAAACTCCCAAATTCTACTAATTTACCGAATTCCTCTCAAATATTAAAGCCATCAATTGAAAATTTGAGAAGAGTGGAGCAAGGTGCAGCTTTAACGAGGGAGTGAACTCAGTCAATTGCAAAGTTGAAATATGGATTATATCAATTAAACTTCAAATTGAGAGGTAAGTCATGTGTTTTATGATGTTTATGGAAATTGAAAGTATATAATACTTTTTGTTATTGATTATTGTTATGTTTGGTTGTGAAGTGGGATGGGTAATGGAAGTATATGAGTTATGAAATAATAAGAAAAGATTTTTATGAAAATCTTTGGCTAAGAGTATTTTCAAATGTTTGTGAATTCTGAGTTTCTAAAAGTTGCATTCAAAGTATTTGATAAAATACCTCAAAGAGGTTTTATGCTTAAATTTGATAATTAAGCAAAGCGTGAAGTTAAGAGATGGGTAATTATGAGTTATAAGACAACTCAAGTCATTTAGATGCATCAAATCAAGTCCAAAGTGAGTTGGTAAGTTGTCCATCAAAATGGTTTTAACTAGAAATCTATGGGGAAAAAAAAAGAAGTAAAACTAAAAATCCTAACGACACATGACATTTGACCCAAATTTCAATCTAGTTAATGAATCTGGAAATATATTCTACCCAGTGAAAGTGGAAGAGCATGTTACAAGCTTTCCATAGCCTCATGAACGGACTAATTTCGATATCGAGTGATGAAGTTATAAGGACTTGAAGTAGGTGTGCTAAATAGACAAAATCTGGAAAATTTTGGGAATGGGCAGTATGTACTCTACTGGTTTGGGCGCTGCCCACAAGCCTATTTTGGGAGTGACCGCACTGTAACAGTGTCAGGCGTGACTGTTTTGACCTCCTATAGTAAAATGGGCATAACTTTTTCATATGAACTCCGATTTTGATGATTCAATATGTTCTGGAAAGCTAATAGATAGACCTACAACTTTCTTTTGATAAGTTTTGAGATTTGAGGTCAGGAGCAGGGTCGAAAATAGCCATTTTAGGACTATTGTGCAGTTGGAGGCAATCGAAGGGCGTCAGGCATGAGTGTAGTATGTAACGTGTAATGCTTCCGACGATAAAAGATGTTGTTCTAAGTTCTAAAACATGAACATTATAAAATATAATGATGCATAACATTAATCAATGATGAATTAGATAAGTGTATAAGCATGCTAAGCATATGCAATGGAGGCTAATCGGGTATGTGACGTTTGAACGTCGAACCGCCGTGTCAAATGTTAATGAACTTAAAAAGTGTTTCGATTTAAATGAAACAAACATTATAAGATATGGAATGGGGGTTGATATAAACCAATAAGGAGGGATGGTATGATAATCGTGACGTTTCTGAACGACGCGACGCCGAAAGATGTTTTGAAGATGGTCGCGCTAATTGAGCTATAATGCGTGAATGATATGAAATAAGAATTAATATAAACCAATTTGAGCATCATTAAGTGACTAATTGGTATGTTCTACATTGTTAATATATGTAGGTTATTCGAAGAGCTATGTAGCGTAAATGGTAAAGGAGCAACAACAACAACAACAAAAAAAAGGCAAAATTTTCAGACTTATTGATTATATGTGAACTTAATATTTGTTTATAGGCAATCGATGTTGTAATATCATGAAACTTTTGCGAGTATGCTAAAGTACATGTTTTGTATTACAATGCTATATGAAATGTGAAGTCAACTTATGACTCAGGCTAATTGAGTTAAGGAAACTCAATTTATTTGCGATATGTGATACGTGAGAAATGATGAGCTTGATAAGACATGATATGTGATCTAAATGCAAAACATAATGAGTTAGAAGGCATGTATAAAATGCTAAGTATAAATTGTAAATCATGTATATTACGTGAAGCATGTAATATGATATCTGTTGAACTTGCTGAACCGTCGTGCTCACTACAAACACTTTCAGATAAGTACGAGGAGGCCGAAATTTTCTGTAAAGCCAAAGAGTAAGGAAGGCCATTTGCATAGCCGCGCGCGAAGATTAAGTTGTTATATTCATTGATTATATATGATAAATCAGTTAAACGAATGAATTCAATAAAGTTATAAATTGTCCAACTCGTATGTTTTAACGTTAAACTTGTTCGTTGGCAGTAATGAACATGGTATTGTAAACCTGTTGAGATAGCGAGTTTTTGTTTTGTTATAAGTCATAGAACTTGTAATGGGATAATATATTTGTATCCGTGTTATTCGAGTATTATATGTAATAAACTCGGACGAATGAGAACAGTTATGTAAAAGTAAAGAATCGTGTAATATATGTATGATTAATGTGTATTCACATTTGGGAATATTGGTTTAAATCATAAAACATATGATTCTAAACTATAATAGACTAGGTCATGATATATATGATCTGAGATCTACATGTAAGATGTAAAGATTGCGATTCTGAAGCAGGATTATTGTAAAGTTTTAAATAACTCTATTTGAAACAACTATAATATTATTGTAGGTTATGAATGAGATTGTAATAGTTTCAACATAAACTAGTTTTATCAATTATATTATTGAGGTATATTGTGGATTTAAGTACAAGGTTGTACGGTTAACGAGCGGAGGTCCGTCGTGGCCAGCACGCGGATTTTCGGGTCATCACATACAATAATTAAAATAATGTTACAACAATGATAATAATAATGCAAAAATAAATAAAGAAAAAGAAAGAACACGTAACTGTGAAAATACTGTGCATGAGCTACTGTAATAATTATTGGTTCAATAATATAAACTATTGTACAGTAGCAATTATTGATTCAATAATATAAAATATTGTGTAATGATAATTATTGATTTAATAAAGTCAAATATTGTGCAATAACTATTGTGATAATTATTGATCCAATAATGTGAAATACTGTGCAATACCGTGTATTATTGTTGTAAGACCCCGAATTTTATGAAATACAAAATTTAATTTTTCTTCATATATATTTTTTTTGAAACAGTAAGTGGTTAAATCGATAAAGTTAAAAGTTAAGGATGTTATGTGCAAATTTTGTTTTGTCGGACAATATTTGCTTTGTCGGGGAATATTCGTTTGGTCGGGGAATATTCGTGTCGTACGACGGCGCCGAAATAACAAATTATTGGTGGACCCCACAACGGAATATTTGTCGGATATAGAAAACGACAGAAATAACCTTTTTAAATAAAAATAGTCAACGGAACTGTTAAAATACCGGTGATAAAAGAATAGTAGCATACGGTAGTTTTTGGTATTTTCTGTAGCACACGGTACTCTACAGTAACACACGGTATTGCATAGTGTCTCATATTATTGGTCTGATAATTGACACCGTAACTGTTACGCATCATTTCATCGATAATTGTCACTGCATAATATTTTATATTATCAATTCAATAATTGTTGTTACACAGTATTTTGCATTATTGATTTAATAATTGTCATTACACTGTATTTTATATCATTGAGTCAATAATTGTTGCTGCACTGTTTTTAAAATTATTGAACCTAATAATTGTCACAGTAACATATGCACAGTAATTCACGTTATTGAATCAATAATTGTCATGACACAGTAACGTATTTTTCTTTTACATACTTTCTGTATTATTGTTATCTCTATTACGGTATTATTTAAACAGTTGTATTTCATTAATTAATTGACTTGATATCTAAGAGCTAACTATACTGTATTTATAACAATTAGTCATAATAATTGAATTGATAAAGTTATTTGTTTATAATATAAAGTTAGGTGATTATTAGGTGATATGAAAGGAATGGTGTAGATTAAAGTGTGAATTATTGTTGAATAATTGAATTGATTTGTTTATAATATAAAGTTAGGTGATTATTAGGTGATATGAAAGGAATGGTGTAGATTAAAGTGTGAATTATTGTTGAATAATTGAATTGATTTGTTTATAATATAAAGTTAGGTGATTATTAGGTGATATGAAATGAATGGTGTAGATTAAAGATAATATAATATTTGAAATGGATGGTGTAGATTAAAAGATGATCTTTAAATGAATGGTTTAGATTAAATGAATGATAAGATTTTTGGCTATAAATAGAAGCCTTAACTTAAGGATTTTTCATAAACTTTCTTACTTGTTCTTTCAATCTCTCTCTAAATACTTTTTGTGTAAGTTCTCTCTAAGTGTTCTTAAGTCATTCCTAGTTTTGAAATCTTTTGCATTCTTCTTTGAATTCCCGAGTAGAATTTTCTTATGTACAGTAACTCTTTCGAAAAATCGTAGTAAATTCATTATTTGTTAGAATTTAATGAATTAAAAGCCCGTCTCTTCAGTTTTTCGTCCTCTACAACTTTGAAGAAGGAAGAAAAGTCATCTGAGATCATCTTCATGCCTTAAAATACTAAAAACCGTAACCTATTCTGATTTTCGTTACTATTTTCAGTCTTAGTTTTGAAAATTCATAACTCATTCATATTAACTCCGAATTGAGTGATTCTTGCGTCTATGCCGTCTATCTTTCCGAGAGTAACATTATTTTAAAAGCATAAAGAGATTTTAAAAACTCTAGAAGACTCAAAAGTCAGATTCCTTACTGCTACAAACAAGGAAGGATTTGTTCGGCTATAAACTTGTTTCACAATATCAAGGTAAGGGATGTCATTTTCTTTCATACTCTTAAATTTACTACTTGTAAGGAATGTCATCTTCTTTCATCTTCTATTATTAAAACTTACTACGGTAAGGGATGTCATTTTCTTTCATACTCTTAAATTTACTACTCGTAAGGAATATCATTTTCTTTCATATTCTATTATTCAAACTTACTACGGTAAGGAATGTCATCTTCTTTCATCTTCTATTATTAAAACTTACTACGGTAAGGGATGTCATTTTCTTTCATACTCTTAAATTTACTACTCGTAAGGAATATCATTTTCTTTCATATTCTATTATTCAAACTTACTACGGTAAGGAATGTCATCTTCTTTCATCTTCTATTATTAAAACTTACTACGGTAAGGGATGTCATATTTTTTTTCATACTCTCAAATTTACTACTCGTAAGGGATACCATCTTTTTCATCTTCCATTATTCAAACGTACTATGGTAAGGGATTATCATTATTTGATTCTCGATAATAATATTGTTTCTTCCTTACTCATAAGACGTGCCTTTTATTTCCATGTATTAAATTGTGGGAATAACCTTACGGAGCGGATTGCCGCCTGTTGGTGAATAACCTTTCGTATTCATTCATTATTAATCTCTGAGAATAACCTTACGGAGCGGATTGCCGCCTGTTTGGTGAATAACTCTTTGTACTCAAATTCTATTAAATTGTGGGAATAACCTTACGGAGCGGATTGTCGCCTGTTGGTGAATAACCCTTTGTATTAATTTCCTTCACCTTTTGTTAATCAAACTTGCTACGGTAAGGGATATTATTTTCTTTCATACTCCTAAATCGAAATTTATTATGGAACTATTGCTTCTATAATTCCTGAAAATATTATATGTTCCATAATAGTTGAACTTCATTATTTCAACTGAACCTTCCTATTTACGTGAACCTTTCTATTGAATTGTAACCGTTATTCTGAACTGTGGATCTTGAATATCATTTTTAAATTTCACTCCACATCATGTTGACAATTTGGACATTATTTGAATCTGTACAAAGTAAACTTCCGATACTTATTGTTATCCTATTTCTTCTGTTCATCATTTATATCATTCTAATCATCCAAAAATCAAACTGTTGTGAATATCTGTGGCCGGGGGCACAGATGTGATATATTTGTTGAACAGATGATAGGTTAAAGGCGATATAATAGGTTAAAGGCGATACATCTGTTCGGTGTCTTTTATGGCACGTGGTGAATGTTCTCTTTGGCCCGTAGTGCAAAGATGAACTGTTGTTTGGTATGATTATGACCAAATGCTGAATCTGGTATAATCATGACCGTTTGTGCTATATTAAATGTCTTTGGCCCGTAGTGCAAAGATGAACTGTTGATGTGCATGATTATGATCAGGAACTGTGAATTTATATTATCATGACTAATGGTATTTCAGATGATAAAAGTTGATGATGTTTTTACGAAAAAGAGAAGCGAGTGGACATTATAGTCTGCATTATTCTTCTAATAGATTGCTCATTCCGCTGCTATTATTGATCTGAACATTGTTTAAGAATTTAACTACAGTTTTTGATATAAACCTTGTAGTCTATTGTATTCTATCAAGAACTCAACTGTTGAAGGCTAATGATAATTTATTCGTCATTATCTTAGTCATGGTATTTCTTACTGGGCTAATTGAGCTCACCCTTTCTTTTGTTTCATTGTTTTTCAACAGGAGATGAAAACATAACAGGGTCTAGCCGGGGAATGGAGTGAGGGTCCGAGGAATAGTTATCATAGTCTTCACGTTTTGTAAAATAGTGTGGCAATAATAGTGAAGACTTAGTTGTGTATTATTATACACTGTATTGTTGTACGTTGTGCTTTGTTGTAATAATTTTGTTGTAGTCTTTTGACGACTCAAGTTTGGGATGTGTGGGCCCAGATTTGGGAGCGTCACAATTGTGAAATACCCTGTTCTACTATAGAATACCGTGTTCTACTGGTTTTTTTTATCACTGGGTAATTTAATAGTTAGAAGTGATAGTACCACCGTTGACAATTTTTTTATTAAAAAGGTTACTACTGTAGTTTTCTATATCCGACAAATATTTCGTTATGGGGTCCACCAATGATTAGTTGTTTCGGCGCCGTTGTACGAATCGAATATTTTTTGACATGTTATAATTTGTACATAACATCCTTAACATTAACTTTTATCAATATAGTTAACCTTATTATTTCAGAATAATATATAAAAAAAAAAGTTTATTCAATAAAAATTAGGGTCTTACATCTATAACATTACAATAATTATCATCATCTTCAACATTATCATCTTCTTCAGTAGTATCATCATCATTATCTTGATTTTGATCATCATCTCCATCATCTTCATCATCAGCAGCATCTCCGTCCATTTCCATAATCTTTATTTTTATGATCTGGCGACTGCAACGATGTTAATTACTTCATAACCACAAAATATCATGTTCATCAACATTACTGCCAATGAAAATTAAATCTAACTCCTTCAATCTTCATTCTATTTATTTATCATACTAGTACAATTACTTTTCCTCTATCTTGTATTCAATTAACCTAATTCTGATACCACTTGTTCTAAATTAAGGCGAACAAAATAAATATATAAAGAGAGAGAAAAAAGCACACAAGATTTAACATGTAAAACCGTTAAATGAATTACTATAAACTCATGTATTATTATTGATATAGTGGAGATTAGAAGTTTGTCCCATGATATTAATTGTATTTCGGTATTGTGTAACATCAAGTTTCAATGTATAAATATTTGTATTTTTTCTCTCTTCATTTATTTGTTTATTTTGTCTGACTTAATTCATAACAATAACTTAATATCTGAATATGATTTGAGTAATATCCCAACATTATTAAGACGCTATAAAAAAACCTATTTTTTCATTGTTTTGATATTTGACTATTTAGTAACTTCACGGAGTCAGAATCCATACACGGTGGCATTTCCCAATTTTTTGTCCCCAAGGGCCTATTAGTAAGAAGTTATTTTTTCCCAACAAAAAAACGTAAAATAAAAGTTAAAATTATTCAAAAGTGCAAAAAGAAATAACAAATAAAAAATGCATAAGCTATTTTAGTTTACTATAGCAATCCGATTCAAATCAGAATAAAAGCTTAATTCATTTTCCCAACGAAGAACACTGATTGAGTCATATATGCTCACTAGAAGTCCAATAAAAATAAGTATTCTTAATTGTAAAGGCTTTGATACCACCCGAAAGGACATCGTCGAAATCGAAGCCTAAAATAAAACTCAATTCACTGTCCTAAGAGTACAATGAATTCACGATTTAGCGTCACATTTGTTGATGCATTAATTACATCCTTCTCCTATTATAATTCATTTCGGCTTTTCGATGAAATTCTAAAATTCAAATGGATAGTAATTTATTTAATTTTAGTATAAAAAATTATAACTATTGTAAACAAACTAAAATATTCTTGCTAGTTACAATATTTGTTGTTTTCAATTTTTTAATGAATTCATATTAATTTTAAATTTTAAAAAATTCCCAAATTAACTTTAAAAAAATCAATGGGAATTTTTTTTTTAACACTTATATAAATTAAAGGGTGAATTATATATATATATTTTTTTTACAGAATTGAAGAAGTTTGTAAAAAATATATATATAAACTGGAATGTGAATTTTGCATTTGTGCTTGAACTCTGAATTGATAGTTATTTTCAGAATTAAAAAATATATAAATTTCAAATTTAATTTTTTTTATTTAAATTAATTTTAAAAAATTAATAATGTCAAATAATATATATATATATATATATATATATATATATATATATATATATATATATATATATATATATAACGGAGGGAGTATAATCAAACAACTACTCTTCTTTCTCATTTATTTTCCAATAAAAAATAATAATAATTGTTATTCTTAATAAATATATATATTTTTTTAGTTACAGATAATAATAAAGAAAGAAGGGAATATTTATGGAAAAACTATAGTTCTAAAAGAATGCATGTATGAATTGTCTGAACCTGCATTAAATGAAAATTCAATGAATGATGTGTAATTGTGTACCAAGATTGAAAGGTATGCCAAACACTAAGCTTGAGCAAATTCATTACTCCTTCAAGTCTTGTAAAATTTGAAAACAGAGTGTCCTTAAAATCAATTTTCCTCTTTCAGATACCTGCTCTTGTTTTTTTCTTACTTCTTTCTTCTCTTTTAAATTTTACGAAATCTAATTATTTTATCCAGTTATTATATAATCTTTTTTATAGACAGGAAATTCAAGCTAAATATTTTTTGGAATTACCATTGTTGTTACCACCCATCAAATAAATACATTAATAAATCTTCTAAGTACTACTAAAATATTGAATAAAACGTTTTTTACTTCTTTCATTTCTTTACAAGTTTAAGAAATCTAATTATTTTATTCAGTTATTATATAATCTCTTGTATAGACAGGAAATTCAAGCTAATATTTTTCGGAATTACCATTATCATCACCACCCATAAAAAAAAATTCATTAATAAATCTTCTAAGTACTAAAATATTGAATAAAATATTCTTAAATTGTCAAAAACCGTCCTATTTAAATATAAAATGCTCATAATAAATAGATAGAGTGGTTAACAAACAGAGCCACACTCAAATTTATTTCAGTTAACAAACAGAGTTCGTTTAATACAAAACTCGATTAATTTATAGAGAAGAGAATATTGGAAGAGCGGAAAGAGTATAACCAGCATCAACAATGAAAATGTTGCCTGTCACATATTTGGAAGAGTCATGAATTAAGTATCGAACAAGCCATGTCAGTGCCGGATCTGATGTACCAAATGTTTTCAATGGAACTGTTCTAATAGCCACATTTTTAAGCCAATCTTTATTCATAAGAGCCTCAGTTATTTCAGATCGAAAAAGGGAAGGAGCTATTGAATTTACTCTGATATTGTACATCCCCAATTCCAGTGCCATTGTCTGTTCGTATTACAAATCAAATTATTAAAATAGACTAAAGAGTGAGCTATTTGTACTATAATTGCAGGAAACTGAAGGAGAAAGAAAAAAAATTTATATTAAATGTAAAAAAGGGGAAAAGAGAACAATGCTCACATGTATACTGTAATTGATGGTTAAAAAATAATTATATAAAAAAAAGAGCCTCTCGGATGAAATATTTTTCTATTTTATTTCTTTTATCTTTTTCTTTACTTTTAGCTTGAGAATTCTTAGTGTCCCCACATAGAAAATTACAACTATACCATTTATTTGAACTTGAAACCATCGTTTACATGGTTGCAATGTAATTTTAGTAGTTAGAAGAATCATTTTTTTATTTTCTCTCTCATCATTTTTTTTTATCTGAATTATTCTCTTTCATTTTTTTAATATTCAAGAACGAAGGGAGGGAGTGAGTTAAGGAAAGTGATACGGTCAAAAATATCAATGAATTTTGAAAAAGAAAAATATCTAACCCCAAAAATAAATAAAATAAAAAATAAAAAACTAAAACTAAAAATACAAACAAACCAAAAATAAATTAAATTATAAAAAATTTTAAATAATAAATAAAAATACATCAAATAACATCACTAGTATATATACCTTAGTCATGGAATCAAGTCCTGCCTTGGAGGAACTATAAGCAGCACCTCCACGTAGTTGGGCTCTATTTATACCAGAAATCGAAGAGATATTAATAATACATCCTTCTTGCCCTGCTGCCCGCATGCATAACCCAATGTACTTGGACACCAACCATGATCCTGTTAAGTTTGTTTGCACCACATCCTTCCATTCCTTCTCACTTAAATCCAATGAAGATTTTGTTCCACCTTTTAAATGTTGTTGTAATGATGTTAGCATCCATTACTAAACTAGTAACATAACATTAAATCCGGTGATCAGAAGATTTTATTGAAATTCATTGTTTAGTGTTAATTAGGAAAACAATGTTTTTTTTTATATTGGCCAATTATTTAGTATGTCTTACTGGAATAATGACTTGAAGCTAATAAATCATTGTTTAGTCTTAATTGGGAAAACAATTTTTTTTAGAAATGTATTTTTAATTTTAGAGCTGAGAAAGTAGTAATTAATTATCAGCTTAACTTTTGACAGTTAATTAAGCTACTTAAAAAGAGGAGAAAACACTACAAGAAAAAGCTTCAATTCCGACGGAATTATCTCTGACGGAATTAATTTCGTCGAAAATAATATAATTACGACGGAATATTCCGTCGTATTTAATTACGTCGATAAAGAGTTATAATCAACTGAATTCCGTCGATATAGTAGATTCCTGTTGGCGCCAAAATTCCCGCGTCCAGAGGATATAATTTCGACGGAATATAACATATAATCGACGGAATTTCCGTCGAGATTATATTATTTTCGACGGATCTAATCTCGACGGAATATTCCGTCGAAAATAAGTTAAAACCTTTTTCATCGTCTTTTTCCCCCAGCCACTTCAGTTTTTTTTAACTCTCTCTCTCTCCTCGCGAAATAGTTCTCCCGTCTCTCTCAACCTTCCGGCCCTCCGATCGACCGACGACCCACCTCCGGCCCACCCCTCCGACCGACTACGTCCGTGCCGCCTCGGCCGTCCGTAGCATCTAAGGTATGTATGTATATATATATATATATATATATATATATATATAGCAAGATATATTCTGAAATTTCATGGAAATTATGTGGAAATTAATTGTGGCAGTATGTGGACTATATATAATTTATTGTGTATGTTAATTTATGGCAGTATGTGGCATTTCTTATTATTTTGTGTATTTCCGACGGAATTTCCGACCGAATTTGGAATTTCTGTTAAAATTGTTCAAATGCAATATTTGTGGGCCCTACATATATTTATATATTTTCCTAATTTGTCAATATTAAAATAAGCTTAGTATTTACTTAGTTTTGTAATAATAACATAAAATGAAATGAACTAACATAAAAATATAATTAAATTAATTAAATAAAATTAAGTTAAATGAAATATACTTAAAATAAATTAAATTCATAAAACTAAATAAAATAAATTAATTTAAAATAAAATTAAGTAACATTAAATGAAGAGAAATATAATTCAGAAAAAATAAATTAAATTACGTAAAATAAAATAAACTCAAATAAAATATAATTAAATTAATTTATTATAATAAAATTAGTGTAATATAATTAAATTAAATTAAGTTAAATTATAATAAAATTAATGTAATATAATTAAATTAAGTTAAGTTAAATTTAATATAATTAAAATAAAATAAAGTCAAATAAAATAATTACATTAAAATTAAATTAAACTAAGTTAAATTAAATACAATTAAATTAAACTAAAATAAAATATAATTAAATTAATTTAATATAATAAAATTGTATCATGTATAATTAATTTACATTAAATTAACTAAAATTTAATATAATTAAAATAAAATAAAATAAAATAAGTAAAATAAAATATAATAAAATAAATTAAGTTAACATAATTAAACAAAATAAAATTAGGTTAAATTAAATAAAAGTATGTGAAATTAAATATAATTAAGAAAAAATAAATTAAATTAAGTAAAATGAAATAAACTAGATAAAATAAATTAATTTAAATAAGACTAAGTTAAATTAAATAAAATGAGAATAAAGTAAATTAAGTAAAACAAAATAAAATAAAATAAAATAAAATAACATTAATTTAATGTTCCTCGCTTGACATTCACTCGTAACGGGTGAATATGGAATACTCTCAATTTAATCAAATGAGTTGTACATGCAGTTTCGTTACGATTTTAGAAATTCAATTGCGCTGTACCCAAAAAATTCGTTTACTAAATTCAATCACTTATGCATGTAATTTGGTTAGAAGCTTAGAAACCCGTTTGACATTCACTCACTAGGCGTGAATGCCAAATAGTCCCCCGTCTGGGACTATTGCTAGATGTTATGTCTCTCAATTAGGTTTGTGCCAACAATTTGAGTACGTTTTATTTGTTTTGGGGACTTTTCGTTGACATCTCTATATGTTCTCTGAGTACATACTTAGCCTACGTTGACGTGGTCTATTTCGTGTACTTAGAGACCATGGGGAGGTGCTGTCGAAATTTCCTTGAAACAGAAAAAATGTGCTCACGGTGTTGGCACAAGTGAGGAGACGCATCTAGGAACGGGATAGAAGCCTGACCCGTATATTTAGAAGGTGAAGTCATGCAGGAATCATGAATGCGCACACATACGCTAAGCACCCTCGTTAAATTTAATACATCGTATTGTTCAGTTAAATATGTTAGAGGACCGGAGCTGGATGTACCGTAGAATTCCGGTTGATGGTAGAGGATTACTGCCTAAGTACCGTGATGGGGTGTCAAAATTTTTAAATTTTGCCAATGAACACACTGATAATTCTAACGGAAAGATGAGATGTCCGTGTTTCAAATGTAAAAACCTGATTTGGAAGAAAGCCGACAACATTAAGTACGATTTGTATTCGCGTGGGTTTGTAGATGGGTATTCTCTATGGATTCATCACGGAGAGTCAACTGAGTTCAGCGAAATAAGTGGCAGTATAGGTCAACCAATTCACTGCGATCGATACGATGATAGTTATGATGCCGTGGAGATGTTGGTTGATGCGTATGGCCCTAACAATATTGATTGGGGTGCAAATGAACAGTCGTCAATAACTGGTCATCAAGAACCAAAGGACACAGCAGCAACCTTTTACAATATACTATCCGAATCTGCTGTCCCATTGTACGATGGAAATGATAAGTACACTAGGCTATCTGCAGTGACGAAGCTCTTACACTTTAAGAATGAGCATGGCTGCAGTGAGAGAGGTTTCAATGAGTTGCTTAGGCTTATCAGCGAGTTCTTACCAAAAGGTCACACTCTGCCCTCAAGTTATTATGAAGTTAAAAAGATGGTCAAGGGTTTAAATTTGGGGTATACAAAGATCGATGCTTGTGAGCAGGATTGCATGTTATATTATGGGGCTGACATAGATAAACTGCAGTGTGACAATTTGCAACATGCCTCGTTACAAGACAACTAAACGTGGGGGGAAAACTAAGCGTGTGCCTAAAAAAATCTTAAGGTACTTTTCGCTTGCCTCGAGACTTCAGCGTCTATTCATGTCGACCCACACTGCAGCGCATATGACTTGGCATAAAACAAGGGACGTTGTGCCTGGTTAGTTGTCTCACCCCGCAGATGGAGATGAATGGAAGAAGTTTGATGCAAATTTTCCTCAATTTGCAGAGGAAAGTAGGAATGTCAGGCTTGGCATGGCTATTGATGGGTTTTGTCCATTTAATAATTTTAGTCAACCATACTCTGTGTGGTCAGTGATCATGGTAGCTTACAATCTTCCACTGTCAATGTGCATGAAGGATCCGTATCTGTTCTTGACTTTACTCATACCGGGGAAGAAGAGTCCTGCAAAGGACATAAACGTGTATCTTAGGCCGTTAGTCGATGAACTTAAGATGCTGTGGGAGACGGGGGTTGTGACGACCCCAAATCCGGGTTCCATAACCTCGAGTTTGGTTCTCACTATTCAACACATTACTAACAATTAAATACATACATTGCATTTAAATATCGCGGAATAATACATATTGGTTCCCTTCAAAAGGTTACAATACCAAGGTCTATCAACCTTAACATAATAACAGTTCCTATCACAAGGAATTACAAAAGGTTTAACAATCGTAAATACATAATTAAAGATCTAATTAGCATGCATAAGCTAACTTAAGCTCTGGCTTTTCCTTTTCCCTTATCCTTCTTTGAGCAATCAGGATTATCTGAAAAATGGTTCATGATATAGCAAGAATGAGCAACTAGTTTGCTCAGCAAGTTTAGAACAATCATATAGATTTAATATATCATGAATGAATGGGAAATATCATCAATGATTCAACAATAGATATAACAATTGTGAATGAAACAGGATTCAAATTTTAATAAACAGAATATTTGAATCTTAAAATGCTGAGTGGTCACTAAGGACCCTGAACTAACTAGGGTATAATAGAGTTTCCTCTGACCCTTTGAGTTGTTTGGTTTTCAAGGGGATCAGCCTATTCAACCCGCTGTATATGCATTACATTTAGTCACTGGCGCCCAAAGTCGGTTTCCCGACACAAAATCCCCTAATTTAGGGTTGTTCAATTCTCAAACTTAATATAAGAAATCCGCACCCAACAATGGTTTGGATAAGCTTTTAAAAGTATTCAAGTTATTGAATTTAGAAACGCAATGTCTAGCTGAACTATTAGCTTCAGACATTTTTAATACAGTTCATGAATCAAGAATTAACAAGCTTCAAATGCACTAAGTGCGATTGTATAAACAATATGGATGTGGAATAATTTTAAATAATTAAACCACTTCAAGCTTTAACAATAAATACAAGTATGGAAACTTGTTCAACGATAATAATTGAGTAGGGTTAGAGAACTTGCCTGTTTGCTCAGCTACAATAATTGTCTAGCTTTAACTAACTTGCTTTGAAAGACCTAACATTAATAAAGTCGGTCTAATAATTAGTACGACGTATTTGCATAACTATACGCTTAATAACGAACTTATTTACCACATAAGTACTAACACATAAATTACATTAGTCAAAACAATATTATTAACCTTATAGACCCTCAATCATATTAGGTTAATAATTTAATAAGTTAGAAAATATTTTTCTTAAGTGTTGGACACTTATTAAACCTTTAAACAACTTATTATAATTGTTTAATTAAATTCAATTTATTTTATTAACTCAATCTCTTTTTAATTACTATTTAATATTGATTAAATAGAAATTAATTAATTAACTCTAGTTATTATTTAAAATAAATAATAACTAATTGTACCTACTTATTATTAAATAATAAATAATTATTAACTTAATTTTAACCTTCTTTAATTTAATGTTAATCAACCAATAATTAACTAAGTAATTAACCTTACTTATTATTTAATTAAGGAAATTAAATAATAGTTTACTAATCTTAATCCTCTTTAATTATTATTTAATGTCAATTAAATAATAATTAATTATTTAATTAATTCTAATTATTATTTAAGGTTAAATAATAATCAAATCATTCTTATTTATTATTTAAATTAAATAATAAATTATTACTCTAATAACTTAATTTCCATTAATCATTATTTAATGCTAATTAAATAATAATTAATTACTTAATTATCCTTATTTATTATTTAATAATATTTAAATAATAAATAATTCATTTATAAATTTTATCTCTCTTTAAGTATTATTTAATAGGCATTAAATAATAATTGCTAATTTATCATCTTTATTTATTATTAACATTTAAAATAATAAATTTATTTAACTTAACCATGATTAGCCAACTAGATTAATATTTAAAATATTTAAATATTAAACTTAATGAAAAATATCCTCCCCAATATTATTTTTGTATTATTATTATTTTTGTTATAATTTTAAATTAATTTTTAAATATTTAAATTAATTAAAATTAACCCGAATGGCATTTTCGTAAATAAGTTGAAAAACCGGACCGATGGCAATTTTGTAAATAATTCGAAAACTGATCGGAGGGCAAAATGGTAATTCTGCCAAGAAAAACACGGAGGGGCATAAATGTAATTTCGCCGAAAAATAGTTGCTCGCGCATTGCGCGCGTTATGCCGAAGCAGGACCAAAACGGTGCCGTTTTGGAGTCACTGCTTTGGCTTCCGCGCGTACGCGCGGCGTAACATTTCTGATGCTAAACGACGCCGTTTTGTCTCCGCGTCCGACAGCCTAAATGCTTGCGCGCATTGCGCGAAAAAATCCAATTTTTTTTCTTTTTGGCAGATTGTGAACAGTGCTCCGACACACACATTTTAAATAAAAATATACCAACAAGTAAGCTTTAAATCATCAATAAAAATCCAAAAAAATTACCAATCACCTTATATTAATTTATAACATGAAAAAAATAATTTTTCATGATTTAATATCATTATTTTTTTATAAAAATTTTTACATCACATAAACTACCATAAATCATATCTTTTTGTATAAAACTCCATTTTGAGTGATTCAAACTTTGTTTTTCTCATGATTTAATGTTCTATAATATTAGAACATCAAACCTAAGTTTTATAAAAATATTTTTGGTCATGAATTCCAAAACTTGTTTACACACTATTAAATACATATTTTAGTATATAAAATATACCAAAATACAAACCAAACATATTAAACTCAAGCATGGCATAAATATTACAACTACACATTAATAACTATATTAACATGTTTATACAAACATGATGATTTATTTAATTTAAAAATAAAACTTAGATTTATAATAACCATTACCTTGATTTAATGGCTATCTTTCTTTTTCTTCCAAAGTAGGTGATGAGGTTTGAAGGCATGAACCAAGAACTCCTTCTCTTGGTATTTTTGCTCTCAACTATAATTTTTCTACACTCTCAAATGCTCTCTAGCTTGAAAAATGGAAGAAGAAGAATGACTAACACAATGCTCCTAATTTGTAAGTATACTTGCAATTTTGATAGATACATAATATATCTAATAATTTTAGCCCATCATGCACCTATTGGATACTTACACAAGTTAACCACATTAGGTGAAAAGAAGCATGGTGCATGTACTACAAAAAGAAAACAAGCAACCCTTTTTAATTAAATAAATGAAAAATCAAATAATAATAATAATAATAATAACACAACACATTCTCTCTCCTCCTTCTTGCATACTCTCGGCTGACTTCTTCCTTTGTCCCAATTTAATTGTCACTTTCCATTTTCTTTAATAATTATTAGTTAATTTAAGTATTTTTCAAGTGGGCCAATCATTGGGCTTTAATTTAAAATACCAATTGGGCTTCTATTAAATTGTTTGGGCTACTAAATTGTCAAATTTTATTATTCTACACTTGGGCTACTAATTGACCCATGTTGGGCTAATTTAATAATTTACACATTAATTATTCAATCCATGGTTAAATAAATAAATAGATTGAATAAATAATTAAATATTCTAACCCATAAGTATTAAATTACTAAATGGACTAATAAATATTATTATTAATATTTCACATTATTTACATTAATTAATAATCATATTAATTAATTTATTATATTTAATTAACTCATTATATTCAATTTAATTGAATATTTAATTAATAGGAAACTTATCAATTATTTTGATATTAAAACTTTAGGGTTTGTTCACTAATTTAATAACATATTAGTGACCTCCTTTAATTAATTTTAGTAATTAATTACATAATTATTTAATCACATAATTAATTAATCACATAAAAAGATTTAAATAATCTCGTAAAAATAACTCGTTGGAAATTAAATTAATAATTTAATTAATAAAGATGTGGAAATTCTAGGACATTACAGGGGTGCAGACTTATGACAAATCAATAAAGCAAAATTTTCTGATGAAGACAGCTTTGTTGTGGACTATAACAGATTTTTCGGCACTTGGGATGATCAGTGGGTGGTCGACTCACGGAAAGTTGTCATGTCCAGTTTGTTTGGGGGATGTGCAAGGCACACATCTAAAACATGGTCGAAAAATTAGTTTCTTTGGTACTGCTCGTAGATTCTTGCATGCTGATTACAGTTACAGAAAGATGTCGACACAGTTTAATAGAAAAACAGAGAAAAATGGGGTTGTCGATCGATTGTCAGGCAGCGAGATTTTCGGTTGGCTGAACGATCTTAACTTTCCACCACCAGGGAAGGAGCACAGTAAATCTAGGGCCCAAGGTTACGACAAGGCTCATAACTGGACGCATTCGCCCATGTTCTTCGAGTTGCCGTACTGGGAGTCGCTTTCAGTCCGTCACTGTATAGATGTAATGCATACAGAAAAGAATGTGTTTGAGAACTTGTTTTACACCGTGCTAGATGCGAGTGGTAAAACAAAAGACAACGACAATGCACGGAAAGATCTGGAGGCACTTAACATATGGCCTGATTTGTGGCTTCGACAAAACAATTCAAAACCTAAAGCTCCATTCTGTTTAACCAAGCAACAAGTTGAAGACATCTGCAAATGGATAAGTGCGTTGAAGCTCCCAGATGGATATGCTTCTAATATATGTCGTTGTAGTAAGGTTGAACAGTTGAAAATTATTGGGTTCAAAAGTCATGATTGTCATGTATTCATGCAGAAGTTGATGCCAATTGCATTTCGCGAGATGTTACCCAGAAAAATTGTAGACGCCTTAACCGAACTTTCAAATTTCTTTCGAGATCTATGTTCAATGGTTATAAGGTATTGTAATATCCTGAATATTTATAGCACTTATAAATATGATATTAAATGAGTAAAGTGAATTGTAAGTTAATTTCGAGGACGAAATTCTTGTAACTTGGGTTGAATGTAATATCCCAAATATTTTAAAAGTGATCTGTCAAGATATGATAAAGGTTGTTAATTTAAAAGCCTAAAAACGATTGCTCAACAATACATTGAGCTATAATAAAGATTAAAAAACGACTCGAAACTACGATTCGTTTACGATTAGAGGTTAAACTTTTAACCTAAACTATGTGTTATGTGATTTATAAAGCTTGTATTAACCTTTAAATGTGTTATGTAGTTTATCTATGTGTAGGAATTCGTGTTTCGGTTCAAGTAATTAACCTTAACACTTATTAAAATCGAAAAGTTATTTAAAGGTTAAAACCTAAAAACCTAATTCTAGGGTTTAGAAAACCTAAACTAGGGTTTGGTTAAACTTAGAAAAGGTTAAAACCTAAACCCTAAACCTAGAAACCCTAAGGGTTATAACCTAACCCTAATCACTATTCACATATACGCGTATAATACGAAAATTATACGGGTAGAATACGAAAATAATACGAGAATAATACGAAAATTATACGGTATAAATACGAAAAAGTCAACTGTGAATAGTAAAAGTCAACTATGCTACATGTATACTTGATTAAGATTAAGGTTAATTAAAATTAAGATTAACCTAATAAAATTTAATTGGTGAATTAAGAAACTAATCAACCAATTAAGTTGCTAACTTTAGTAGAGAATTAACCAATGTTGAGTTAGTTGTTAACTCTAGTTAGTAGTTAAAGTTAAAGCCTAAGCCAAGCCAAAGTTAAGCCAAACTTGGAGCCAAAGTCGGAGCCAAACTTGGAGCCAAAGTTAAAGCCAAGCCAAACTTGGAGCCAAAGCTTGGTTGTCTTAATGACCTTTATGCCCTAGACTTTGCTTGCCTATAAATACTAAGCCATGTCTTCATTAATTCTCACCATAGTTCAAGAGCAAAAATCAGATTTTATAGAGAGAGTTCTTGTGAGACAAGAAGGAAGTGCAAAGAAATTGTTAAAGCTTGCACTTCGAGAGGTAAATTGTTAGTTGTTATTATGTTTATTTAATTTTTAGTTTCAAAAAGCTCAAGAACGCGAGTCGTAGCCATGTACGATTGTCGTTCTCCGTGTTCTTCACGTGTTCTTGAGCCTTTCTATATTTTGTAGTAGTTATAATGTCGAATTTCAATTCGTAGTTTAAAGCTCAATGAACATATGTCGTAGCCATGTACGGTTTATTCGTTCTCCGTGTTCTTCGTATGTTCTTGAACATTTTTATAAATTGTTATAATTCAATTTACAAGTCGTTATAATGACCAAATTTTGTCAATCATAAAGTGTTTTAATCACTTATGTAAGCAGTTATAATGCTCAAATTATTTCAAGTACGAAAACCAAAAGCTCAAGAACATAAGTCGTTACCATGTACGGTTTTATCCGTTCTTCGTGTTCTTCGTGTGTTCTTGAGCAAAAGCCATGAATCTTACATAAGTAGGTTTATGATTTTGTTATTTTTATGTTATGAAGTGATACGAAGTGTTAGAACATGTTATCTTAGCAAATTAATGCTTGAGGTATCATGTTTTAGCAATCGGATCAAAGAAAGTTAAGTTTAATATTGTCGCAGAATATTTTTGCAAATTTCCGAAAATTTAAAGTCTTAATCTGCCTTAGAAACCTAAATGAAAGTTTTAGCTCATGAAATTCTAAGCAATTTAGACTCAAGAATCACTCAAAAATGTTTTCGTATGACGAAGTTATGGCTGTTACTATAAAAGAGGTCAGAAATATGAATCAGTTTTAGAGCAGTCACCTTTAGGCCGAAATCTGTACAAATCTGTCAGGAATCTCGAACTTTTTTCTGAATGAAAGTTGTAGAGACGGAAGTTACGAACGCGTGGAATTTTGAACGACTAAAAAATGTTTTAAAACGAAGAAGTTATGGCCGTTTAACTGAGCCGGGGTCTGGCAGTCCAACAATCTGCCCAAATCCGAAAATTTGGCTTAAAAATGAGTTTTTGAGTTAGCCAATTTTCCAAATAATTCCACCTATTGAAATAGTTTAAATAAGTTAATATAAGACTTATGAAGTTATATAATACGATGAATCTAACCGCTTATGCACTAAATGACTGTGTAGGGTTTAACGCTCCGCCGGAAAACCCTAGTTTCAATTTGAGGCAAGTTCTAAACTTTTATGTGTTATTAGTATGTTCTAAGATTGTTCATGTTATTATGTGATAGTTTATATGTGAAAGTACATGAATGAAGATCTTATGTGATTAAATGATTAAGTGTTAGTTATTGATTAACTGTTAAATGTTAATTGATATTTGATGATGCATATGAGTATGTATAAAATATGTTTATTGTTAAAGCATAAATTAATATGATTATTAACTGAGATGTATGTTCAGTCAAAGCATGTTAAAGTTTATATGAAAGCATAAACTGTGTATGTGATAATATGTTAGACTTGCTGAGCCGTCGTGCTCATTCTTGCGAATAAAACCTTATTTGCAGATTAAAGATGAACGTTAAGAAGATCTTGAACGTAAAGATGAAGCGTAGATTAGGTTTTCATGTTTATTACTTGTATTTGTATAAGTCATAATGACTGTTGTAATACGAACAAACAAACATGTAACCGAATATTGAATGAATGATATAAATTATTATCATCAGAATGTTGTTATGTCTTTAAATTTGATATAATGTAGAATTGTTAAATATTAAAACAATGTTGATAATGATCTATTTATCTGGATGAGGATCGGTAAATAACTTGTGAGTGCTGTACATCTGAGACAGAACTAAGCGATGTTGACTGGTCAAATCCATCGTTAAGGTTCCTCGGACCCAGGTATAACTCGTTATTACTATTCTGAATACCATATAAATAGGATTATTGATATGAAGAGATATCTTTGTATATTGATACTTGTAGTACGAATGAGACCGTTACAAGTGGACGTATATAGAATATTTAAATCCTAAGGTTAAAATTAAACTGTTATATATGGTTTTATCCATTTATACGGATGAAATACAAGTTGATACTTGTATACTTATGAGACTGAGATTAAGTTAAGATCCAGGGACAAAGTTAAGAGAAATTTTTAATGTATAGTCTAAAATAAGACTAATTCAACCAATATGATTATGGGATCATTGGTTAAGTCGATAGAGGTACGAAGTTAACGCACAAGGTCCGCCGCGTGGAAAGCGCGGGGATTTTGGGGTCGTTACAGTTGGTATCAGAGCTATATAAAAAGAACCCCGAGCCTCTCGCTGGTGACCGCCCATAGAAGGGAGGCACCGAAGCCAGACTCTCCGTAGGGGACGCCGCATGCGGTGGCAAACTGATAGGTACCGGTGTAAGGTGCTATTGAATGATCGTTACAGTTGGTATCAGAGCTATATAAAAAGAACCCCGAGCCTCTCGCTGGTGACCGCCCATAGAAGGGAGGCACCGAAGCCAGACTCTCCGTAGGGGACGCCGCATGCGGTGGCAAACTGATAGGTACCGGTGTAAGGTGCTATTGAATGATCGTTACAGTTGGTATCAGAGCAGTGCATTATAGTTTCGAGGTAACAAGTACCTTGGAGTATAATCTGATGGATTAAAGAAGAAATGAACTTGTGAAGAGTCCGTATATAATTAAAAGATACGCATAAATCTTATTAAATCTTAATACATAAAAATTATTATGTGAAAGTAATATATTGAATAAAGATAAACTCTTTACGAGAATATCTGAAGTTAAATAGACTCAAAAAGAGTTCTCAAAGCAAGCAATAAGATAAAATAATCTTATTGGTTTTTGTGTGAAACTGTTTCATAAAAATGAAATGGTATGTTTGGTATTATGTGTAATTATACCTAAGATAAGAGATGAGTAAACTCATAGAGATACGTTAATGAGAAGTTCATTTGGAGATACTTTATTTGGAGATTGTAAGAATTAAGCTTATAATGAGTTGTAAATGATACATGAATGAATTCAGGGAATTCATAAGATAGTTATAGAAAACGATTAGAGATTGCAATTGAAAACTCATATTAGTAAAACTGAGTAGAACGACTCTCTTGTATGGGAAAGAGTTTAATATGCTTCAGAGAACCGATCTAACTACACTGTTGGTATGAATGATTCATGGTCAGTGTTCTCAAAGCGGGTTACACACTGAATGATATCATTTGAGGATAGTGTTGATGAGACGGGGAACTGATTCATTAGTTCTTGGGTGGAGGAATAACTCAGTTTGCTATATTGATAAGTAAATTAAAATCTTGTGTCAACTCTTCTTTGTATATATTCTGAGAAGTTAATTCTTCACTCATATGTATATTGATTAGTTATTAGTTGTTACGTCAAAACTAATGGTTTTAAAAGATATTTGTATGTTAGTTACTGAGTGAACGAACCCTTGTATGGGCGGGGGCTATGATATGTCAGTCGAACCGACTATGAGATACGGCTACGAATGTCATTTCGGTAAGAATATTGGAACAGACTGATATGAACTGAGACATTTTCAATCCCGTGTTGATAAGAAGGGGAACTGATATATTTGTTCTTGTGGTTAAAACAACCAACCAGTTTACTATATTACTATATATTTGCAAAACTTGTGTTATGGTTAGAGAATAATGAAAAAGATAGAGGATTGAGGGTATTTCAAAAATCTTCTAGCTATGCTAGATCTTTATGGTTATATTCGCACTTGAGTGCCTTTGAAAAGAATTGTTCACTAGTTGAACTGAAAAATTTTGTTAACTACATCTATGCTAATTTTTCAAGCTAGATAGAGTTAAATTTAATGAATTTTATCATGAACACATGGTCAAATGTTGTGGTTATGATCGAAGATCATCAATGCACAGTTATAGGGATGTGGGTGTGATAAAAATCATAAAATTGATTTTCAAAAATGGAAATTTTTTGGCTATGTTATTCTTATGTCTATGCTAATTGTTTTGGCTAGGCGGATTTAATGTGAAGGATAAAAATGATTTATTCATCAACACCCCATTTAACCTGGTGTGAAGATGATACATGATGAGTTATCAACGCACATTGCAAGGTGCGGTATACAGTCATAAAATTGCTTTTCAAAAGTTTGAATGGTTTAAATATGAGTCAATGCCAATTGTTTTGGCTAGACATTTCTGGTTATGATAAGTAAACGGACATATGATTCCGGTTGATGCAACATACCGCGTCTTTAAGAGATAATATGGTACGACAGGCTGATCACCTAATGTACTGTCATGAGTGTTCTCAATCTTATTTGATTGCTACACAAGAATAGTGTTTGTCAATCCAAGTGATTGTTAAACTTGTGGGTCATCTAGCATCCATAGTATTTAAAAAAAGGTCAAGGTCTTGCTTGACAGCAGTATAAGTTCGAAGAATCCTAAATAATGGAAGAGTGAGACTGAACGTCAAGTTTGATAAAAGGAAATGTGTAGAGATAAGTGAACATTGTTCAGACCTAATCAAAGTATTGGAAGTTTAATGTGAGTAAAAGATGAATTTAGAAAATTCATATTGAAGAGTTAATTGGAGATGATTATATTATAATTTCGAGGACGAAATTCTGATAAGAAGGAGAGAATGTAATATCCTGAATATTTATAGCACTTATAAATATGATATTAAATGACTAAAGTAATTGTAAAGTTAATTTCGAGGACGAAATTCTGATAAGAAGGAGAGAATGTAATATCCTGAATATTTATAGCACTTATAAATATGATATTAAATGAGTAAAGTGAATTGTAAGTTAATTTCGAGGACGAAATTCTTGTAACTTGGGTTGAATGTAATATCCCAAATATTTTAAAAGTGATCTGTCAAGATATGATAAAGGTTGTTAATTTAAAAGCCTAAAAACGATTGCTCAACAATACATTGAGCTATAATAAAGATTAAAAAACGACTCGAAACTACGATTCGTTTACGATTAGAGGTTAAACTTTTAACCTAAACTATGTGTTATGTGATTTATAAAGCTTGTATTAACCTTTAAATGTGTTATGTAGTTTATCTATGTGTAGGAATTCGTGTTTCGGTTCAAGTAATTAACCTTAACACTTATTAAAATCGAAAAGTTATTTAAAGGTTAAAACCTAAAAACCTAATTCTAGGGTTTAGAAAACCTAAACTAGGGTTTGGTTAAACTTAGAAAAGGTTAAAACCTAAACCCTAAACCTAGAAACCCTAAGGGTTATAACCTAACCCTAATCACTATTCACATATACGCGTATAATACGAAAATTATACGGGTAGAATACGAAAATAATACGAGAATAATACGAAAATTATACGGTATAAATACGAAAAAGTCAACTGTGAATAGTAAAAGTCAACTATGCTACATGTATACTTGATTAAGATTAAGGTTAATTAAAATTAAGATTAACCTAATAAAATTTAATTGGTGAATTAAGAAACTAATCAACCAATTAAGTTGCTAACTTTAGTAGAGAATTAACCAATGTTGAGTTAGTTGTTAACTCTAGTTAGTAGTTAAAGTTAAAGCCTAAGCCAAGCCAAAGTTAAGCCAAACTTGGAGCCAAAGTCGGAGCCAAACTTGGAGCCAAAGTTAAAGCCAAGCCAAACTTGGAGCCAAAGCTTGGTTGTCTTAATGACCTTTATGCCCTAGACTTTGCTTGCCTATAAATACTAAGCCATGTCTTCATTAATTCTCACCATAGTTCAAGAGCAAAAATCAGATTTTATAGAGAGAGTTCTTGTGAGACAAGAAGGAAGTGCAAAGAAATTGTTAAAGCTTGCACTTCGAGAGGTAAATTGTTAGTTGTTATTATGTTTATTTAATTTTTAGTTTCAAAAAGCTCAAGAACGCGAGTCGTAGCCATGTACGATTGTCGTTCTCCGTGTTCTTCACGTGTTCTTGAGCCTTTCTATATTTTGTAGTAGTTATAATGTCGAATTTCAATTCGTAGTTTAAAGCTCAATGAACATATGTCGTAGCCATGTACGGTTTATTCGTTCTCCGTGTTCTTCGTATGTTCTTGAACATTTTTATAAATTGTTATAATTCAATTTACAAGTCGTTATAATGACCAAATTTTGTCAATCATAAAGTGTTTTAATCACTTATGTAAGCAGTTATAATGCTCAAATTATTTCAAGTACGAAAACCAAAAGCTCAAGAACATAAGTCGTTACCATGTACGGTTTTATCCGTTCTTCGTGTTCTTCGTGTGTTCTTGAGCAAAAGCCATGAATCTTACATAAGTAGGTTTATGATTTTGTTATTTTTATGTTATGAAGTGATACGAAGTGTTAGAACATGTTATCTTAGCAAATTAATGCTTGAGGTATCATGTTTTAGCAATCGGATCAAAGAAAGTTAAGTTTAATATTGTCGCAGAATATTTTTGCAAATTTCCGAAAATTTAAAGTCTTAATCTGCCTTAGAAACCTAAATGAAAGTTTTAGCTCATGAAATTCTAAGCAATTTAGACTCAAGAATCACTCAAAAATGTTTTCGTATGACGAAGTTATGGCTGTTACTATAAAAGAGGTCAGAAATATGAATCAGTTTTAGAGCAGTCACCTTTAGGCCGAAATCTGTACAAATCTGTCAGGAATCTCGAACTTTTTTCTGAATGAAAGTTGTAGAGACGGAAGTTACGAACGCGTGGAATTTTGAACGACTAAAAAATGTTTTAAAACGAAGAAGTTATGGCCGTTTAACTGAGCCGGGGTCTGGCAGTCCAACAATCTGCCCAAATCCGAAAATTTGGCTTAAAAATGAGTTTTTGAGTTAGCCAATTTTCCAAATAATTCCACCTATTGAAATAGTTTAAATAAGTTAATATAAGACTTATGAAGTTATATAATACGATGAATCTAACCGCTTATGCACTAAATGACTGTGTAGGGTTTAACGCTCCGCCGGAAAACCCTAGTTTCAATTTGAGGCAAGTTCTAAACTTTTATGTGTTATTAGTATGTTCTAAGATTGTTCATGTTATTATGTGATAGTTTATATGTGAAAGTACATGAATGAAGATCTTATGTGATTAAATGATTAAGTGTTAGTTATTGATTAACTGTTAAATGTTAATTGATATTTGATGATGCATATGAGTATGTATAAAATATGTTTATTGTTAAAGCATAAATTAATATGATTATTAACTGAGATGTATGTTCAGTCAAAGCATGTTAAAGTTTATATGAAAGCATAAACTGTGTATGTGATAATATGTTAGACTTGCTGAGCCGTCGTGCTCATTCTTGCGAATAAAACCTTATTTGCAGATTAAAGATGAACGTTAAGAAGATCTTGAACGTAAAGATGAAGCGTAGATTAGGTTTTCATGTTTATTACTTGTATTTGTATAAGTCATAATGACTGTTGTAATACGAACAAACAAACATGTAACCGAATATTGAATGAATGATATAAATTATTATCATCAGAATGTTGTTATGTCTTTAAATTTGATATAATGTAGAATTGTTAAATATTAAAACAATGTTGATAATGATCTATTTATCTGGATGAGGATCGGTAAATAACTTGTGAGTGCTGTACATCTGAGACAGAACTAAGCGATGTTGACTGGTCAAATCCATCGTTAAGGTTCCTCGGACCCAGGTATAACTCGTTATTACTATTCTGAATACCATATAAATAGGATTATTGATATGAAGAGATATCTTTGTATATTGATACTTGTAGTACGAATGAGACCGTTACAAGTGGACGTATATAGAATATTTAAATCCTAAGGTTAAAATTAAACTGTTATATATGGTTTTATCCATTTATACGGATGAAATACAAGTTGATACTTGTATACTTATGAGACTGAGATTAAGTTAAGATCCAGGGACAAAGTTAAGAGAAATTTTTAATGTATAGTCTAAAATAAGACTAATTCAACCAATATGATTATGGGATCATTGGTTAAGTCGATAGAGGTACGAAGTTAACGCACAAGGTCCGCCGCGTGGAAAGCGCGGGGATTTTGGGGGGCGTTACAGGTATACTGACATGGAGCAAATGGAGAAAAATATAGTCCTGAAAATGTGCAAGTTAGAAATGATATTTCCTCCGGGGTTTTTTGACTCGATGGAGCATTTGCCTATTCATCTGCCATATGAACTTAAGCATGGAGGACCTGTGCAATATCGATGGATGTATCCGTTTGAGAGGTATTATCGTCTACATTTCTTTGGTGATGATATTCATAACTCATATTCGTAATGTTTGTGAACTTATTTAATGTATTTTAAGTACATACGTCGTTTAAAGCAGAAAGTAAAGAATAAAGCTCGTGTAGAGGGTTCTTTTGCTGAACGGTACACGGAGGAAGAGCTTGTTGTATATTCTGTTGTATATTCTGTATGTTCTGTAATAATTATTTAACTATGAATTTTTATCTCAAGTACGGACTAATGACTGATATTTGTAATTGTATTAACAGGATGATAATTTCGAGCATGCTGACGATGCCGATCGCGAGCGGAGGGGTGACAACGATGATTTTCATACACCACAGCAGAACCCTCGATCTTTGGGTGATGATTCTTTGTAGATTATAATTTAGTTGTAATTAATTTAACTTAATTGATTGTAATTTATCGTAATTTGGTTTAGTTTTGTAAAGTACAATAATTTATTTTATAACGTGTCGTCGTTTATATTTATATCAAGTGTGTGAACATAAAGAATGGATTGTTGTTGTGTTGTTGGGATAAAGCAGTTTTGCAGGTACAAAAAATGTGGTTTTAAAACCTGGCTTTGAAAAAGCAAAAAAAAAACATTTAAAAAAAATTCTTGTATTTCCGACGGAATTAGGTATTTACGACGGAATTTCCGTCGAAATTATTGCATTAAATTATTAATTTTCTAATTACCGAGAGGGCTATTCCCGACGGAATAAACTTAATTTCGACGGAATGTCCGTCGAAATTAAGTACTTATATTCGACGGACGAACTGATTTTCTGACGGAATTTCCGTCGAGGATATAATTCGAATTCTGACGGAATTATTCTGTCGGGTATATAATAATTACGACGAATATTCCGACGACATAAATACGTCGGGGATTATTTATTCTTGACCGAATTTTCGACGAAATTAATTCCGACGCGGTTATTTTCGTCCGAATTGTCGACCGAATTTTCCGTCGGGAATATTATAATGCCGACGGAATAGGTTTATTTCCGATGGAAAGTTCCGTCGGAATTAGGCCCTTTTCTTGTAGTGAAATTTACCCCTAATGCCAGCATTGTTAACCAAAGCATCAATACGTCCAAATAATGCCCAAGCTTTTTCTACAGTTGACTTTATGGCCAGACCGTCGGCCGTCAAATCGAGCTCAACCGCAATAGCTTGATTAGTAGTGGTGGTGGTGAATTGGTTGATTTGTTGACAAAGAGACTCGAGCCTATCCATTCTACGAGCGGCTGCAATAACCTTACAACCTGCCTTGGCCAGGTCTAAACAAAATTCTCGGCCGAGCCCTGATGATGCACCGGTCACCATCACCACCTTGCCTTCTAATTTGCACCACGGCTCCATTTGGTTCAGCAATTTAATTACTAGCCATTGCCTTAACTGATTAACTTGATATGCAAGTACTTTTTTTTCCTTTTATGGAGTAAGTGCAGTACTATTACTGATATTATGAATATATATAGGGATTGAGATGTGGTGATGATTGATGTATGTATTGCTGTTTGTATGCATTTTTAATATAATTATATATGTACAGTCTCTGGTGGTGAAGTCAGGATTAATTTATAGTGGTGTCAAAATTATTATAAGGTTATAAATAATTTAGCGGGAGTTCAGGGCAGCGCTCTCGAACTAATTTTTTTCAATAATTTTATACTTTCAGGTTGCATATATAAAATATATATTTGATTACAATAATAATATAATAATTGTTTACTCTATATATATTTATATACACCCTATTGACCCTTAACAGACTTTTTTAAAGACAAATTGTTTATAAATAATTAATTTCTGTAAAAAATAATATAAAATAGATTATTAATTAGTTTAAAAAGATTATATGAATATACATATATAAAAGAGGTAAGAATGATATGAGTTTGAGATTTAAGTGAGAAAATTATACATTTTTAATTTGACCCTTATATTACAAATTTTATAAAATTTCAGTGGGGTCAATTCGTATATAATATTTAAAAATTTTAAATTTTACTATATATTATAAAACAAAAATAAAATTGAGTGGGGTCAATTGACCCCACAAGCCAATATGTAGCTTCGCCACTGACAGTCTCTACTCTAAATTATAAGATTACTAGTAATTACTTGTGTCTGAAGGCATGACATAACGAAAAATTAAATTAAAATTTGAAAAATAAAAATATTATTATTATCTGTATTATTATTAAGGAAATTATAAATTATTATTATTATTATTATTATTATTATTATTATTATTATTATTATTATTATTATCATTATTATTATTATTACTATTATTATATTAATTATTATTATTATTTTTTTTTATTATTATTACTATTATTATTATTACAATTATTATATTTATTATTATTATTATTATTATTATTATTATTATTACTATTATTATTACTATAGTGTAGAGGTGAATTTGATTTGGGAGGTAATTTTTTTGTGAGATGAAATGTGAGCCATTAGATTAAGTTGGAAGAGTCTGAACCGTCTTTGTACTTTTAGATTCAAAATAGGTTCTGTGTTATTATATAGATTATTAATTTTTGAAAGTAAGCTTGAGATCTTTTTAAACTCAAAATTGATATAATTAAATAAATATTAAGAAATAATAAATCTTACATTGAATAGTACCTTTTAGATTGTATACAATATAATTGTATTAACTAAAATTAAAAAAATTAATGTTAATTTTCATGAGTTTGAAAATATTAATTTAAATTAACTTTAAAAAATTAATAATAATTTAATATTTTAGAACGGAGAAAATATTATACTATTATAAGTACGCCTTAGGCACATTTTGATCTATTTTCCCATGTTTTTAGTTCGTATAATTGAAGCAAACAAATTAAGAATTTAATAATAGTGCAGGGAACAGAAGAAATGAGACAGTGAAGAAAGTTGAGATATAGTCAAAGACTCAAAATAATACCAAGCCCGGTAGGAACGACTGTTTTTTGAAAATTTTAAAAATTTCCTTTTACATGTGAGCACTACGTACTTTGACAACTAATTATTTTGGGCAGATAGTTTTAGAAAATAGCATCCTGGTCTACCCACAGTTGTGTAAATTAAGTTGCATGATAATCGAGGTTAAATGAACCGTAGATGCATGCATGATGCACCGTAATCAGTTACAACATGAGATTTGTACGTGACAAGACTCGTCCTAATTCCAAGCAGTTCGGAATGGATACTTCATTTTAAATAGTTTATAAAAACGAGTTATATTAATATAATAAAAAATTAAATTTTAAATAATTTATATTATATAATATTATATCTATTTTAAATTATAATATTATTATTAATTTTTAAAAATTAATTAAAAATATTTTTAAATTTAAAATTGATATGATTCATCAAAAATTAAGAAATAATAAATCTTGAAATGAAATGAAGAGCATTTTTATATAGTTTACAAATTTCATCATTCTATTAAATAAAATTAAAAAAAAAATCATGTTACTTTTTAGTTTAAAAATATCATAAATTGACTTTAAAAGTCAATAATGATCGATGCAATTTATTTATATATATATATTTTTCTAAATTTGAATGACTTAGAATTTAAAACTTGAAAAAAATATGATAAGCTGCATGCACGATGCACAAGGTTAAATTGAACCATGATATTAATCAGATCAAACACACTATTAATTTTAAAAATGTATAATTGTGCATAAGTTCATTTTGTTTTTACAGCTTCATTACTAAAAATGCTCAAAATAAGTGTGGGCCTATTTTGAAAAGCCATACAAACGAGCCTTGGGTACTTTGGAAACAAGTGCCTGAAGATGTCTTTGAAGGTTGTTAGGAGGAGTTTTGTGTAAGTACAAGTTTTCTCATGTCAAATCGTTATTCATCAGTTTTTTACATTTTTACCATCATGAGGTCTATCCATGGTCTATTGTAAATTATACCTTGTTTACTTTTTGGGAGAGAGCAGTTTTATGTAGTCTTTGTTTATTAGTGGGTAGTCTTCTATTTATAAGGCTGTGGGTAAGAATAAAGAAAGGTGGCTATCATTTTAAATCTTGGCATTCCATTTGAACTTGAGTCATAATTAGTGCAAACTACTAAGTAGTGACTTCCAAAGTAGCAGAACAATACTTTCAGACTAAATTTGGAGAGACTAAAAAGAGTGACAAATGTACTTATATCACTGATTGCGTTAGATTGGTGCTAATCTATGTAAGCAAACACTACGTAATTTGTTTAATTTTTCTTCTTTGAAAGCTTTCTTAAATGTTTTAACTATTTTTGTATTTTCTTATTCTACTTTAACTAAATAGGCCTTTTATACTAGAATAATGACTATTTAATTGTATTAAGGTATCTAGTACTTAATAACTGATAATAAATCACTTGATTAATATGTTGTTTGTTGCGGATGTTTTTAAATACGTGTTTAATGTAGTAATCATTATCACTTGATTTGTTTTGCAAGATCTTTATCCTGAAATGTGAAATAAACACCAAGATGTTATCCGCATGCTAACGACTTTGTCATACTGTTATAATTTTATTGTTATAAATTTAATATTTCTTTCTTTATTTCTTTTCTTCATTACTTGTTCAGGCTTGCCTTCAATTTCGTGAAGGGGAAAATGAGAAAGTGAAGAGGTTTTCGTAACCATTGTAAAAAGCTCTACTCAAAATGGTTGAGCATTGCAAGGCGCGAAGTTCATAAGAAGGCCAATACAAGTGAGATGTGTGATGCCTTGAAACCATATAATCCCAGTTGGCTTTTGCAACAAGTTTGGTCAGAGATGATTGATGTGTGGAAGGACCAAGCCTAGAAATCGAAGAGTGCAACGTCTAAGAAGAATCGAGCAAAATTGACAGTAACTCCAACTTTGATAGAAGTATGGGATAGGACCCACAGACGGAACAGGGTAATGGAGTTTATATAAACGCCCGTGCTGGGGAGATTGCAGTAAGTCATTTTTTTTTTCGTTTTCGTAATTTTAATAACCATAATCGGTTTTATTTTTGGTTCAAAGATATTGATATTCAGTTGGGTTCTGTTTGTTGTTTACTGAAATCATCTAAGAGTATTTTCATTGTACTGAGTATAGCAAGTTAAAATTTCATTGCTATAGTTAAGAAAATACACATGAAGAAAAATAAGTGATAACAACAGTTTTGTATAATGATTATAAGAGGAAGATGGTTATAAAGAGGAGTTCGGCAGCAGCCTATATCACCACATTAGAACCATCAAAAAAGCAAAAGAAAAATAACGCAGCAATCAAAAGAAAAATAACACAACAGTCGCAAAGCACAAAGGCAAGTAGCAGCTAGGTTCCTCTTAAATAGCGACTGTTGTGTTATTTTTCTTTTGACTGTTGCATTATTTTTCTTTTGCTTTTCTGATGGTTCTAATCTGGTGATGCAGGCTGCTGCTGAACTCCCTTTTTATAACCATTTAACAGGAAAGTCTTAGTAACTATGGCAATTGTGTTTTCTTCATGTGTGTTTTCTTAATTATGGCTGTTTTTCATGTTGACTGCTTATCTTAGTGACTTTACAATGATAAATAGAGAGGCTAGCCATTTTATTGGTTTTACATTCAAAATTATTTTACATGTTGGTGTTTGTATGCCATCACATAATTCGAGTAAAAACTTCTGATGCAAGACTACAACTATAAATATTTGTTAGGACAACTTAAGCTTTTTTGATGACTAAAGACCTTGTTCCCTATTAAATATTGTTTGAAAAGTATAATAATGAAATTTAAATATATCCAAATATGAAGTAACTACCTACAGAACTAACGAAGAACTTAAACCTCATCCAAAAAAGAGTGTTAAACTGAAAGTTGGATGAAGTATGCCCAAGATGATGCTTCCTGTAGGACTAGAGAACTAAAATCTATTGACATACGGTAAACTAGAATCCCTTTTCTAAGCTACCATGGTAAGTGGAGGTATTTATTAAAGTTGTCACTAGATTACACATGGTTTTTGACAAAATTAGTTGGCTTCCTTGGTATAATGACTAATATCAAAGGTCAAGTTCAATGATAACAAAAAATAACTGAATTATAGATTTAGCCTTAAGCAATAGGTTCTAGCATCCAGGGGTTGTGAGCTTCACTTGATTCCTATAACAATATTTATTGTTTAAGTCCCCATTTACAATGACAAGGATCTTGTTATGTGGTAATTTCAAATTCTTTAACTACAGTAACACATTCCTTATGATGCAATAAAGAGGGCAAGAGGAAATAATTTTTACTTTGATTCAAAGCCTAAATTTTTTGAAGGAAACACACCTAAAACCTAAAAAGGGGGTTGAAAACGCAAAGTTGTAGAAGCTTTAAGAACTCAAAGATCAAAAGGCAATAATTTCATTAATAATCAAAAGGTCCCTTGCAAAGCTGTTGTGGCTATTATTTACAAAAAATAGGACACCACCTAACTTTCTATCAACTCTTAACTCTAATTTCAGCCATACAATATAACTTAAATAGTAGTAATTAACAAAGACTTTAAAGCCTTTGAACATAATCGTACTGCAGCCTGAACAGTAATTTATGCTTGCACATCATTCCTCCTTCATCACCTGAGAATATACTGGTACGCCCAACTACACTGGTGTTAATGTTCCTAACTTTTACCCCAATGATGGATTTTAATTTTATGAACTGAACTTGTTTTTCTACTTGTTACCTATGTAGTTTGTGTTTGCCTCTAACTGTATGGTCTTAATCTAGGAAAAGCTTCTACATGGGTTTAATCCTTGAAAATTCCCAGTTGGCATTCTCTCAGCCTACCTCAGTTGGAAAGGCAATGGCTACTAGTTATTTTGGCACTGCTTCATTCTTGGTCTACAAAACTACTAAATAGGAGTAGCTTCCATTTTATTATTCTAATAGTTCCGTTCCCAAGTTCTATCAACCATTTGATGAATTTATTATTGCATTCCAAGGATAGATTGGATATGAAAAGATGTAAATTTGGAACTACATGCTGAATTCTGTGTTTTAGACAACACACATTTTACTATTTTAGTTTATAACTTCAGAATAATACTGAATTTGAATTTGCTTTCTCTACAAAATTTGCTAGCATTTACTGAATCTTCTTTCTTTGTGAAGAATGTTTACTGAATCTGCTAGAATGTTTACTGAATCTACTAGCATTTAACGAGACTGGTAATTAATTTTGTGAAGAATGTTTGAGCTTTCGATTCAAACATGATAAATCTTAGTACTGAAAAAGGGGTAAAAACACGAGTTGGCTTCTTATTTTTTGCGGCAAAGTATTTAATGTACGTATTTAACTCTTGTACATGTTTTGGATTGTAGAATGAATATCGTGCCAAGGTTGGCGAACCTACAAAGGATGGTACACCGGAGAACGACGACTTAGCCATTTGGAGTTAGATAACTGGCGGGACTAAAAAAAACAGGATACTCGGTTTTCCCGGATATCGTGCACGAGACTTGCTTGGTCCTCTTCCTATAGTGCCTCCGAGTATATCTTATTCCTCACCGCAACCGTCTATTGATCATAAGGTATTGGAGAGTATGGTTGATAAGGCTGTAATCCGTTGTTTGGGTATAGAGTCTATAGACGATGCTTCTACTCAAGATAGTACGCTACAACCGTTCGTTGGCATAGATATTAATGAACGCATAGCAAAAATAGTAGAGACGAAGTTTACCAACTTACTTCAAACATTTACCAACTATGAATCAATTGAGGTATTTACTGATAACTATATTTTTGTCTTTATCCTTTATTAATCTCTCTCTCCCTCTCTCTATTAATTTAAGTTCATCAGTTTCATCTTTTCTTATTCCTCATCTCATCTTATTGAATTTTTGTGTTTCTCTTCCAAGATGAAGTTTACAGGCCAACCTTGATTTCCTTGAAGAAAAGATGATGAAGATGCGGATCTTACATGACACTTTATTCGTTCAAGTTCATTATTATTTTTTTAGTTTTCTTGTGTTAGTTAATAAATATTGTAAGTACTATGGTCCTTGGGAGACCAAGATACAATAACAAATTCTATAGTTATCATGATTCGAGCATTATTTATTTATATATGGAGTATTGGTTTTATTGGCTCTTTATGCATTAGTTTGAAATATTAAATGTAATAGTTCTTATACAGATTAATAATAATAATAATTAATATAAAATCATTGATTTGAAAGTCAATTATAATTTGCAATGAATTTTTGATTATTTAGCATTTAGTTTTTTATTTACAAATTTGTAATTTGTGAAGGAATTTTTCTCTCACTAAATTGAAGAAAATTTCTCAATTTATAGTTAGTGAAGGAAAATATGCTCTCGCAAAATAAATTTGTTTGTCACAATATATTATTTGTGAGGGAATAAAGTTATTCACTAATTTCAAATAGTCATTCTTAAAAAATAAAATTGTGAAGGAACCACTCTTTTGCTAAATAAAAATATTCCATTACCAAATATAATTTGTGAATAAAAAGTTATTCACAATATATCCTTCACAAAAAACATATAGTCACTACTTAGTGAAGGATACCCTATTGCGAGAAGGTCTAATGCGAGCAACTGTGTGAAGAAAATATTTCTTTGTAATAAATCTATTGTGAGTGATATATTATGTCTTGCGAAAGATTTGTACTTCACTATATGTCATTTTTGGTGTAGTGATGCACTTCTCTACTAAAGTCAATAATGATTGATGCAACTTGTTTATATAAAATTTTTCCTAAAATAAATATGAATGACTTACAATTCAAAGCTTGACAAAGCATGATAAGCCACATACATGATACACAAGGTTAAATTATACCATGCACTTTTATACTAAAGTCAATAATGATCGATGCAACTTGTTTATATAATTTTTTTCCTAAATTTGAACGGCTTAGAATTCAAAACTTGCCAAAAACATGCTAAGCAATATGCATGATACGCGAGGATAAATTGTATCATGCACTTTTCTACTAAAGTCAATAATGATCAACGCAACTTGTATATATAAAATATTTCCTAAATTTGAACGGCTTAGAATTCAAAACTTGTCAAAACATGATAAGCTACATGCATGATACATGAGGTTAAATTGTATCATACACTTTTCTACTAAAGTCAATAATGATCGATCGATGCAACTTGTACATAAATTTTTTTCCCCTAAATTTGAACGGCTTAGAATTCAAAACTTGACAACACATTATAAGCTACATGCATTATGTTCGAGATTAAATTGTACCACACACTTTTCTACTAAAGTCAATAATGATCGATGCGACTTGTTTATAAAAAAAAAATCCTAAATTTGAACGGCTTAGATTCAAATCTTGACAAAACATGATAAGCTACATGCATTAATTATACACGAGGATAAATTGTACCATGCACTTTTCTACTAAAGTTAATAAAGAACGATGCAACTTGTTTATATAAAATTTTTCCTAAATTTGAACGGCACATAATTCAAACCTTGAAAAAACATGATATGCTACGTGCATGATACACGAGATTAAATTGTACAATGCATTTTCCTAATAAAGTCAATAATGATCGATATAACTTGTTTATATATAAAAAAAAATCCTAAATTTGAACGGGTTAGAATTCAAAGCTTGATGAAACATGATATGCTACATGTATGATACACGTGGATAAATTGAACTATGCACTTTTCTACTAAATTCAATAATGATCGATGCAACTTGTTTATATAATTTTTTTCCTAAATTTGAATGGATTAGAATTCAAAACATGATAAACTACATGCATGATACACTAAAATTATTTCATGCTCTTTTCTACTAAAGTCAATAATGAACGATCCAACTTGTTTATAAAAATTTAAAAATTTAATAATAGTGCAGGGAACAGAAGAAATGAGACAGTGAAGAAAGTTGAGATATAGTCAGAATAATACCAAGTCCGGTGGGAACGACTGTTTTTGTGAATTTTAAAATTTTCCTTTTACACGTGAGCACTACGTACTTTGACAACTAATTATTTTGGGCAGATATTTTTAGAAAATAGCATCCTGCTCTGCTCACAGTTATGTAAATTAAACGAAGCAGTTAGGATCACGACTTATTTTGTTTATTTGTGTTTATGAAATTCATTATCTTTTGTATATAAAAGACTCAGTAAAACAATGGATGGCACCTAGCTCCATTTCTTAAACTTGTCAAGTACATAAGATTTGGACCACATGATGATAAATGACGAGACATGATGAGCCACGTGCATGATAATCGTGGTTAAATGAACCGTAGATGCATGCATGATGCACCGTAATTAGTTATAACATGAGCTTTGTACATGACAAGACTTATCCTAATTCCAAGCAGTTCGGAATGGATACTCCATTTTGAATACTTTATAAAAACGAGTTATATTGACATCAAACAAATATAAATATAAATTTAAAAGTAATATATATATCAGTTCTTTGTCAAATTCCCTAATATTCATTTTCTATATATATCTCAAATCTATCACATATTTTATAATATAAACATATAAAACTCCAAAATATTTGATAATTCATTTGATACGAAAACAGTCATTTTATCAACTCTCATTTCAAATTTCAAAAGGTTCAAAATATCACAACCTCAATCCAAATTATTTCTCAAAGATTGGTGCACATTTCAAAGAATATACCACTAAGATCTCTTTATTACCATATTAAACTCCAAGTTACAAAATCTACTATCTGCAAAAGTAAATGATGAGTGGGATTAATACCTACGAGTCTTGTGTCTTTTATTTGAAATTATGTCTTAATTCTACATAGTTGTATGTTACTTTTAATGTTTTTATCTTCATTTTGCAGAATATGCGTAAAGGGAGATTTGGGAGCAAAATGGGAGCACGGTAGTTCACTTTAACAAATTGGTGCACTAGCGTGGGGCGCACCATAATTGTGAAGGACATGGCGCATAGCGCTCCAGGATGAAAATTACACACTGCATGGTCGGCGCGGGGCGCGCTATAGTTAGTTTAACAGTGACGCGGGACGTGCCGATCGTGATTACAGGATGCTGACTTTGACGTTTTTAGTAGAAGTGGACTTAGGCTAAGCACTATTATTATGTAATTAATTAGGTTATTAGGCTAGAGTATAAATATATAATATTTACCCTAATTAGAATATATATCATTTTTGGCACATAGCAAAGAAATCATTGGGAATCAACTTGGAGGCAACTAAATAAAATACAAGGCTGAAGAAAAAGGGAGAAAAAGGCTACATCATAATTTTTTCACTTTCTTTTTATTCTTCTTTTGAACTTTAAGATGTTGAATTATTTGATGTCTTTTGTTATTAATTCCATTATGAACTAAGTTACTATTCAGGATTGCAACGGAAACTATTATTAGCATGAATTAAATTATTGTTATATTTTTAGTTATTCATCTTTTATGAGATATTTATCATATTTTGTTATGATTGTATGATTGTGAAGCCCCCAAATCACTATACTTACTATAGATGGCTTGGTGCTCACTATAAATGCTCAATCATTAGGTTTATGGATGATTTCCTTTATTCATAAACAAAGTTCACATCTTAATTCCCAAAGATCTTTCATTATTTTATATCAAGTCTTTGTAATCGATATAAGAGACTTAATACTCAATCATGACATTTTATCCTTAAGATTTAGATATTCTATAACTTAAAATGTTCCAATATCCAGGGCATTAAATCATTAGGACGACTCTTGGGAACAGAGAATCTCGCAGTGAATGTTTGTATCTTCACCCGTGATAAATTTTTGCATCTTTATCCGTGACAAATGGTTATATCTTTGTCCGGTGCAAAATTCTCTTTCCGTACAGAACATTACCCAACTAGTTAAAACCCTCACTCGAAACATATTTGGTTATAGTGATATCTCTTCATATCAATAATCCTATTTATCTGACATTCAGAATAGTAATAACGAGTTATACCTGGGTCCGAGGAACCTTAACGATGGATTTGACCAGTCAACATCGTTTAGTCTTATCTTGGATGTACAACACTCATAAGTTATTTACCGATCCTCATCCAGATAAATAGATCATTAATAATACTATGTTAAGTCTTAACAATTCTAAGTTAAACCAAAGTAAAGACGTAACAAGAATATATGATGAAACTTGATATATATTAATATAGAGTCAGTTACACGGTTTGCTTGTTCATATTACATAAGTCATTAAGACTTTAAAACAAAAAGACAAGCAATTTAATAAAGCATGTAAACTAGTCTATGCATTTCTTCTTTCCTTTCTTCTTCTTAGAGTTGGAGTTCTCGGGTTTGTCTGCAATTTAGGTTTATTTGCAAGGGTGAGCATATAAGTGAACTCACACCGATATGGATTTTAAGGATTCATGTCACAACAATTGATATTACAAGTGTTTTAACATAGTAAGACTGAGTGGTGGTTAGACCTAGAACTGTTCTTGGTCTTTTGACTTAGAACCATGTACAGTGGATATAGATAGGGGATCAACCTAACGATATCCTATGTTATGCATAACATACATTACACTGGACTAATCATGAATAGTGGTACATATTCGTTCATCTCTGTAACAACCCCGAAATTCGACAAAACTTATTCCCTTAAATTTCATGCTTATTATACATTATTTTCCTTACGTCCAAATTTCGGTCCGTTAATAAATTTTTAATTACCTTATTTAACCCATTATTTGACATTATAGTCATCAATTACCAAATTTTTCGGTATAATTTTTTTTTTCAATCATTGTATTAAAATATTTGATTATTTAAAAACTTTGCATCTCGATCCTAGTCCCTGGAACGTAACCTTTACTTTTTCATTCTGTACAAGTATCATAAAGCTCAACATTCAAAATTTAATATTGTTTATAACCATATAAATATCCTTTGTTTCATAATTCAAAATTAGACATTTAATAGTCTCTATCGTCACAGCTACCTTGAGTAATTACAGTTCATAATTTAACTCTATTCGTCCTGTCCGGACCCAATTTATATTTACATACAGCATATCAATGTAAACTAGCAAATGTATCCGCATTGAATTATAATATTGAAAATATAACAATTATATTCACAACCTTCTAGGATAATCCATCTTTAACACAATCCAATATTCCTGAAAATTCATTTCTTTACCTGCAAAAGTTTATATTATGCAAGTAATGAGCACAACAACTCAGCAAGTTCAACAGTTTACACCTTTCATGCTTCACGTAGCACATAGCATATCATGCTCTGTGTGTGTCATATATCACATGTTGTGCTTTTACTAAAGCAATATATCTAACATGTCTCATATCTAAATCAGATTAACATTTACGTAAAGTAAACATTAATTAAATTCACATATAATCACATTATTGCACCAAGTACACATCATGGTCATATTATCCACATATCACATAACATGTAATTTTATACTTATTTGATCAAGAATTAACATATCATAACAGATAAATATTTAACATCAAGGTACTGAAGAACTTGCCTTGACATCCAATTATTAAATTGGTAGCTCACAATTAGAAACTACTTCCCCATCCTACCATCCAATCTTCATAAGAGTAGAGGAATTTAAAATTTTTATTTTGGAAAAACTTTCATAATATGCTGAGTGAACACATATCCCGGTTTAACAGTACTTCGCTCCCCGAGTACTTCATACTGTAAACCCTGACAGTGGATCAGTCTGTCATTAAAATGATGTATATTTAATCCATAATTTGGCACGCCAGTAGAACAATCTATAATGCCCGTATTTCAATATGCCAGGTGACCATTCGATCAACCTGCAATACCCGTAATCTCTTTCTGTTTTTCCCTTTTTACAGGGTTGTTCATCTCAGCCTTATAATTCATAAAAGAGTAATTTGATTGAGTATAACTTTCAAAGAACATGAATTCAATAAATATATTTCAAAATTTGTCTAGTTGAATCAAATAGCTTAGACTTGTATTTCTTCAACGCTTGTCTAGCCAGATCAATTGACATAGACTTTCTTTTAACAATTTATAACCTGCAAAAATTTTAAAACATTCACCATGTCAAAACTTTTCAAAACGTCTAGCCGAGTCAAATGGCATTGACTTGTAGCTTTGACATACCTTCATAAATCAAAATCATTTATGACTTCATGTTACCGCATCATCTTGATAATACGTTGAGAATTCCGCCGTTAATAATTCCTACACCATACTTTATGGTGCCGAATCATCTTATGATGTCATAGTACCGCACCATCTCAATAACACGTTGAGCATTCCATCATTCATCACATCTACACCGGGTTAAAAGGTGCATTGATGATTATTTTGAAATACATTTTGATGTTCAAAATACTTTTGTCTAGCCGAAACAAGTAGCATAGACACTTTTTAAATCGCTTAAAAATTTATTTGTATTTTTAAAAGCACATTCGTGCGAAATTAGCTTGAGGCCAAAAATTTTGAAATCTAGCAAAGCTAAAAGAGTGGGAATATCCTAAATTCCAAAACGTCTGCCCCCTTTTGTTCTTCACTTAATTACAATATTTATTGCTAGAACTATTATTATTTATCATACCAAAGATTCCTGGCTACTCCAACTTTTTTATACCCCCGTATAGTTCATCAAACTTACTACACATTATGAGTCCAGGAACTTACCACAAGAATATGAGTTTAGAAACTTGTCCTAGCAATATGTAGTCTGAGAACATATTAAAGACTATCCATATGCTGAGGGGCTCAAAACATATCATACGATTATGTGTCATGAACTTACCATATGCATGAGTTTTAAGAACTCGTGCCTAAACTTAATATTGTCTATCTATCAAACTGCTAGCGTGACACTAACATTTTAATGATTATCACATAGTAACTAAGTAAACACAAATCCCCTTCCCATACAAATGATTGTGCAACTCAGTCACCACGTGAGTCCTTAATTGAAATTTCGTACCCCAAACTTTCTGCCCCCTTATCATAACATTTCTATAATTCATATCTTATCATTCTCTGAGTTCATCTCGTACTATTTTATAGTACCATTTCTCCTTATAACATCAAGCTATACCTTTTAGATCATTAACAGATCTCTCTGTTATTTCACAGTCTCATTGGATCACATCGTGATCTTACTTTACAATCTATTCGTTATTCAATTTCCTTATCTCGTGATCGTATCGTAGTACGATCCTCTTACTGTTCCTGATCATGTTATTATGATCTCTTTCTATGCTTTTTAGATTACCTTGTCATCTTTATTGCTTGAATCAGACGTCCCCTGATTTTCTTTGAGATTCATCTTTGAATCATTTCAAATATTCTTTAAGATATATTCTTAATTGAACTTATAAATTTTCTCAGTTCGTTACCTTCATTCAGATCTTTCTTAACATCTCTAACTCTTTCTTATAATCTTATATCTTTTATATTTCCTTAACCTTAGCCAATATCTGAGAACTATATTTCTCAACTTATGGTTTTCTACTCTAATCCCCCCCATGTTCATCAAACTTGTCACGTATTTGAGCTCAGGAACTTACCACAATCATATGGTTTGAGGAGCTTGTCCTAGTCAAGCCATAGTCGCCCATTCGCTGAGGGGCTCCACCATACAATCATGAGCCGCGACTTACTATACGCATAAGTTTTCAGAACACGTAACTAACTATACTCTTTCTCACTAAGGTTATAGCCTAAGGTATCGTTTACCCAAAGTTTATAACCTCTAGCTCTAATACCAACTGTAACGACCCCGAAATTCGACAAAACTTATTACCTTAAATTTCATGCTTATTATATATTATTTTCCTTACGTCCAAATTTCGGTCTGTTAATAAATTTTTAATTACCTTATTTAACCCATTATTTGACATTATAGTCATCAATTATCAAATTTTTCGGTATAATTTTTTTTTCAATCATTGTATTAAAATATTTGATCATTTAAAAACTTTGCATCTAGATCCTAGTCCCTGGATCGCAACCTTTACTTTTTCATTCTGTACAAGTATCATAAAGCTCAACATTCAAAATTTAATATTGTTTATAACCATATAAATATCCTTTGTTTCATAATTCATAATTAGACATTTAATAGTCTCTATCGTCACAGCTACCTTGAGTAATTACAGTTCATAATTTAACTCTATTCGTTCTGTCCGGATCCAATTTATATGTACATACAACATATCAATGTAAACTAGCAAATGTATCCACATTGAATTATAATATTGAAAATATAACAATTATATTCACAATCTTTTAGGATAATCCATCTTTAACACAATCATGCTTCACGTAGCACATAGCATATCATGCTCTGTGTGTGTCATATATCACATGTTGTGCTTTTACTAAAGCAATATATCTAACATGTCTCATATCTAAATCAGATTAGCATTTACGTAAAGTAAACATTAATTAAATTCACATATAGTTACATTATTGCACCAACTACACATCATGGTCATATTATCCACATATCACATAACACATATTTTTATACTTATTTGATAAAGAATTAACATATCATAACAGATAAACATTTAACGTCAAAGTACTGAAGAACTTACCTTGACGTCCAATTATTAAATTGGTAGCTCAAAACCCTTTTCCGAACAACCTATGATCATAAAATAATCAATTAATAATTATTTATCTCCTCATGATATTAATTTAATTAATTAATATTATCTATAATGTAATCAACCCAACCCGACGATTTATTTTAGGGTACCGGTCAATTACTAATTAATATGGTTAATTATATTGACCTCGTTCCTTAATGTATTAATTTAACTTAATATAAAACACATTTAATGTGACGCCCCCAAATCACTATACTTACTATAGCTAACTTGGCGCTCACTATAAAATGCTAAATCATTAGGTTTATGGATGATTTCCTTTATTCATAAACAAAGTTCTCATCTTAATTCCCAAAGATCTTTCATTATTTTATATCAAGCCCTTGTAATCGATACAAGAGACTTAATACCCAATTATGACATTTTATCCTTAAGATTTAGATATTCTATAACTTTACATGTTCCAATATCCACGGCATTAAATCATTAGGACGGCTCTTGGGAACAGAGAATCTCGCGGTGAATGTTTGTATCTTCACCCGTGATAAATGTTTGCATCTTTATCCGTGACAAATGGTTGTATCTTTGTCCGGTGCAAAATTCTCTTTCCGTACAGAACATTACCCAACTAGTTAAAACCCTCACTCGAAACATATTTGGTTATAGTGATATCTCTTCATATCAATAATCCTATTTATCTGACATTCAGAATAGTAATAACGAGTTATACCTGGGTCCGAGGAACCTTAACGATGGATTTGACCAGTCAACATCGCTTAGTCCTGTCTCGGATGTACAGCACTCACAAGTTATTTACCGATCCTCATCCAGATAAATAGATCATTATCAATACTATGTTAAGTTTTAACAATTCTAAGTTTAATCAAAGTAAAGACATAACAAGAATATGTGATGAAACTTGGTATATATTAATATAGAGTTGGTTACACGGTTTGCTTGTTCATATTACATAAGTCATCAAGACTTTAAAACAAAAAGACAAGCAATTTAATAAAGCATGTAAACTAATCTATGCATTTCTTCTTTCCTTTCTTCTTCTTAGAACCGGAACTTTCGGGTATGTCTGCAATTTAGGTTTATTTGCAAGGGTGAGCATACAAAAGCTCAGCAAGTCTAACACATAGCATATAAGTGAACTCACACTGATATGGATTTTAAAGATTTATGGTACAACAATTGATATTACAAATGTTTAACATAGTAAGACTGAGTGGTGGTTAGACCTAGAACTGTTCTTTGTCTTTCGACTTAGAACCATTTACAGTGGATATAGAAAGGGGATCAACCTAACGACATCCTATGTTATGCATAACATACACTACACTGGACTAATCATGAACAGTGGTACATATTCGTTCATCTCAGTTTACTTCACATGTCAGGATCGCCCCAAGACAACTTGGTTTGATAAAATAAAGCATGATTCGAAATATATCGCGAATAAGCATTTCATTTTTCAAGTTATGCCGAAACAAGAAGCAATAACTCACATATCAAAGATTTATAACACGTTGCTTCTAAAAAATGTATAAATCACATCAAGAGAAAGTAAACAAAGGTTAAGGATAGAAAACTTGCCTTGAAGCAATTTAGGGTTTTCCCGGTAAAGCGTTAAATGCCTACATAATTTGTTTACGCATACTCGAATATTAGTTTATCGAATTTTACTTCTTAATAAATGTTTTTATAACTTGTTTAGACTATTTCCATAGGTGGTTTTAATTGGAAAATTCTCAAACTCAAAAACTCATTTTTAAGTGACTTTATAAAAAGTGGACAGCAACATTGGCTGTCAGACCCCGGCTCAGTTAAACGGCCATAACTTTTTCGTTTTAAAACATTTTTGAGTCGTTCAAAATTCCACGCGTTCGTAACTTCCGTCTCTACAATTTATGTTTAGACCAAAGTTCGAAATTCCTTACTGATTTACACAGTTTTTGACAAAAAGGGGACTGCCAGAAACTGTTTCAAAACGTCTTTGACTGAATTGATAAAACATGATACCTTAAGCTTTAATTTGCTAAGATAACATGTTCTAACAATCAATAACACTTTATAACATAAAATAAGAAAATCATAAACCTTCATATATAGAGATTTATGACTTTTGCTCAAGAACACACGAAGAACACGAAGAACGGAAAAACCGTACATGGTAACGACTATGTTCTTGAGCTTTTGGTTTTCTTACTTGAAATAATTTGAGCATTATAACTGCTTACATAAGTGATTATGACACTTTATAATTGACAAAATTTGGTCATTATAACGGCTTGCATAATTGATTAAAACAATTTATAAAAATGCTCAAGAACATACGAAAACGCGGAGAACGGATAAACCGTACATGACCACTACGTATGTTCATTGAGCTTTAAACTATGAATTGAAATTCGACATAACAACGACTTGCTCAAGTCATAAGGAACACGGAGAACGAAAAATCGTACATGGCTACGACTTATGTTCTTGAGCTTGTCAATAAAAGAAAATTGAACATTATAACAACTATAAAATGAAGAAAATCTCAAGAACACGTGAAGAACACGGAGAACGACAATCGTACATGGCTACGACTCGCGTTCTTGAGTTTTATCGACTATAAATTGAAAGAAAAATTAAACATAACAACGACTAAGGATCGTACCTTTTGTGATTGCAAGCTTTAACTATTTCTTTGCAATTTCCAATACTTGAAATATAACTATGAATAATAGATATAGAGAGTGATTTTTGCTCTTGATTTTGTCTTGAAAATGGATGATGAAACAAGTGCACAATGCTTGCTATTTATAGGCCATGCAAAGCTAGGGTATTTTGGTCATTAAGACAACCAAACTTTGGCTCCAAGTTTGGCTTGGCTTTAACTTTGGCTCCAACTTTGGCTCCAAGTTTGGCTTAACTTTGGCTCCAAGTTTGGCTTGACTTTGGCTTGACTTAGGCTTTAACTTTAACTACTAACTAGAGTTAACAACTAACTCAACATTGGTTAATTCTCTACTAAAGCTAGCCACTTGATTGGTTGATTAGTTTCTTAATTCACCAACTAAACTTATTAGGTTAATCTTAATTTTAATTAACCTTAATCTTAATCAAGTATACATGTAGTATACTTGACTTTTACTATTCACAGTTGACTTTTTCGTATTTATACCGTATAATTTTCGTATTATTATCGTATTATTTTCGTATTCTATCCGTATAATTTTCGTATTTATACGCGTATTTGTGAATAGTACTTTCTAGGGTTTAGGGTTTGAACCTTAGGGTTCAACCCTTAGGGTTTCTAAAATTAGGGTTTAGGTTTTCTCCAAACCCTAGTTTTAGGTTTTCAAAAATTTTACTTTTATTTTTCTAATAATTGTTTAAGTTGGATTCTTGAAACGAAACACAAAAATAAACACACATGAAAATTCCATAACACATATTAGATGTAATATAATATTTATTTATGCCTATAAATTCGGATTACAACTATCTCGGAAGTTCGGAATATTACATTCACCCCTCCTTAAAAGAATTTCGTCCCCGAAATTAACTTATACAATTAAGAAAACAAATGTGGGTATTCTATCTTCATTTTATCCTCTAATTCCCACGTTGCTTCTTCCATGGATTGATTTCTCCATATGACCTTGACTGAAGGTATGACCTTGTTTCGCAAGACTTGTTCCTTCCTATCAACGATTTGAATAGGAATCTCTTCATAGCTGAGATCCTTCTCAATCTGGATTGGTTCGTAATTAATTACGTGTTTGTAGTCGGGTTTATAGGGACGCAATACTGAAACATGAAATACATTATGTATATGTTCCAGTTCTGGAGGTAAGGCTACTTCATAAGCTACCTCACCTATTCTTCGTAATATCTCGAATGGTCCTATAAACCTTGGACTCAATTTTCCTTTCTTTCCAAAACGAATCTTCCCTTTCCAGGGAGATACCTTCAAGAAAACATGACTACCGACTTCAAAGTCTCTCTTTTGTCGATGTAGATCGGCATATCTCTTCTGTCTTTCTTGAGCAGCTCGTAACCTCAGTTGAATTGTTCGAACTACCTCCGCTGTTTGTTGAACCAATTCTGGCCCTAACATCTTTCGTTCACCGACTTCGTCCCAACACATCGGTGTTCTACACTTCCTTCCATATAGAGCTTCATATGGTGGCATTCCTATACTAGCGTGATAACTATTGTTGTAAGCGAATTCTACCAGAGGTAAGTGATCTTCCCAGCTTCCTTCAAAATCCATCATACAAGCTCTCAACATATCCTCCAAAGTTTGGATAGTCCTTTCACTTTGACCATCTGTTTGTGGGTGGTAAGCCGTACTTAATCTCAACTGTGTCCCTAGATGTTCTTGAAGACTTTTCCAAAAGTTCGATGTGAACCTTGGGTCTCGATCGGACACGATTGAAACTGGAACCCCATGCCTAGATATAACCTCCTTAATATATAATTTGGCTAATCTATCTAGGGTGAACTTAACTTTAATTGGTAGAAAGTGAGCAGACTTGGTTAGTCGATCCACTATCACCCAAATTGCATCATGACCCTTTTGTGTGGTTGGAAGTCCTACTACAAAATCCATTGTAATATGCTCCCATTTCCACTCTGGAATTTCCAACGGTTGTAACAACCCGCTTGGTCTTTGATGCTCTGCTTTTACCCGTTGGCATGTCAAACACCTACTAACGAATTCAGCCACCTCCCTCTTCATGTTTGGCCACCAGAAATGTTGACTTATGTCTTTGTACATTTTGGTGCTACCTGGATGGACTGAAAACTTAGTACTATGTGCTTCTGACATAATTTCTTCCTTCAACTCTTGTACCGAAGGTACCCATATCCTTGATTCAAACCTTATGATTCCATCATTGTCCAATTTGAACCTTTTGTTCACATTCTTTGTTATCTTATTTTTCATTTCCTCATACTCTTCATCCTTTTCTTGTATTTCCTTGATTTTTTCCCAATAAAGTTGAGTGATCCTCCATTACAAATAATTTTCTCGTTGAGATGGAAGGAACCCTCACTTCAATGTCGAGTCTAGCAAATTCCTTGAGCAACTCATCCTGAGTTGTTAACATATTTAGTTTCTCTTGATTCTTCCTGCTTAGTGCATCTGCAACTACGTTGGCTTTTCCTGGATGATATAGGATTTCACAATCATAATCCTTAATCAATTCCAACCATCGTCTTTGCCTCATATTCAACTCTCGTTGTGTAAAAATATACTTTAAACTCTTGTGATCAGTATAAATTTCACACTTCTCCCCATACAAGTAATGCCTCCATATCTTTAAAGCAAATACTACCGCCGCTAATTCTAGATCGTGAGTAGGATACCTTATCTCATAATCTTTCAATTGCCGCGAAGCATAAGCAATGACCTTCCCATGTTGCATCAACACGCAACCTAATCCTTTATGTGAGGCATCACTATAGACTACAAGACCTCCACTATTATCAGGTAATGATAATACCGGCGCCTTGCTTAGTCTCTTCTTTAGCTCTTGGAAGCTTTCTTCACACTTATCCGTCCATACATACTTCACCGTCTTCCTTGTTAAGTTGGTTAGTGGGGTTGCTATTTTTGAAAAATCTTTAATGAAACGTCTATAGTACCCCGCTAAACCTAAGAAACTTCTCACTTCGGTTGGGGTCTTCGGTTGTTCCCAGTTCATAACTGCTTCTATCTTTGATGGATCCACCGCTATTCCGTTCTTGTCAATCACGTGACCCAAAAACTGAACCTTTTCTAGCCAGAACTCACATTTTGAAAATTTGGCATAGAGTTGTTCCCTCCGTAAGGTTTCTAGTACATTTCTTAAATGTACAGCATGTTCTTCTAGTGTTTTCGAGTATATAAGAATATCATCGATGAACACTACAACATACTTATCTAAACAAGACCTAAAAACCCTATTCATCAAGTCCATGAATGCTGCCGGTGCATTCGTTAATCCAAAGGACATCACTAGAAATTCGTAATGTCCATAACGTGTTCGAAATGCTGTCTTCGGCACATCTTCCTTTCTAACCTTTAGTTGATGGTACCCCGACCGTAGATCAATCTTAGAAAAGTGTTCAGCTCCCTTCAATTGATCAAACAAGTCGTCTATCCTAGGTAATGGATACTTATTCTTTATGGTCAACTTATTCAATTCACGATAGTCGACACATAATCTTAAAGTTCCATCCTTCTTTTTGACAAACAACACAGGTGCTCCCCATGGAGAAACACTAGGTTGAATGTACTTCTTTTCCAATAATTCTTGTAGCTGAACCATCAACTCTTTCATCTCCACAGGTGCCATCCTGTACGGAGCCTTTGAAACTGGTGCAGTTCCCGGTGCTAAGTCGATGACAAACTCGATCTCTCTATCAGGTGGGAGACCGGGTAAGTCATTGGGAAATACGTCCGTGAATTCCCTTACAACTGGTATTTGATCTATATCTAACTCTTTTCGTTGAGTATCTACGATATAGGCCAAATAGCCTTGACACCCCTTCTTAAGTAATCCATTTGCTTGCATTGCTGACAAACAACGAGATTTTCTTGGAAATTGATTCCCGTTAAAAACGACCTTTGACTTCGACGTGGTCAGAAGGTTGACGCACTTCTTTTGGCAATCAATCACCGCTTTGTGATTAGTTAACCAATCCATACCTATAATTACATCAAATTCCCCTAATTGAATGGGAATAAGATCCACCTTTAAATCGTGACCCTTAATCGCTATGCAACATTTCTTAAAGATGTGATTAACAGGTATTATCTCTCTATTAGCAATTTCTATGTTCAAGGGAAAGTCTAAATTCTCACTAGGCATGTTAAATTTCTTAGCGAATTCATGTGAAACAAATGAGCAAGAAGCACCCGAATCAAATAGCACATAAGCATTTATGGAGTTGATCGGAATGATACCTGACACTACATCTTGAGATGCTACCGCATCTCTCACTGACATGTTGAAAGTCCTTGCCGTTGGACGGCCCGGGCCTCCAGGTGTAGTTGTCGGGGCGACGTTACTCGCCTTGCTCCCTCCCGCTTCTCCTCCTTTCTTAGGGCACATCTTGGCTTGATGTCCCGTTGCTCCACAGTTGAAGCAGGTGTCCTTCTTTGGGTTTGGGCAGGTGGTGGCTAAATGCCCCTCTTGTTTACAGTTGTAACAAATATTTTTCCCTTTAAGACATACTCCTATATGGCCTTTGCCACATGTCTTACAGGGTTCTATTTTCTTTTTGTTATCTCCCTCTTTCTGTGTATTTCCCCCACCATTAAATTTTCTTTTGTTATTCCCCCCACCATTACTTCCTTTACTAGACCCCCCCTCATGATTCTTTTTATTTTCTTTTTCCTTTTTATATTTATTAAAGGCATCAGTGCCGCCTTCGGCAATGATGGCTTTCTCTAGAAGCTGAGAGAAATTCTCTAGCTGTAATACGGCAACTTTGCCATAAATCCAGGGTTTTAACCCTTCTTCGAACCTCCTCGCTTTACGTTCCTCTGTCGCCACTTGATGAGTAGCGAAACGTGCGAGTTCATTAAACTTGGTGGCATATTGGGGCACTGTCATGTCCCCTTGTGTTAAATTTAAAAACCGGACTTCCATCCGATTTTTCATGCTACTTGGAAAAAAGTTCTCGAAAAATAATTTCTTAAACTTTTCCCAAGTGATTACACCTTCTCCCGCCCTTGATTTGTTGGATTCCCACCAAAAGTTCGCTTCGCCTTTTAACAGATAGGCAGCAAATTTTGTCTTTTGGTTTTCCCCAACCTCAGCTATATCAAAAGCCTTTTCAATTTCGGTAACCCAATTTTGGGCATCGATTGGTTCAGTGGTTCCCTGGAATTCGGGAGGTCCTACGTTCTTAAAGTCTTTAAACGTAGTTGTGTGTGTTCGGGGTGGATTTGTTTGATTTACTATGGCACTCATTAACATATTAACAAATTGTTGCATAGAATTTTCGGCGGTCTGATTATCACTAGGTGTTTGCTCAACACTTTCACTACTACTATTACTAGCATGTGCTGTCACTCTTGCTCTTGTGTTTGGTGGTGCCATTTCTCTAAAATAAAAGAAAGACAAGTATAAATATGCAAGCATAAAGAAAATTTTACACATCATATTTGATAACAAAATTTGTATTTATAAACTTCCACACATTACAACTATTATTAACCGAGTGAATAATTTCACTTTACTATTATTAACATCCCTTATAAAAATGGGAATGCTAATATTACACACATAAAGCATAACTTAAATATTACAAATTTTTTTTTTTTTTTTAATTGACTTTCTTAAAAGCCCTATTTAGCATACTCGAAACTACAGATCGATTGATCTCGTAGCCCGATTCATTCCTTGCTATGGGGAAATCTTCCACCTCATTGTGGAGTTCCCAATAGGAATAGCGACGTTCATTCCTTTCATGGGCAAGTGCTTCCTGCAGCTGGAGCATTTCGGCTTCTTTGATGGCTAACTGAATCTCTTGTGCATGGTTTCTCTCAACTTCCTCCAACCACATCATTTCAAGAGTTTCAATTCTTTCAGTAGCTGCGTCCAACAATGCCCCTTGTTCCGCTTCTTCTTCATTCATTTCTTCAATGATTTCATCCAACTCAGATTCTGGATCGCCATCCTCGGCGTCTAAAATATCCATGTCGTGTTGAATTTCATCAAAATCATCATCATCAGACATGTCCACAAAGTTGATCACGGGGTGATCACCCGCATGATCTATTACTGGATCTTCAATTGGATCCTCCTCGGGATCACTTTCGAGGACCACAGGATGTGCGTTCGCTTGCATTATCTCTTCCCAACTTGGAATAGCAGCCATCCTACACAAGAATTTAGTTTTAATTAGTATATTTCTTTCAAGTAACATTTTATATATATATATATATATATATATATATATATATATATATATATATATATATATATTTTTTTTTTTTTTTTTTTTTTTTTTTTTTTTTTTTTTTTACGTATTGTCTTATAACATTTTATGTTTAAGTTTTATTTGTCTTTTAATTATCTATAGACTTTTCACAAGTCCATTTAGTCCTACTTCCATCAGATTATATCCTAAGATACTCGTTACCTTAGAGCTATAATCTACAGCTTTGATACCAACCTGTGACGCCCCCAAATCACTATACTTACTATAGCTAACTTGGCGCTCACTATAAAATGCTAAATCATTAGGTTTATGGATGATTTCCTTTATTCATAAACAAAGTTCTCATCTTAATTCCCAAAGATCTTTCATTATTTTATATCAAGCCCTTGTAATCGATACAAGAGACTTAATACCCAATTATGACATTTTATCCTTAAGATTTAGATATTCTATAACTTTACATGTTCCAATATCCACGGCATTAAATCATTAGGACGGCTCTTGGGAACAGAGAATCTCGCGGTGAATGTTTGTATCTTCACCCGTGATAAATGTTTGCATCTTTATCCGTGACAAATGGTTGTATCTTTGTCCGGTGCAAAATTCTCTTTCCGTACAGAACATTACCCAACTAGTTAAAACCCTCACTCGAAACATATTTGGTTATAGTGATATCTCTTCATATCAATAATCCTATTTATCTGACATTCAGAATAGTAATAACGAGTTATACCTGGGTCCGAGGAACCTTAACGATGGATTTGACCAGTCAACATCGCTTAGTCCTGTCTCGGATGTACAGCACTCACAAGTTATTTACCGATCCTCATCCAGATAAATAGATCATTATCAATACTATGTTAAGTTTTAACAATTCTAAGTTTAATCAAAGTAAAGACATAACAAGAATATGTGATGAAACTTGGTATATATTAATATAGAGTTGGTTACACGGTTTGCTTGTTCATATTACATAAGTCATCAAGACTTTAAAACAAAAAGACAAGCAATTTAATAAAGCATGTAAACTAATCTATGCATTTCTTCTTTCCTTTCTTCTTCTTAGAACCGGAACTTTCGGGTATGTCTGCAATTTAGGTTTATTTGCAAGGGTGAGCATACAAAAGCTCAGCAAGTCTAACACATAGCATATAAGTGAACTCACACTGATATGGATTTTAAAGATTTATGGTACAACAATTGATATTACAAATGTTTAACATAGTAAGACTGAGTGGTGGTTAGACCTAGAACTGTTCTTTGTCTTTCGACTTAGAACCATTTACAGTGGATATAGAAAGGGGATCAACCTAACGACATCCTATGTTATGCATAACATACACTACACTGGACTAATCATGAACAGTGGTACATATTCGTTCATCTCAGTTTACTTCACATGTCAGGATCGCCCCAAGACAACTTGGTTTGATAAAATAAAGCATGATTCGAAATATATCGCGAATAAGCATTTCATTTTTCAAGTTATGCCGAAACAAGAAGCAATAACTCACATATCAAAGATTTATAACACGTTGCTTCTAAAAAATGTATAAATCACATCAAGAGAAAGTAAACAAAGGTTAAGGATAGAAAACTTGCCTTGAAGCAATTTAGGGTTTTCCCGGTAAAGCGTTAAATGCCTACATAATTTGTTTACGCATACTCGAATATTAGTTTATCGAATTTTACTTCTTAATAAATGTTTTTATAACTTGTTTAGACTATTTCCATAGGTGGTTTTAATTGGAAAATTCTCAAACTCAAAAACTCATTTTTAAGTGACTTTATAAAAAGTGGACAGCAACATTGGCTGTCAGACCCCGGCTCAGTTAAACGGCCATAACTTTTTCGTTTTAAAACATTTTTGAGTCGTTCAAAATTCCACGCGTTCGTAACTTCCGTCTCTACAATTTATGTTTAGACCAAAGTTCGAAATTCCTTACTGATTTACACAGTTTTTGACAAAAAGGGGACTGCCAGAAACTGTTTCAAAACGTCTTTGACTGAATTGATAAAACATGATACCTTAAGCTTTAATTTGCTAAGATAACATGTTCTAACAATCAATAACACTTTATAACATAAAATAAGAAAATCATAAACCTTCATATATAGAGATTTATGACTTTTGCTCAAGAACACACGAAGAACACGAAGAACGGAAAAACCGTACATGGTAACGACTATGTTCTTGAGCTTTTGGTTTTCTTACTTGAAATAATTTGAGCATTATAACTGCTTACATAAGTGATTATGACACTTTATAATTGACAAAATTTGGTCATTATAACGGCTTGCATAATTGATTAAAACAATTTATAAAAATGCTCAAGAACATACGAAAACGCGGAGAACGGATAAACCGTACATGACCACTACGTATGTTCATTGAGCTTTAAACTATGAATTGAAATTCGACATAACAACGACTTGCTCAAGTCATAAGGAACACGGAGAACGAAAAATCGTACATGGCTACGACTTATGTTCTTGAGCTTGTCAATAAAAGAAAATTGAACATTATAACAACTATAAAATGAAGAAAATCTCAAGAACACGTGAAGAACACGGAGAACGACAATCGTACATGGCTACGACTCGCGTTCTTGAGTTTTATCGACTATAAATTGAAAGAAAAATTAAACATAACAACGACTAAGGATCGTACCTTTTGTGATTGCAAGCTTTAACTATTTCTTTGCAATTTCCAATACTTGAAATATAACTATGAATAATAGATATAGAGAGTGATTTTTGCTCTTGATTTTGTCTTGAAAATGGATGATGAAACAAGTGCACAATGCTTGCTATTTATAGGCCATGCAAAGCTAGGGTATTTTGGTCATTAAGACAACCAAACTTTGGCTCCAAGTTTGGCTTGGCTTTAACTTTGGCTCCAACTTTGGCTCCAAGTTTGGCTTAACTTTGGCTCCAAGTTTGGCTTGACTTTGGCTTGACTTAGGCTTTAACTTTAACTACTAACTAGAGTTAACAACTAACTCAACATTGGTTAATTCTCTACTAAAGCTAGCCACTTGATTGGTTGATTAGTTTCTTAATTCACCAACTAAACTTATTAGGTTAATCTTAATTTTAATTAACCTTAATCTTAATCAAGTATACATGTAGTATACTTGACTTTTACTATTCACAGTTGACTTTTTCGTATTTATACCGTATAATTTTCGTATTATTATCGTATTATTTTCGTATTCTATCCGTATAATTTTCGTATTTATACGCGTATTTGTGAATAGTACTTTCTAGGGTTTAGGGTTTGAACCTTAGGGTTCAACCCTTAGGGTTTCTAAAATTAGGGTTTAGGTTTTCTCCAAACCCTAGTTTTAGGTTTTCAAAAATTTTACTTTTATTTTTCTAATAATTGTTTAAGTTGGATTCTTGAAACGAAACACAAAAATAAACACACATGAAAATTCCATAACACATATTAGATGTAATATAATATTTATTTATGCCTATAAATTCGGATTACAACTATCTCGGAAGTTCGGAATATTACATTTAATGCGGACAACCCGGCTCATCGGATAAAATTTAGTGTATTTGGTTGTCCAAATTTTCATTTAATCATTTTCTAACTTTTAAACTTATTAGATTAATATTTATAATATTTAAATATTAATCCCCAATATTTAATATTTATACAAAATATTAAATTTAATGCCCAAATATCATTTTTATATTTATAGTAATGTTCTATGATTTTTAAATAATTTTTAAACATTTATTTAATAAAAAAATCAATTTCTAGGGGCATTTTGATAATTTCCGTGACTTTGGGGACACGTTGGTCATTTCTTGAAAAGGTCAGGGGCACAGTCGTAATTTTCTGAGGCCAGGACACACTCAGTATTATCTTAAAAGAGCGAGGGCACGCTGATAATTTCCCAGCGTGGCGATCGCCGCGCATGGCGTACGGCTTTCTTCTTCCAACGTCGAACGACGTCGATCGACTTTCTCGTTTTTTTGGTCGTCGCGCATGGCGCGGCCCTGCCCTAACCGCTCCAAAACGCCGTCGTTTTATCTAGGCGGTACAAAAAAAACTGACCATGCGCAATGCGTGGTCGACCCTTTAACCATTCTTCTTCTTCTTCCTTAACAGCAACCAACCATAACCAATTTTTACACTATTTTTGCTCTAAATTTCACAACATAATTACTCTATAAATCATATAATTCATAGATATACATCTGAAAATTATTTAGAATAATTATTCTAATTATTTTCTAATTTTTCATAAAATTAATTTATCACAAAAAATATACAATTAAAGCAAATAAATTGATTTATACCTATCCAAAACTTGAAAATATTTCTCTTGAAGCTTGATAAACACCTTGATGGCACCAAAATTCTTCCTCTTTGTGGTGGCTATGGTGGTCGCCGGTTGTGGGTGGAGGTGGTTCGGGTGGTAAGAAAAAGATGGAGAGGGAGAGTGTTTTGTTGCTTTGTTTTATTTTATTTTATTTTTTTCATTTGCTTTATTCTTTTCCTTTTTATAACTAAGCAATTTAATTAATTTTGAAAACCAACACAATTCCACCGCCATTCCTTACAACCGACTTTAGCTTTTTGGATAAATTAACACGCATAATCGAAAATTTAATACATTAAATAATTATTTATTTTACATAATGTATATAAAATATTTATTTTAATTCACCAAAATTCATAACATGATTTATTATTAATATTTATACCCTTTTCGAGTACTTTATTTGACAAATTTTGTACACGCATAATAACATGCATGTAATTATATGAGGTAATTTATACCTCCAAAATTCATAAAATAATACATATATCATATAAAAATTATTTTTCATACTTTTTCACTTCGTTTTTTGCACAACATGTTACATCAACATGTTCACGTTTCTAAAATATTATCTCCAATAAAATCATAAAAATTTCATTATACATAAACATAAATTTTTAATAATTTGAAACATTCATTCTCTTCATTCATTTTTCATTTCTTTACTATTTACATTAACTTTCTTATATAAATTATATAATTTATTATTATATAATTTTTATAATTACATTCTCCTATTTAATAATTTTCAACATTCCTCCATAATTATTGATTAATTATATAATCAATAATTATACCTTTATTTACTCTCTCATTAATTTCATCATCTTATATATGTATATATCATTCTTATATAATTTATTCTTCCATTAATATTTTACTTTAATTTCCTTATATAAATTATATACTTTATTAATATATAATTTATAAAATTACTTCTTCCTCTTAAACAATTTCTAAACCTTCACCATAATTTAATTGTACAATTTTATTGTACTCTTACATGTAATTTCTCTTATTCTTAATAAATTATTTTTAAACAATTTATTTACTTTTAAATTATTTTAATTCAACACCAATTTATCACGCTCTCTGTATAGATTTAATTTACCAATTAAATCTCATCACATATTTTAATTATATTTTAATTCACATAAAATATAACAATAATAAATTATTTAAATAACGTTAATAATTTTGTTATTTAATATTATTAAAGAAATTTCGAAAATTCGGGTCCTCACAATCTCAGTTTACTTCACATGTCAGGATCGCCCCAAGAGAACTTGGTTGGATAAAATAAAGCATGATTCGAAATATATCACGAATAAGCATTTCATTTTGCAAGTTATGCCGAAACAAGAAGCAATAACTCTCATATCAAAGATTTATAACACGTTGTTTGTACAAAATGTATAAATCATATAGAAAACAAGTAAACAAAGGTTAAGGATAGAAAATATACCTTGAAGCAATTTAGGGTTTTCCCGGTAAAGTGTTAAAGGCCTACATAATTGTTTACGCACACTCGAATGTTAGTTTATCGAATTTTACTTCTTAATAAATGTTTTTATAACTTGTTTAGACTATTTCCATAGGTGGTTTTAGTTGGAAAATTCTCAAACTCAAAAACTCATTTTTAAGTGACTTTATAAAAAGTGGACAACAACATTGACTGTCAGACCCTGGCTCAGTTAAACGGCCATAACTTCTTCGTTTTAAAATATTTTTGAGTCGTTCAAAATTTCACGCGTTCGTAACTTCCGTCTCTACAATTTATGTTTAGACCAAAGTTCGAAATTCCTTATTAATTTAAACAGATTTTGACAGTAAGGGGACTGCCAGAAACTGTTTCAATATTTCATTGACTGAATTGATAAAACATGATACCTTAAGCTTTAATTTGCTAAGATAACATGTTATAACAATCAATAACACTTTATAACATAAAATAAGAAAATCATAAACCGTCTTATATAGAGATTTATAACTTTTGCTCAAGAACACACGAAGAACACGAAAAACAGAAAAACCGTACATGGTAACAACTTCTGTTCTTGAGATTTTGGATTTCATACTTGAAATAATTTGAGCATTATAACTGCTTGTATAAGTTATTATAACATTTATATATGAAATAATTTGGTTATTATAACGGCTTGTTTATTTGATTTTAATAGTTTATAACTATTGCTCAAGAACACATGAAGAACACGGAGAACGAAAAATCGTACATGGCTACGACTCGCGTTCATTGAGCTTTAGTTATATACTATGAAATGAAATTAACATAACAACGACTTGCTCAAGTCATAAGGAACACGGAGAATGAAAAATCGTACACGGCTACGACTTATGTTCTTGAGCTTGTCAATAAAAGAAAATTGAACATTATAACTACAATAAAATGAAGAAAATCTAAAGAACACATGAAGAACACGGAGAACGACAATCGTACATGGCTATGACTTGTGTTCTTGAGCTTTTGAAAATTAAAAATGAAAGAAAAATCGAACATAATAACTTTTAGAGATTGTACCTTTTGAATTTGCAAGCTTTAACTATTTTTTTGCAATTTTCAAGGTAGCAACTCACAAGAACTCTCTCTCAATATATGTATAGTTTTGATACTAAATTTTGTTCTTTGAAAATGAATGATGAAACAAGTGCACAATGGTTGCTATTTATAGGTCATGCAAAGCTAGGGTATTATGGTCATTAAGACAACCAAGCTTTGGCTCCAAGTTTGGCTTGGCTTTAACTTTGGCTCCGACTTTGGCTTGACTTTGGCTCCAAGTTTGGCTTGACTTTGGCTTGACTTAGGCTTTAACTTTAACTACTAACTAGAGTTAACAACTAACTCAACATTGGTTAATTCTCTACTAAAGCTAGCAACTTGATTGGTTGATTAGTTTCTTAATTCACCAATTAAACTTATTAGGTTAATCTTAATTTTAATTAACCTTAATCTTAATCAAGTATACATGTAGTATAATTGACTTTTACTATTCATAGTTGACTTTTTCATATTTATACCGTATAATTTTCGTATTATTATCGTATTATTTTCGTATTCTATCCGTATAGTTTTTATATTTATACGCGTATTTATGAATAGTACTTTATAGGGTTTAGGGTTTGAACCTTAAGGTTCAACCCTTAGGGTTTCTAAAATTAGGGTTTAGGTTTTCTCCAAACCCTAGTTTTAGGTTTTTAAAAATTTTACTTTTATTTTTTTAATAATTGTTTAAGTTGGATTCTTGAAATGAAACACAAAAATAAACACACACAAAATTCCATAACACACATTAGATGTAATACAATATTTATTTATGCCTATAAATTTGGATTACAACTATCTCGGAAGTTCGGAATATTACAATGATTGTCTGGCCAAAAATTGATGTGACACTCTGGATGAATTTGGGAAATGAAGTCTAGGATTGGGTCTGAATATGATAGCAAGTATTCTAATTTCTCTGCATATAATTGATTAATTAAATTCATGCATAGAATAGGGATATATCTATACATTGCTTGTAACTGTGATGAAAATTGATTCTTAATGAGTTTATTTCATTAAGTAGGCATAGGAATATAACATGTTCATTGAAATAAATATGTTTGTTAAATTATTGGAAAATGTTTAATAAGAATTACTTGTGAATTCTTAGTTAATAACTTAATTGAATGGAATAACTGGAAGTAGAATAATTAGGTGATTGCGACATAATAAGGGAAGTTGTGATAAACTAATTCTCGTGTTATTCTTTACTTTTCAATTTTTATTTAATCTCTCTTAAAAACCAAGGTGTGTTTGTCTCTGACAAGTTGAATTGAATTGAGATTAGTATTTTATAGACTATATATTTAGTGTGGTTCTCTGTGGGATCGATACTTGATTTACTTCTATATTACTTGTTGACCGTGTGCACTTGCGCATTATTATTGTTATATAAAGCAAGCAACAAGTTTTTTGGCGCCTTTATTGGGGAACTATGCTAAAATCTATTTTAATATTAGTGTTTCAATTCAATTTTGTTTTAAACAATTTTAAATTTCTATTTCCTGTTTTCTTTTGCTTTTGTAGGTTTCTACCCATTCGAACCTATCACAGCAAAGTGTCGACCTCAATCTTGAGTGTGAACCAAGTGTTGGAAATAGCCTATCTTGGTTAGCACAAATTTAGTAGTTTCTGAAACTGCAAATTTCGCTAATGTGATTAAAGTCGAATTTTTCCATAATT